>JARHVA010002100.1:2305000-2675000 GCA_037957365.1 Torreya grandis | reverse complement strand
GGCCATTAAAGAGTCAGTTCTTGGTGGTTTGATGTAATAGGTGAGTAGGGGCCCGACCCATCATAAGTTAGGATAGTGGGCATGTCCTTATTGGTAGGGTGGATGATGATACCATCATCAAGCAACATCTTTAGATAGGTAAAAATGGAAATATCTATTGTTTTTTACTATCTCTTTCCTTTTCTATAAATAAAGATATACATGATAAGTACTAGTGATATATTTACTTGAATTTTTTTATATATATGGAAGTATAATGTTGGTTTTGGTTTTATTTTTCAGTTTTAATAGCTGAGAAAGCATCGTATAAGACTATGGTGGACTTGACCCATCATTATATTTTGGATGATACTTGGGAGATCATGATACCACAGAGATGGGGAATCTGTTTGTAACTTTAGTTAGATCATAACCTATCTATTTTATACAATTTGTAATTATTGCATGGTACTTATATTTTCAAGAGGCTATTGTTAATCATTAATTATAATATAAGGTGATGGTGAAATATGTCAACAAATAACTACAACACATGTTGCCTTGACTAAGGATATTTATGCCCACAAAACCACTACATCTCAAGTGAACTGGCTAGATGCAAAGTTAGTAGGAGTGTAGGGATATCTCAAGGGATTATGATTTTATACCCATATAATATATATTTCACTACAATGATCTATAGATATAGGTTCTTTAGGGAGTGTGGTACCTCACCCACTATGTGGGTATAAAGGAAAAACATAAACCCAACTATGTATATATTATTGATGTATATTTGATGTAGAAAATTTTGACACACATATATTTATATATAATTTTATTTTTATATATGGATTTGTATTTATTAATTTGTATTCTATCATGTACTATGATTATAATATCATGATATGAAATTTTTTATTATGTGATGTATGTTTAATTAGTTTCTATAAAATATGATAAAATTTCATGGTAAAAAATAAAAAAATAGAAAGTGAAAAATGACATCTTAAGTAGATAGAAAAATAAACAAAAAATGTGAATAAATAAGATGAATAAATGAATGTAAAACATAAAAAATGTAATTAAGGTGCAAATCTTAAGGCAAAACATAAAATATGTAAAACATTGTAAGAATTTTTTGGTTATATGATGCAAAAACAACTATAAAAAGAGGTACCCAATGTAATAAAATGTGAAATATAATAAAACAAATATATGAAATGATTGTGCATAAATTTACATTCAATGTAAGTGTTGTCACCAAATATTTCACCCTATAAGAATTTATTCAAGATTCTTCTAGATTTGGGCAACATGGGAACATTTCTAGGTATGTGGGTGTACCTATATTGGAAATGAGCCTCTAGATTTAAGGGCTAGCTCCCTGAATGTATCTTGAAATGCTCTTATCTATGATAAATAGTTACTTATTGGGGGAAAAGAGTTAGATAATTAATGAATTTAACCTACTCTAAAGGAGGTGATATACCAAATGTTCAAGGATCCATTCTCAAGATTGAACTCATTAACACACTAATAGACTATGAATAAGACTAATGCAATGTCTATAATAGTTTCTAAAAATAATTTTTCACCTAGAGGTAAATTTTATGGACTTATGTTGGAGGGAAATGAGGTAAAGGCTTGATTGAAAGCACTTAAAATCATCTATCCACTCTATACCTGAGACATTAACCTTAAGACACACTAGATGACTTATAAGAAAAATTTATTAGAACTTAAGTTCTACTTGGACCTATAAAGGGAAGATGATAACCACTTTAACATATCAAACAAATATAAAACACTAATCATGGATTATTAAACAACTAAAAAATGTTCTATTTTTTATTCTAAGAGGTTTAGAATATAAATTCTGGTAGAGTCTAGTCATACCAGCCTCAGGGATGATTAACAATAGCTCTAAGGCTATATTTATAGAAAAATAGAGAAAGAGAGAGGGATTTTGGAAATAAAAAAGGAATAAAATGAGCATAACTACATTTTAACCATATTTATAACTAAATCTACAAATTATTCTCATTCAGACCTTTTGATTGATCTCGATCACTTTAGCCTGTTGCATAGTTACATTATTCCCTCATCGATGCTCTTTGATGGTTTCAATGGTGGGATAAAGTTATTCCAATATATATTATAATATAAATGTATTTACAACCATTAGATTAATCTATTATAGTTTTATCCTAGTGATAAATACTCTTCATTGGTTCATCGTGACATGCAAAAGTGGAGAGAAGGGTCTTTTTCATGTAGTTGATTCTCGAGATGAAACCATTGGAGTCTATGTTTCCACCTTGGTGGTCTTCTTTGAAATGTTGGATCTGGTTCAAATGAGACCATTCTTAAACTTGGATCCATTATTTTTTATTTACCTTTCCCTATCAAAAATTTCTTTGTCAACCTTTGTCTAATTCACTTGGGCTCACCTTCATTTTATTAGACATCAAAAATTGACTCAGATCATTGATATTTTGATTCATCTCACTTCATTAATCTACCTGATATAAATGAATGTATTCTATAGATCTTATACCATCTTGAACATGTTCATACCACCTATCAATCATCCATTGATTTTAGGATCCTACTATTAGCTTGTTGTTTTGTATTCTTATGCCATGTGGTGACCTCTCAATTTCCTTGACCTTTTGACTCATCTCACTCTATCAAATCAATATGTACAAAGAAATTCAATCCTTTAATCTAATTGGGCACACTTTTTGTTTCCATTTAAGCTCACATCATTATATTTCTTCTTGGTTGATCCACATTGTTAGATCTTGTCCAACCTATAGCTCTTTAAAGGGCTTTAACCTAGGGAACTTTTGACTTTAACTCCAGCATGAACTATTAGATCCCATGTGTCAGTATGTGATCTCACATGTATCATTAGATCTTGATCAAATGTAAACCTTTTAAGGACAATTTGAACCCAAACGGTTACTTTACAGAGGTCAAACTTGACATTAGTATAAATGCCTTATATTATCTGACCAACTTTGAAAGCTTAGATTTGGAAGTGAAAAGGTCATGGGGGCACCAAATTTGTAGGATATGTTCTTGATGCTAAAAATATTATGCCCACTTGATCCTTTAGCTCTCATAACTTTCTAAGTGCATTTACAAAATGTTCAAGTGAGCTAACCTGTGTGTTTTTCATGATGTTCATGTGCCTATCACTAACCATTTAAATCTAAACAAATATTTGTTGAGGCTTGAATTTGACACTTTCACAAACATCTTTCTCTACATGACCAAATTTTAAACTCCATAACTTGAGCTATAAATCTCACATAGACATGAAACATGCAGAGCACATTCATGGCATGAATAAATTTATGACACTATATCCTTTTTGGCTCATGAGACTTTCTGAGGTGCATTTATAAAATGCAAAAACAAGCCAACCAGTGTGTTTTTTCATGACTTCCTAATGTTTTTCTAATCCTTTAACTTGTCCAAGTCATTTTTATTCAATATTTTGATGTCTTGATGAGTTTCTAAGATTTATTCAATCTAGGCCATGTCCTTGCAAGCTTATGAACACTTTGAGATCCTACTTGGATCAATTTTGAAAGTTTGGACAAATAATTTCTATAAAACTATTCAATTCCATTGAATTTTTGAATTGGGCATATTTTTGCAAACATTTTGTCTTAGACACTTTCTCTGAAAGAATTATGTCTATGGGCCTTTTGACAAGGACCTTTTGTTTCAGACATTTTGTCTGAAAGAAACATGTCCTCAGGAAAATTATCTCAAATAATTTTCCCAAAAGATTTGTGTCCTTAGTCTTTTTCCTTCAGGACAATTTTATTGAAATATTTGCCTTGTACTTTTTATCAAAACTTTTGTTGTGATCATTTTGTCTAAAGTAAATATTCCTTTAACATTTTTCCCAAACACTTTCCTTGAATAATTAGTCTTTAGAATTTTTTTAAAGACATTTCCTTCATGTTTTTTTCAAAGACATGAAACCTGAGTACCCAAGAACAATTATAACACTTAGCCAAAAGTTGAAATATTTCTTAAGTGTAAACTAGGTTTTTCTAGACTTGTTCCTCCAACTGCTCAGACACCATGAAAACTTGCCACTTGCATATATGACTCTAAGATGACCCCTAAGACATAATGACACAAGGACTAAGCTAGACCATGAAAAAATATATAATGGCATATGAAATGACATAAAATGAGATAAAACATGCCCTATGACATTATAAAAAACCCCTATAAAATATTTTGACTATAGGGGGATTGATCCATTTTGACCTATGGTAAAAATGGTCAACATTCTTGGTGATTTCCCAAGGGTGGCATGCTTTCTATGCCGTGACCTATTGCCTAATCTTGTCTATTGGGTTATGGAGTCATGAGTATATAGGCTTGACATATAAACTACCCTATGACAACACATAACAATGATATAAAACAACAAGAATGAGACATAAAATAGAAACACACATGTGCTTCATAAGCACTTATTGGAAAACAACACACATGAAAGGAAACACACACCTAGTATAATATTTACAAAACTAACCCTCAATTATCAATAGCAAGGTTTCAAATATATCCCATTCATATGGATATGTAACTCTTCTCCATTCATCCTTGTTAACTAAAAAGAGTTGCTTTCCTTGCACTTGATGATGATATATGGTCTGCTCTATAGGGTATCAAATTTGGTATGTCTCCCTGGGTTTTCTCTATCTTCATCCCATTTCAATACAATTTCACCTTCTTGAAATGATCTTTGAGTTGCCTTCTTGTCAAAATACCTCTTCATTAGTATTTGGTGATGCTCCATAGCTTGATGAGCCTTATCTCTAGTTTTTTGTAACTCCATTAATTCTATCGATCTCACCTCCATTGGGGTATTCTCAAGTAACTCTAGTTGATGTGATAACTCTAAGGTAGGCATCTCTTGAGATATAGATAACCTAGCTTCCCTCCCATATACAAACACAAAAGGAGAATTCCTTGTTGACCTCTTGGGAGTTATCCTATTAGCCCATAAGGTTGTCTTCAATTTGGTGTGCCAAGCTCTTTGGTTATGCTCCAAGGTCCTCTTGATGATTATAAATAGATTATTATTAGTAGATTAATCCAACCCATTACCTTAAGCATAATAGGTGGATGAAGTGATCAAAAATATGCCATTACTATTTACCTAATTAGTTGTCTTAGCACTCATAAAATCAAGATCATTATCTAAAATAATAGTATGAGTGCCAAACCTTATTATGATGCTCTCATAGAACTCTAAGATAGCATTATTATTATCTTCCTTCAATGTTACTACCTCAAACCATCTTGTAAAATAGTTAGTTACTATGATTATCCATTTATGACTAGCACTGGATGGGGGATTTATCGTGCCAATAAAATCAAGACCCCATTGCATGAAAGGTTGGTCTACTTGGATAGGCTTTAAAGAAAGAGCTACAAGCTTCTATTTTCCTACAAAGAAATCACATTGTCTATACCTTCTCACCCAAGCATGTAAATCCTTGAAGAGGCTAGGCTAATAATAATCTACCATCATGATCTTAGAAATTGTGGTTCTTGGAGAGAAATGACCTTCTATTGTCCCATCATGAAACATCTCAAGCAACACTCCAAATTGATCATTTTCAATGCATCTCAATATCACACCGTTTATGTCCCTCCTAAAAATCACACAATCTAAAAAACAAAAGGGAATAGATTAAAATCTAAAATAT
The DNA here is from genome assembly GCA_037957365.1 of Torreya grandis. Taxonomy (NCBI): domain Eukaryota; kingdom Viridiplantae; phylum Streptophyta; class Pinopsida; order Cupressales; family Taxaceae; genus Torreya; species Torreya grandis. The sequence continues at coordinate 2,669,268 of JARHVA010002100.1, read as the reverse complement.
CTCCTTTGTGGTCTACTCATATTATTATGATTCTCAACTTTAAAGAAATTTGATCACATCCTATGTCCAACTTTATGGAGGTAATGAACTAGTTGATTGGGAACAATAATGATTTACTAGAGCTTCTTCCTTTAACTCATGAATATCTAAAGCTAGATGTTCACAAAGGCCTTTACCCCTTATCAATTTTTTCACTTTTATATCAACATCATATTACATTACCTTAATGATCGACCCTACCCTATTTTCACTAAGATCTTTGCTCAAAAGAAATTCTTTGGTAATAGGATGAGAGACCATAACATGAATCCTATCATTTGAAACCATATGTCTGAATTTATGTATTCCCCTTATAATAGCAAGTACCTATTTCTCCACAAAGTTTTAATTAAATTCATAATCTTATAAACCTTGAATAAAGAATGTGATTGGCTACTCCACACCCTCATCATTACTTTGCATTAGCATGGGTAAGATAGTATCAAGGTTATAAAATGAATACAACATGAAGTATTTAGTAAAATTAGAATTCACAAGAGTAGGATCTTCTAAAAAAAATTATTTATGGCTTCAAAATTTCTCCTACCCTCTTTGGTCCAGGAAAAGACTTGATTCTACTTGAGCATAGTTGTGATAGGTTTCACCAAATATGAAAAACTAGGTATGAACCTCCTTACAAAATTTATCTTGCCTAATAAATTTTGAAAACCTTTCTTATGTAATGTAAATGATAAGCATAGAATAACCTCTATTATTTGAGGATCAATAGTCAAACCATCCTTGGAAATAATATGTCCTAAGAGCTTACCTTCATGAATATAAAAAATGCACTTCTTTGGATTAAGAGATACTCCATATTGCCTACATTTTTCAAACATTTGTCTCAAGTTTTGCATGTGTTCATTAAAATATTTACAAAACACTATTTTATTATCTAGATAAACCAATAACATCTCATTGATCAAAACTTTGAAGGCCATGTCCATTGCTCTTTAAAATGTGGCACTGACATTAGATAGACCAAAATGAATCTTTTTATAAGCAAAAGTCCCCCATTTAGTAGTGAAGGATATCTTTAACTAATCATCCTCACTAAATAAAATTTTATTATAACCTAAATATCCATCTAAAAGAGAAAAATATTAAGAACCTGAAACCATTTGCAAAATTTGTTCCATTGAGGGTAGAGGATAGTGATCTTTGAGTGACACCCTATTAAGATATCTAAAGTCTACACAAAGTATTATCTCCCAATTCTTATTTCTAATAATAAAAAGGTTATCTACCCATGTTTAATGCTTGATGGGAAATATTATCTCATATTCAAAGATTTTTGTAAGTTCTAACCTCATGAGTTTCTCAACCTTGGGATTGATGGGTCTTTGCTTTTGTTTAACTAGTTTAACTCTAGGTTCCAAATCAATGGTATGGTGTGCTAGGCTAGGATAAAATCATTTAAGGTCCTTATATTCCCAAGAAAAGATATCATGAAACTCTCTACACATCTCAATGAATGCTTGCTTCTCTAATATAAAACATATCTTGCCTAGTTTAAGGAGTTTGTCCTAAAGTTTTAGACTCTTTCATAATTCTCCTCTTTTGTAGACATACTCTCTTTCTCCTTATTATTTTTATCATTCTCATTGAAGATAATTTATAAGGTCACCAAAGCCTTAGGTATCTTATTGGTTCTTAGTTGCACAATATGATCACTAAATTCTTATTGGAGCCTCTTTTGATTCCTTGAAGAAAACTCATCCTCATTTTACAAGAATAATGCAATGTGTTTATCACTATCAAACACTTGCCAAGATACTTCATTATTAATTATAGAAGGTATAATAATTATCTTAATATGAAACTATTTTCCCTCATATTTTATGGTAGTTGGAGTATCAAATTGAGCTCTAAAGGTAGCTAGTCTATCAACATGACTATTCTTCTCCTTTGGGACTGATTGTATATTCATTGCATTAAATTCTTCAAGAAAATACCATAAATTATGATTTTATGACTTAATCAAAGGGTTTTTGGTAGAAATCACATTCCTCACCTGATGCACAACCAATTCACTGTCTCCATATACTTTCAAGTACTTGATTCTTTTCCTCCTTGCCCATTAAAGATCATGAATTGAACTTTCATACTCAACCACATTACAAGTATAACTAAAAATTTGTAAAAATCATAATAGTATTGTTAATAAGGGTATACCAACATAATACCATATCCTACACCAACCTTACTTCTTGAACCATCAAAAAACATCTTCCATAACTCATCATCTTCACCCTCTTCCTTGGCAAGTAGAGGTGTTGGTGCTTCTTCTTCATGTATACAATACATTCATAAATCAGTTTACTCCACAAAATAACATATATCATGATCATAGTTATTTCCTAAAATACCATCAAGCTTGGAATAAGTGCCATAATCTATAATAGAGTCATTTACTTCATGGGCCACACAATTTAGGTTAGAACTTGTCTCAATGTAAGGCTCAATATGAAACCTTAAAAGGGGTTTTGTCCTAATTTCCACCTTATCCTTGTACCCTGTTTTGAAGTCTAATAAATACTATTTAGATAAGACATATCCACCTATCTTGGCTGTGAAGTCCTTTGATAGGCAGATTACAAAGTGGGTTGTGAGATCAACCATAACTATGTCTTACAAGATAGGAAAACTAGGATAATTGTGCAAGAAACTATTCAAGACTTTTATTAATCCCACTATATTTTTATATGCACCATATAATTTAAAACCCCCTTTTTTATTTGGCTCATATTTTAGGCCCAAATTTTCAGCTATAACCTTGGGCATGACAGAAGTAGAAGCTCCACTAGAGACTATGCAATTATGTACCAACTTATCACCTATAATGAGGGTGAGGTAAAATGTTGGAGGTTTATCATCCCTAGTATATGGTTCAATAATGGTAATATGAGAATTTTCAATAGCAACATGTCCACTACTTTGATTTGAGGGTGAGATAATATCATGGATAATAAATAACTACTTTTGTAAGAGTTCTTTTTGACCAAGCATATGAAGAACATCCCAAAGATAAATAGATGCTTTAGTGTTCTTCAAAGAATCTAAAATGTTTGAAGAATCCATACCTAATTCCTCTTGGGATATTCTAGGAAGATAATTACTTGGAACTTGAGGAATAAGAGCAACACCTTACCATATTTTGACTTGATGGAGAAGTAGAAGTTTTTGGAACTGTCACACTGATATCTATGTCTTGTTACCTTAAAGGAGGATTGGGTGAGCTTGTGTTCATGTTAATACCACCTCATAGAGCCTTCCTCTTGTCCCTTTTATTGTTTTTAATAAAGGCTCCTTGATTTATCACAAAAGTGTCTTCAACCAAAAAATTGGTGAAGATCTCTCCTTGAGGTTTTCAATCCTCATTAACTTCCATCATTACCTCATCCTCAATTGATAAGAGGGGAGTAGCTACTCTTTGAGCCACTATATCTTTCTCTCAATTCTCATTGGAATCCATGATTTTGTCTTGCTACCAATCTTCTCCCTACACCAAATTGATATGAATTGATACCATCTCCCTTGTATTGGTGGTAGAGTTAGGACTGTATACATTGGCTGGCCTATTGGGATTAGGCTTCCATTGGCCCCTTTATTTTACATATTTTTTCCCATATTGTTATTAATAAGGGTAAATATTATGATAGTGTCCTTGTTTCATACTAACTTTCCTATTTTTAGCCTCTAAGGCTAGGAACTTTTCTTTCCAATCTACATTATTTTCTACCTACCTAGGAACAACCTTAGTTTTGGTATTGGCATTAGGAACTTGGGATAAATTTGGAGTATTAATAGAATTATGAAACAAAGGAGGCATAAACACCATATAAGTAAATATTCTAACTTAAATGAGACTATTCTCAACTTTGATAGCAAGATCATACACTTTGAGGAGAGTGAAATCTCACATAGATTGAAACATGATAGCAATTTTAGTCCCAATGGATTTCAAGTAGGTAGGTAACACAAAACTAGTGAGTGGTCTCATGGGAGGGGGAAATCTATGCCAATTTTGCTAAAAAATTTCATTGAAGTCATGCATTATTTCTTTAGGTCCCCTTTTTATCATGTTTAGCTGATGTATGAGAGAAGCATGGTCACTTTAATTTCCAAATATAGAAGTCAACAACACTCTAAACTCATTCCATGTTGTGATGTATCACTCTTATAAATTCATATACTAATCAAGATCCTTCCCCTTAAGGGACATGGCAAGGAGCCTAATAGAAATGTTCTCTTGAACAATACTATGGAAAATACAAAAGTTGGAAACATATCTAAGTGCTCACTAGGTGTGACATGACTCTCACTATTGAAATTGGGCACACCTTTCATGGCATTAAGAGGAATGACATCATATACTTGAATTTGAATTAGATTTTTATTATTGAACATAGGGAAAGCATGAGGTCTATCTATGTCTTATTTTTCAAGATATTCAATCTCTTTAGCCTCTTCACTCTCTTCCTCTTTAGTAAAATCTACTCATTCTTCAAAGGGTAAATTAGGCTATGGATACTGAACTTCAAGAAAAATTTAAGGCTAAAAGGGTGGGTTAATGGGAATGAATGTTCTAGTAGAGGATGACCTAGTGAGGGCCATGAATTATGAATAAAGTTTATAATAAAACAATGGTCTTGAACTAGATTTACCTTGAAGGTGTCGCCAAATGCTAAGTAGCACACTAATAATAGTTGATGTTGTTAAGACCAAAATTCACCTTGACAAGTTGTCTTGAAGACAATGTGTCCCACCAAGTGTGCCAGAACTATTGTCACCAAATCTTGCACCATAGAAGTTGTTAAATTTTCTTCTAGATTTATGTAACATGGGAACATTTCTACGTATGTGGGTATACCTATATTGGAAATGAGCCTATAGATTTAAGGGCTAGCTCCTTGAATGTATCTTGAAATGATATTATATATGCCAACTAATTACTTATAGGGGAAATAGTTAGAAAATGCATGAATTTAACCTAATCTAAATAAGGTGATGCACTAAATGTTCAATGATCCACTCTCAATATTTAACTCAATAACACACTAATAGACTATGAATAAGACTAATGTAGTGTCTATAATATTTTCCAAGAAATAATGTCTTACCTAGACATCAATTTGATGGATTTAGGCTAGAGGTAAATGGGGGTAAGGCTTGATTGAAAGCACTTATAGTCATCTATCCACTATGTACCTAAGACATCAACCTTAAGACACACTAGATGACCTGTAAGAAAAGCTTATTATCACTTAGGTTAAACTTGGACCTACAAAGGTAAGATGACAACCAATTTTACATATCAAACAAATATAAAACACTAAGCACAAATTAGTAAACAAATAAAAATTTCTCTATTCATTATTCTAATGGGTGAAAAATACAAATTCTAGCAGAATCTAGTCATATCAACCTAAGGGATGCTTAACAATAGCTCTAAGGCTATATTTATATAAAAATAGAGAAAGAGAGAGGGATTTTGGCACTAAAAAGGGGATAAAATGAGCACAAATCCATTTGAAATACAATTAAAAACACCTTTGTAAATTATGATCATTCAGACCTTTCAATTGATCTAGATCACTTCATCTTGTTACACAATTACATTAGTCCCTCATCGATGCTCCCTAATGGTTGCAATAGTGGGATCAATTTATTTTGAGCTAGGTACTAACATAAATACAATTTCATCCATTAGATCAATTTGTTAGAATTTTATCTTGGCTCTAACTTCTGTTTGTTTGTTCATCATGGCATGAAAAAGTGGAAAGAAGGGTCCTTTTGATGTAGTTAGTTCTGGATATGAAATTGTTGGAGTCTATGTATCCACCTTGGTGGTGTTTTTTAAAATGTTGGCTCTAGTCCAAATTAGACCATGCTTAAACTTGACTCCATGATTTTTTATTTACCTTACCCCATTAAAAATTACTTTTTCAACCTTTTTCTAAGTCATATGGGCTCACCATCATATGATTGGCCATCAAAAATTGACTTGGTTCATTGATATTTTGACTCATATCACTTCATTGATCTACCTTATGTAGATGAACACAATTTATAGATCTTATACCATCTTGAAAATGTTCATGCCATGTGTCAATCATGAATTTGATTTTAGGATCATGTTGTTTTGCATGCTTATATGACATGGTAGCCTCTTGAGTTTATTGCCCTTTTGACTCATCTTTCTCCATCGAATAAATATGTATAAAGAGACATGAACTTTTGAATTATTGGGCCCACTTTCATGATATTCAAGCATGCACCATTGGATTTATACTTGGTTGATCCACACCATCAGATCTTATCCAAATTATAGCTCTCTAAAGGGCTCTAACCTAGGGACCCTTTGACTTGTTTGACTCCAATGTGAACTATTAGATCTCATGTGTTAGTATGTGCGCTCACACGAACCATTAGATCTTGATCAAATTTAAACCTTTTAAGGAAATTTTGAACCCAAATGGTTACTTTACAGAGCTTAGACTTGATGTTAGTGTGAAAGTCTTACATTATTTGACCAACTTTGAAATATTGGATCTAGAAGCAACAAGGTCATGGGGGCATGAAATTTGTAGATGTTCTTGATGTTAAAAATATTATCCCCACTTGATCCACTAGATCCAAAAGATTTCTAAGTTTATTTACAAAATGTTTAGGTGAGCTAAATTGTGTGTTTACATGATGTTCATGTTCCTATCACTGACTATTTGAATCTAAATAACTATTTATTGAGGCTTGAATTTGACACTTGCATGAATGTCTTACTCTGCATGACCAACTTTGAAACTCCATAACTTGACTTAGAAATCTTGAAAAGACATGAAAATTATAGAGTACATTCCAGAATGAATAAATTTATGGTATTGTATCCTTTTGACTTGTGAGGATTTTTAAGGCACATTTACAAAATGCACAAATAAGCTACCCAGTGTGCTTCTTCATGATGTCCTAATGACAGTTTGATATTTCAACTTGCCCAAGCCATTTTGATTCAATCTTTCAAGGCCCTGATGAGTTTATAAGATTTGGTCAATCTAGTCCATGTCCTTGAAAGATTATGAATACTTTGAGATCCTACTTGGATCAATTTTGAAATCTTGGACAAACAATTTCTCCAAAACCATTCAATTCCATTGGAGTTTTGCATTAGGAATATTTCTATAGACATTTTGTCTCAAACAATTTCTCTGAAATAATTATGTATGTGGGCCTTTTGACAAGGACCTTTTATTTCAAACATTTTGTGTGAAAGAAACATGTCCTCAAGGAAATTGTCTCAGATAATTTTATTGAAATATTTATGTCCTTAGTCTTTTGCCTTCAGGATAATTTTCCCGAAAGATTTGCCTTGTACCTTTTGTCAAAACATTTATTATCAACATTTTGTCTGAAAGAAATATGCCTTTAACATTTTTACCCAAACACTTTCCCCAAATAATTAGTCTTCAAAATTTTTACAAAGACATTTCCTTCAAGATTTTTGTAAAGACATGAAACCCAAGTACCTGATAACAATTTTAGCACTTATCCAAAAGATGAAATATTTCCTAAGAATAAACTAGGTTTTTATGGACTTGTTCCTACAACTGCTCAGATACCATAAAAACTTACCACTTGCATATATGACTCTAAGATGACCCCCATGACACCAAATGACATAATGACTAAGATAGACCATGCCTAAAGTTATAATGGCATATGAAATGACATCAAATGAGATACAACATGCCTTATGACATATAAAAATACCTCATACAAGATTCTAACTATAGGGGGGTTGATCTATTTTGACCTGTGCTAAAAATGGTCAATAATAAGATAAGAGTAAACTCAAATTAAACTGTAGACACTGAAATCGTGTCTATCCCTTGGTCTCTCCCCTTGGTCCCCTTCATCCCGTTCCAATTCTAACCATGCCTAACATATGTCTTATTAATTTAAAATAATCATCTATTTTAAATTAATAATTCCCTCTCTCTCATGACACCTCACCCCTCCTAGGATACCTCTCCTTGGATGCCCTCCACTACCCCATGCCAAGTCTTAAATGCCTTAAGACCCCATTTCAACCCTTCCACTCATTTCCCATGCCTATTAAACCACCTTTGACCATTTCTTACCACAACCAGCTGACCTCGGCAGATGGAAGAACGAATAAAAGGCTATTTTTAGCCCTTTTTCCTATTCTTTGGCTGCCGATGTCAGTCAGTAGTCGACCGACATCGGTGGTATTACCGACGTCGGTTACCTTTAAAACTGCATTCAGCACCCCAAATGTAAGATCCAACCTTTTAATCTTCAATCTGCCAATCTTTGAATCTTCAATCTTTTTCCAATCGGCCAATCCGTCAATCCTTCAATTTGCTAATCTTTCAATCGGCCAATCTTGAATCTTTTTCCATCCTTCCAATAAGCCAGCTTTCTAGTCTTCTAACCTCTCTCGCGCCCTCTCTCCCAAACACACAGTAAGCATCACAGGGTATAGTGACTCTACATCAGTCACTCCACTATGCAGGTAGTCTTCTACATTCAGCAGCATTAGCAACAGGTCTCCTACACTTCTTCAGCAGGCAAGAGGTAAGTATTCTTCTTTTATGTCATTTCAATAGCTTAGAATGTCTCTATAATCAATTTTTTGTTTATTGCTTCTAAGCCACATTACCAACCAGACCCAGCTATCAACTAGACCAGGCCTGACTCTCTTCCTGAGAAGGCTAAGAAGCCTTTTTCATATTCTCACTCTTTTTGACACCCTGTCTTTTATCTGACTCCTTCCTCAGACCTTACTCTCTACCCTGCACAAACCATCAGACTCTCAGACTACCACAGACCATTCTATAGACCATTTTATTGACCAAAAACCCATCCAGACCTTGTCCAAGACCATTGCCCCGATTGACGCCAGCCACCAAGCCCATTGCCCCTACCGACGTCGATAGACTAATTGACGTCGGTGACTTGACCTATCAACATTGGCAGACTAATTGACACTAGCGATTGTGGAAGATAGATTGCTACATACAGGGACGCATTTGTTTCTATTTCTTTTGATTCAGTCTTTTATCATTTCTGTTTCTGGCAACATTCTGCTTTTTATCAACCAGTGGACTGTCATCCCTCCAAGAAGTCTTTACACTTCTAGGAACAAGCTTTTGCTTGGCAGTTCACTATCTATCTATCTAACAACCTCTTTGTTTGAGTCTCTTTCTTCTACAAGTGTCATCCTCCACAGCCAAAGAGGAGTCCCTACAACGTTTGGATAACGGTGCGCAGACCTCATCTGGGTATCATCTAACCCTAGACCATTTCTCTTAGTTTCTTATTCCTTTTGAATGTATAAAAGTGAAAACTTGTTAGAAACATTCTGGCACACCCGGTGGGACCCTAGGAATTCTCCTTGGGTTCATACTTTTTTTCCTTCTAAGCAAACATTCATATAGGTGCATTAGGTCTCTTTTTACATCCTTTTCTTCTATCTATTCCAAAAGACACTATCAGCAAAGTTAAAAAGAATCATTCTTTTTCTTTCTTTTCTTGCATCTTAGAGTAGTAAACTTCATACTCTTCAACCCTTTCTCCATTTGTCTACATCCGAACACACATTTCAATTTGGGCTTAAAATCTATTACATCTCATTTCTATCTGAATGCATATTTAGTCCACACATCTAGTAATTAAAATTGCATCATGAATAAAGCATAGGCCACTTATGTTACACATCCAAACCACTTGCACAAACTCAAACATCTAAACTCACCTTAGACAAGGTCCGACTAGGATTTCATCACCTAGCGGATACCTTACCCGTCCTAGCAATCCCACTTGGACTTCACTACCAAGGGGAAAGCCCGCTCTATTCTCTAGTAGAGGATAATCTCTAGGGGAAGTATATACTGGCTAAGTGAGACCAGCTTATCACTGGGCTCGTGAAGTGAGGGGAGCTTGCTCTTTAGCACCAGGCCACGTACAGAACCTAACATAGATCTTGAGCACTGAAACTAACTTGAAACCAACTTTAGACTACCTCTTCTAGGACCCATTCTACAAGCCAACTTCCCAAACACACTCTAAGGCATAAGCCAACATGATTCTAAAAGTTTATTCTTAGGATTTAACGCTTAGAGTCTGCCTGTCTCCGTCTGCTTTTCTATCTTTATCTAGTTTTTTGAGCTAGTGAGGATGTTTTCTTCTTTTTTTCTAAAAACTTTCAATTTTTTTGAGTTTCTGGAAAACACAGTAACCAACATCGGTTTTACCACCGACATCGGCAACCTTTCTTTACCAGCATCGATTATTTGACTGACATCGGCAATCTATTTCATCAACATCAATTTTTAAACTAACGTCGGTCACTGTCAAAAATTTTCTTCTCAAAACAACAGGCTTAAAAACCTGGCTTTCTTGCTATCCAGCATCCATTCTAAGTTTCTGAAACTGAAAAAACATAGTTTTTGGAACTTGACCCCTCTTGCCTTGAATGGTTTTGACATGCAATCAAACCAAGACTCTTGTTGACCAAGCAAGGCAACAACCCCTTCCGCCTTTGCCTCCTACATATAGCCCTCTAATGGAGTATCATTCAGAGACTGAACGAACTCCTCCTTGACCAACCCTGACGTGACCATATATTGTTCTCAAAGGGGATCAAGACTTCAGAAGATTCTTGGACCTCAATGTCAAAGCCCTTCAACATTATCTCATGCAAAGCCAAACGCGAAACTCTTCAGGCAACCCAATTTATGGGATGCTAACCTCCTTAACTGAAGCAGCGATGACATCAACACCATCTGCTACCCAGCCTTTTATGACTCAAACTATTGCCTCAACCATTAACCTGACCATGGCCAATACGCAAATTTTGGCCTCCCCATCTATTTTTAGACCGACCTCCATCGGGGTTTTATTACCCCCTCAATCACACACAATTCAACCAAGTTCTACATCATACCAAAACTTGATTATCTCAACTCCACACACTCTTGAGCCTATAAATGCAAGAGTGTCTACCTCCCCTTTTGCCAATGCCACCATGTAACCACCTTTGGTGGTATCTAGTCAACTTATGCCTTCTACCTTCATGACACAACCACCCCTGGCTTCCACATCTATCCTAATGACTAGTTATCAATATGTTGCACCTATAAAAGCGCAACCAACTACGTCATACACCTCTTCTAGCACCTTCCAAGCACTTTACAACCTAGGGGGCGCCCCATCTGCCAATCTGTCAGCTGATCTCATCAAGATGCTGATGGACAAAATGTCTAGTCTTGAGGCTTCCATTTCTAGTTTAAGCAATGTCCTTTCATATGACCAAATTTGCAATAAACCCATCCATCCCTCCATCCCAATCCGACTGTATCCTAGTCAGTGGGAGCTTCCTAAGCTTACTCACTTCTAGAGTAAGGAAGACCCACAATAGCATTTATGAGCATTCAGACATGCTTGTTACTTGATAGCACATGATGATGCGTTACTGCTATGCATGTTCCCCATGTCGCTTTTTGGCCCTGCCCTTGATTAGTATAGATCTCTTACTAGTCACTCTCTTTTCACATTCATCCAATTGGCCCAACTTTTCCTTAACCACTTTTTGATCAATATTGCCAAAAAAGTCTCAATCACAAACCTCTACTTTATCAGATAGTTTGACGATGAATCAATAGCCGATTTTGTCACCTGTTGGAGAGGCTTGATCAACCAACTCTCCTTCCCTTTAACTCAACCTGAGCTCATTGAGCTCTTCTCTCGAGCATGTGCCATGTACATCTCATCCACCTTACAGGTTTAAACATTTCACACTTTTGATGAAGCTTTTACCATGGCCCAAAAGCTTGAACTCTGCATTATTGAAGAAAATAGGGTCAAATTGCATAATACTAATGCAAAAACCGGTGACCCTTCTTCTTCTATCAATTCCAAGCCCAAAGGAGTGGCCAACACTATGGTCGTTAGATCACCATCTTCAACAATAACTAACCAATCTCAACCTTCCACATCTCAAAGCATCACAAAACAATTCCAACAATGCTACATACAACATCAATACACTCCAATTGGAGAGTCATAGGCTTTCGTGTTGGAAAAAATCATCAAGCAGGGGTTCCTCAATCTCCTTCCAATCTGACCACCTCAATTTGACTCCTCAAAAGCCGTCCCTATATGGTATAGGTAAAATGACTTCTGTCACTATCATCGTGTCCAAGGCCATGACATCAACAATTGCCAAACCTTCAAGAACATTGTCCAAGACATGATAGATAAGGGGGATCTTGTCTTAGACAACCCAAATGTGCCACCCAACCAAAACATCAACATCTTCAGACAACCCTTTCCTAACCATCTTCCTAATCACAACAATGTCCAGACCATGGCTGATAGCTCCCATGAGCATGATATACGCACAGTCAACACGGTCTCACCTCTTGTCCCTGACCAACCTCCTCCATAGGTAAAAGAGCTTTCTTCTCTTATTCATCCATCACAAGTAAAAGAGCCTTATTCTCCTATTAGTTCTCCATCAGACTCTCTTATATTGGAGGACACCTTGACCATACCGATGCCATTAGCCCCACCTTCATCCTTCCTCCTACCAATGGAGGACCCTACCTTGCCTACTCCTCAAACACAAGTAGAAGGCATGATCATTTCTACCCTCTACCCTCTTGAGGAGCCACATTCTCTGATTTCTTCTCCACTAAGAGAAGAACCTATCTCTTCACCCACTTTGACCGAGGAAGACCCAGTGATGATTTTCTCCTGCCTTTTGCTTGAGATCGCTACATCTCACTCACCTCCATCCACATCTGAACCCAAACCCACACAGGCATCCATCAAGCCAAAAGAGATTAAATCTCTCGATGTTCACCCCATATCTAACCTTGCCTCACACAATAGTGGCCCTCAAACCAAACTAAATAAGACTACTAAACCACACCAGAGAATTCCTCCCCCACCTCATCATTGCCCTCTATTTTGGGCCCACATCCATCTACCTTAATAGGGGTGCTTCCTACTCCCATACCTCACAAAGGCAAATTTCCTCTATTACTCTCTCAACCCATCAAACATATATTTCCTCCAAAATGGCCAATGCCTCCTACGTCTCCAAAATAATAGTCATCAACCCCTACTGCAACAAAACATGCAAACGCATTGGCAGGTTCTTATGCCTTGTTGTTACGATAACTTTTGTAGTCTTCTCGCATCAGTCTTCCACCTCTTAAACCATACCAATCTCTCAGACCAAAACCACCTTGGTTTGATGACTCTAAATTTTTTGCGTATCATCACACGTCGGGACATGACACTGAGCATTATTGTGCCCTCAAGGTTGTCATTCACCAATGCTTGGAGAAAGACACCCTTCTTCTTAACCATATTATCAACAAAACTTCAACACTATCCCTTACCTCTCAAACCTCCTCACTACCCCACTCATCAACTCTCAGATCAAGACCATCTTGGTTTGACAACACTAAATTTTGTCACTATCACCACACATCTAGGCATGACACTGAGCGTTGTTGCGCTCTTAAGGCTGTCACTCATCAACACCTAAAAAGGGACACCCCTTTCATCGGTGACCCTCTTGACCTTTTCAACAAACCACCAAAACCATCACATGCCTCACAAACATCACCACCTAAATCGGGATCTCCACACAAGACTATGGTCCCTCCACTGCCTTTAACCCCTTTATTCGAAATCAACACAGTCAACTTGACCACCAGCCCACCAACCCAAAAAGATAAAGGGAAAATACATGTTTCTATCCCTTGGACATATCCATCTACCAATCCTTCACCACAACCAAAACCCAAGATTACTGTCTTGGGCACATCTCGACCAGCATCCTCAAAGACAATCCCTAACTCTGTGGTGAAACAACCTCACCACACGACCCCTATGAAGATTTCTTTATATGAACTCATACAAAACTCTCCACAACATCATCAAACTTTGATCTAAGCCTTATAATCAATGGAGGTCTAGCCTAATGACCCCCAACCACTGGCCACTTTAATCAAATCATTACCAACCATTTCCTCTGTCACCATCCATGATTTTGAGATTCTTGCCTCCAATCTGGCAGATCAAGATCTCGCCCTCTCCAACTAAATCTACCAAACATTATCCCCATCACAAGTAACTGGGGGAATTTGACCTTATACTGACTATCATGATCTCAACCCATCATCCAACCAAACAATCCAACAACATATCAATCAACTTTGACCAAACATTGACCAAATATCAACCAAGCCTCAACCAAACCTTAACCAAATATCAATTGATCTCAACTAAACATCAACCAAACCTCAACCAAACATTTAACTGACCATTGACCAAGCATCGACCAAACATCAACCAACCAAACAATGACCAAACATCAACCAGCTAAACAATCTGATAACATATCAACCAACTTCATGTCCAACATCAATTAACATGTGACCAATTTGGAAAGTAGTAAATAAGGTAAGTTTGTTCCTAATTGGCTCAGACCTTACTTTATAGTGCACAAGCATGGATTAAGGACTTCTTGTCTATCTTCTCTTGATGGCCAACCAGAACTTGAGCCTTTAATGCCTTGCATCTACGACCATTCTACTGTTAGTTGAGTACTCGTTCACTTGACATTTAACTTGAGCTCATCCCTTGAGCAATCCCTGTCCTCTTAATCCTCATTCCTTTCAACCCTATTCCCCTAAACAAATTTTATGTAACCCTTTTATAAAGTATGAGTGTTTTTTCTTAATAAAAGGGAGCCCTTAAACTTCTATAGTCTTGTCCATGACTCAAAATTTTGTCAAAAATAAATTAAGATGTCAAAATATCCAAGGTCACAAACTCTAAAGGCAGACTACTCCCTCAAAGGATAGTTGTACTATCATTATTGTAGCTAATAGACTGCTCCCTCGAAGGATAGCTATTTAAAGCCTTCAAATATATATAAAACAAAAATATAGACCATTCCCTCGAAGGATGGCTATGCTTAAAATCTTGCTACAAACAACACTCTTAGAAGCTTCCCGCATCGATCAGCTTCACAATTAACCACAAAACAAAATGACATCTCTATGTAGACTTCTCACATTGATCAGTCTACCACAAAAAAAAGGGTCATGGACTTGGCTTGTAGTCATCTCAGGGTCTCCTATAAAAAGGGGCAAAGTTATCCCTACTCAAAAGGGTTATCCCATCCTCTCATATCACATCACCTACTCAAGGGATTTCAAGCTCATTTTAATGTCAAAGTGATTTGATTACCTCTCTAACACAACCAATGGTCAATGACGTAATGCATGAATGGGGCTTTTGTTTCTAAAACCCCCTACCTATGCTATCAATTCTAGTCCTTGTCAATGAAAGAGCAACGCGCCTTTCACTTCTTATACATCTTGGTCACAAACAATCCAACCAAATCATTTGTCAACCAAACCAAATCAAACCAAACATTTTTAGACCTGTCACATGCCATAGTCCATTTCACATAGTTTCTATGGACACCAATACACATGGAAACTATTAACCACATAATTTATGTTAAGCATAAACCATTACTTGCTGAAGCATAAATAATCTCATTTCATTTTTAGCATATATCCATCACCTAACATGGACAATTACTAGGGATGAAAAACCCAGACTAATGTTACAGAATACACCATCACACAATATGGAAAAGGTTGTAACATCATCTTACCCTCATCATTTCAAGCACATACCCTCAGACATATGGGAAGTGCTAAACCTCAACCTAACCAAACCAATCATCAACCAACTTTGACCCTCAGTCTGAACTACATTGGTATGAGGCCCTTAAAACCAGGGCTATGTAGGCATCACTCAAATGACATGACATCTTCTAGGGTTAGCTTAACCACCCTTGTTTGTTCATCTACCTGATGGACAAACCATATCCTCATTTGACCATGACTTGACCTCGACCAAAGCAATCCATAACTTTGACCCTTCCTCCCTTTGGGGAGAACTACATTGGCCTGAGGCCCTTCACACAAGGGCTATGTAGGTAGCACTCAGATGACACGATGTCTTCTAAGGTTAGCTCAGCCACATTCCTTCATCTGTCCATCTAACGGACCAACTATCTATCTCAACTCGACCAACGACCATGGAGATCGTGCCTATCTCCTCCAACCATGACCACTTCCAAGACAACATTGCCTTGGTTGTTTTTGCATGTATGCTACCTCACGAATGGTTAGCAAAATTGTCTACAACCCACATTTTGACCCTCATAAGTATAGGATTGTGATCAAGTTGGTCCACACTACTTGTGACTTTTTCATGTTTCTAGGAGCACTTCCTGAGCCTAGGATATCTAGAACATGGCGACCATTGGAGCTATAGCTTGGATTGAATAACCCAATCAGCTACAAATAATTTTGGGGCCCTATTATTTTAATTTTGGCACTCCTTGACCTTGACCTGTGACAATTTGACCTAACCATCTTGTGAAGTGGTATGCACGCAATCACAACTATTACAGCATTCACACTCCATCTTCACCATATCCATCCATCTCTCTGTCAAATTGGCACCTGATATCAGGTTATCTTCCCTCGACTCCTGCTTTGAGGGGGAATACCTCATCCCACATCTAGTGCAACCTCCTCTTGTTTTTGTCTTGCAATTCATTCGAACAACCAATAGGACAAAAATGACCTTATCCTATACCTGGGGCAACTTACTCCTATTTTTGTCTTATAGTTCATCAAGAACAACCAACAAGACAAAAAGCCGTTCCACTTCTAACCATGCCTAACCTATGTCTTATTAATTTAAAATAATCATCTATTTTAAATTAATAATTCCCTCTCTCTCTCATTTACACCTCACCCCTCCTAGGATACCTCTCCTTGGATGCCCTCCACTACCCCATGCCAAGTCTTAAATGCCTTAAGACCCCATTTCAACCCTTCCACTCATTTCCCATGCCTATTAAACCACCTTCGACCATTTTTTACCATGACCAGCTGACCTCGATAGAAGGAAGAATGGACAAAAGGCTATTTTTAGCCCTTTTTCCTATTCTTTGGCTACTGACATCGGTTAGTAGTCAGCCGACATCAGCGGTATTACCAACATGGTTACGTCAAAAATACATTCAACACCCTAAATGCAGGATCTAACTTTTCAATCTTCAATCCACCAATCTTTGAATCTTCAATCTTTCCAATTAGCCAATCCATCAATCCTTCAATCTGTTAATCTTTCAATTGGCCAATCTTGAATCTTTTTCCATCCTTCCAATCAGCCAGCTTTCCAGTCTTCTGACCTCTCTCATGCCCTCTCTCCCAAACACACAACAAGCATCACAGGGTACAGTGACTCTGCATCAGTCACTCCACTCTACAGGTAGTCTTCTACATTTAGTAGCATCAGCAATAGGTCTCATACACTTCTTCTTCAGCAGGCAAGAGGTAAGTATTCTTCTTCTATGTCATTTCACTAGCTTAGAATGTCTTTATAATCAATTTTCTATTTATTGCTTCTAAGCCACATTACCAACTAGACCCGGCTATCAACCAGACCAGGCCTGACTCTCTTCTTGAGAAGGCTGAGAAGCCTTCTTCATATTCTCACTCTTTTTGACACCCTATCCCTTATCTGACTCCTTCCTCAGACCTTACTCTCTACCTTGCACAAACCATCAGACTCTCAGACTACCATAGACCATTCTGCAGACCATTTTGTCAACCAAAAACCCATCCAGACCCTGTCCAAGACTATTGCCCTGACCGACGCCGGCCACCAGGCCCATTTCCCCTACTAACGTCGGTAGACTAATCGACATCGGTGACTTGACCTATCAACGTCGGTAGACTAACTGATGCTAGAAACTGTGGAAGATAGATTGCTACATACAGGGATGTATTGTTTCTATTTCTTTTGATGTAGTCTTTTATCATTTCTATTTCTGGCAACATTCTACTTTTTATCAACTAGTGGACTGTCATCCCTCTAAGAAGTCTTTGCACTTCTAGGAACAAGATTTTGCTTGGCAGTTCACTATCTATCTATCTAACAACCTCTTTGTTTGAGTCTCTTTCTTCTACAGGTGTCATCCTCCATAGCCAAAGAGGAGTCCCTACAACATCTGGATAACAGTACGCAGACCTCATATGGGTATCATCTAACCCTAGACCATTTCTCTTAGTTTCTTATTCTTTTTTAATGTAGAAAAGCGAAAACTTGTTAGAAACATAAACAAAGGGTAAAACATAAGTGACCATAAATTCATTTAATGTAAGATACATGAACATTATAATTAAAAAAGGATGTGCTAAAAGGGAAATAAATACTTTAATGAGTGAAAATTCAAAATCAATGTTTGTGCTAAAGTAATGTGTAGGAAAACACAACCATATAGAGACATGAGTATGATGATAGATATGGTATGAAAATTAATGGTGATGATAATTTATGAGTAAGGCCTAGTTGTATTTCCAAATATCTTACAATACAACTCACAAACTAAAAAGCTAAGAGACAACATAAATGAATGTGAAGAGTCAAATTATATTAAATATATAAAAATGAAAATATAAATAAAAGGGATATGATCAAATATAATAAATATCCATCAATTAGATATTAGATAATATATGATGGATATAAAATGAATGCAATGTGTCATAAGTGTGATGTATAAATCCTTAGTAGAGACAAGCCACTCAAATCAAGTAAGGATAGATAGTGACTATCATCATCAAGGACCTAGAGAACCCCACCTAGAAAACATAAATACAATATAAAATTTTAAGTATGGATATCATTCCTTAAAGTATATATGCATGAAAAATAATTAATCCTACCTTATCACAATGTATTCCTATCTCCTCACAACCCTTTACAGATATGTTAGTATATTATGAATATTGGGTACTTACATCAGAAAATAGGTGGAACTATAAAGTGATATAGGTAAATAATGATGTAATAAAAATTCCTTCCCTAGTATAATAGACTATTTCACCCCAATGAACATAAAACCTATCATGAGGCCAACTATATAGATTGAGCTTTGATTGGAATAGGAGATCTGTCAAAATGATTACATCTTTTAGTTTGATATAAAATTTAATATTATTTTACCTTTTAAATTTTAATTTTATTATAATATGTTATTTTAATCTTTTTTATTTTTATATTTCCTTCCTTATAGGATTTGGAAAAACCATCAATGGGTGATAAGCATGACTAACACAAAATATCCTACACCTAACCACTAGAGAGGAGAACCTAAATACCATGATGCCTAATGACTCATAGACTTTTACCATAGGAAAGAGTTCATTAATTAATCCCACTCAATAATGCCTCAATTTAAAGGATATGGAAAGATGAGGATCATGTAATATCTATCCATGTGAAATGGTGATATCATAATTGATATGAAATAATCTAACCACAAGAAGGGATAGGTTTGCTTTAAAATGACTAGGTAAAAGAAGGGATCTAAAATTACATGGAAATATAAGTCAAATACTAAAAATGAAACTAAAATAATGGAAATGATGTGAATAAAGTTGATCATATCACTAGAGAGTCCATAAAAACTTACAAAAGGTCTAGTATAAGTGATGATAATATAAATAATCCCGAAATTAGGGGAAGGAAAAATATACCAAAAAATCATAAGGAAATCAAGGCCAATTTCAAGATGATATTAAATGTGAAAAATAAACATGAAGGTGTTACCTAAGATCCAAAATTAAAATGAAGGTTTATTATATATCATCCCAAAATAGAGGGAAAATATGATGCTAAAAATTAAAACCCAAAGGTGCTACCAAAGGTCCACAAGGACAACTAAGGCCGACTATTAATCACCCCAAAAAAGGGAGAATCTAAAATATCTAAATTTTTTTCAAAGATAACAATGGTTTACCATAAGGTGTGATAAAATTTTGTAAATTAAATAATTTGTTGACAATATGAATAATAAGTATCACATATGTTAAAGATAATAATATGAGATCAAATCATGTAAAAATGTAAAATAAATGATATGAAATAATGAAACATTTTCTCTTAAATTACATATAATATTTATACACACATCATCAATAACATCTATCAAGTCTCACTATAAATGATATATAGTTTGAACCATAGTCTCCTTTATTTTTTGTGAGAGTCATGTAAGAACTTCCTTGTAGATGAGATATGAATAAAAAGTAGGTGCACTAGAATTAGGAGTAGGTGGATCCTCTTTATGAGAATAAAATATTTAAATAATATTATATTCCACTTAGGAAGGGATGGAAATCATATCTTCTAGTCTAAGAGATGGTTGTAGCGAAGGTTGTTCCTTCGTTCTAGATGGGCCATGTGAATGTTTCTAAGAATTTATATTTTGTGGGTTGATATAATTGGGATAAATTTTTGAATAAAATGTATGATTCTATGAAGATTATGCTAAATCAAAAATTAAAAATTTTAAGGTGATCCAACCAAAGGTGGGATAAGATTCATGTCAGGTTCACCAGAATGTATGCATGGACTAGAGTGACTTGTAACAACCTTCTATCTCTCAATAGACTAGAATACAAACATCATCATTATAAAAGAGTAAGTGTATCCTTGGAATAATAGATAAGGACATAGAGAAACCTTAGACCTAGTATAGGGTAATTAATACTCAAAAGTTAAGAAGATAAGGTTCCAAATCCTAACCCTATGACATAGTGTATAACTCTCACTAGGGATCAAGATAAATAAGTTATTATAGTAATGATTGTAAAGGGGTGTAACATAGATATAATAAGGATATCACATGTAATTAATTGAAAAAAAATTGGTTCCCTATATCCAAGATATATACAGTACTAAAATAATATGAAGATAAGTGGTGCAATGGTCAACCAATGGGTGTTTTATGAAACCTATGGTGATAAATGGAAATCTTAAGCAACCCTATAGCTCTAAAATATTATTCTATATAATTATGATAGTAATAAAGGATAATTAATGCATACAAAATATAAATAGGAAAATAAATATATATAATATACCAAGTAAATCAAGGAAATAAATTAGGGATAGAGATAATTACATTTGGGTGTACTCATTGATACCTCAATCTCACCCTTTGGATGAAGTTGCATCTTGTAATATATGTTGTAGGTTGAAGACATGAAATGGAAATAAGAAGACACAAATATCCTTAGTTGTGAACTATAAATGCTAGGACACCTCCTTAACATGGCTCCTCCTATTAAGCTTCAAACACCATAAGCAATGTTAAACCTCCAAGGTAGTATTCTAATCTATAACTACTCTTTTTACTACTTAAGAGTATAAATGTGAGTGAAAAAATAATAGATAATTGTTTTATATGGTTTAGGAATGAAATGACCCCTATATATGTGGATTCAATCATGTGAACATACCCTATAATCCAAGCAAATAATATTATCCATGTGGATATAGTCAGAAGGATATTGGTTGACACAACACTATATCAGCCAAGTTGATACAATACAACTAATAGGGACATGACTCAAAACTATATAATCCAGGATGATATAATATAGGGAAAGATAAGTATGAAACATATTATTTTGTCTTATCTGATGCATTAGGAATATAGGGTGGTTGAAAATATTTAAAATAAAGTATATGGAAATGTAAGATAGAAAGAGACTCATTGGCGTTAAAACTAATAGTTAATGAAGGTATGACAAAAGAATATGTAAACATCTCTTGTAAAGTACCAATATCTGATCCCACCCCATTCCTAGTGTAACATTTAATACTTGCACTCAAGGAGAGTGATGTGTTGATAATTCCTTACACTAGACACCATTAGTAAAGTGAAAAAAGTGAAAAAAAATTGTGTATTTATAAGGTATATGTGGACCAAAAGAATAAGTGGTCCAAGAGTGGAAATTTACATAATTATCACAACCATCAAAGGTTGTGCAATATTTTAGGGTAATACAAAAAATTAAAGGAAATAAATACAATTTCCACATCTAACCATAAAGCGGGAAACAAATTACCTTCGGTGTAATGAACCATTAGGTCAAAAATGGAAAATATCTACTAGTTAGCTACATCTTACCAAGTTCACATAAAATTGACTAAAGAAGCAAGAATATCATGGGCTTTGACATATTTTATAAGTTTATACTTAGATGTGGGTATGAAAAATTAGGGATGAGTGACACCAAATTAAGGTTGATGAGAATGGTTTTCAAAACATACCATCATAATCTTTAGTATATTTGCATAGGAGAATTGTCAAGTTTCATTAGTAAAATATAAGTCGGTACAGAGCCCAAGCCCACACATACCTTTTTGTTCCTCTTAGATCTAACTTTTTTTTACCTCTTTGATTAACTATGATCTTCTTAATTTGTTATCTTCTTGTCATGTAGATACTTGACTTATTTGACACCATTCCTAACTCTTGCTTTGCTTAGACTCATTATTCTCCTTTCATGCATAGACTTATTATATTGAATAACTATAATTCATCACCTATCTCCTTATGCTTATCACTTAATTCATCAACCTTTCATACACCCTTTTCAAGACTCTATTATCCATTCAAGACTAAAACTTGGCTCTCTTTATTTGAAATATGTACATAGGCCTAAAAGCCTAAAGCATGATCCAATGGTTCTTACCTTTTTTTTATGGCTCATATGACCATCCACATACATATTTCAACCCCTTTCCATATATAATCAAATAACATGATTTTCAAACAAGAACTCCTTAATAATCAACCCTTTCCTTCTTCTTGCCTCTTTTTTTAGTATCCATGTTTAGGCACAAATCTAGATGGATAGAACAATATATAGATCCTCCATGAAAACCAATCATATTTTTAGATTAAGCCACTTCATCTTTAGAATATTTTTCAAATCAAAACTCTCAAGATAGATCCTCTGATTCACAAGCCTTCTTGACTATTAGGTCTCCATTAGTTCTAGTTATTTACCACATCAATGTCTCCATATTATATCATATAGTATCAACATAAAACCTTATAAAATATTTAGATCACACCAAAATAACATAGATTACAAAGTTTTATGAATTTTGGTTAGTGGAATAAAAAGTTAAGCTTGTTTTCCTTTTAAAATCCTAGTCTACGTTTATATAGGCCTGTGTAAGGCCAAGGTATATAAAAATGAGATAAAAAGAGTTTTAAACCACTTTAATTAATTCCAATAAATATTTGAGGTCTGTCCAAACTATATTCACCTACTCCAGTGGTTAGTTGGTCTTGAACAGTCATAAAAGGCTCTTTAACTTAACTTTGCATATTTTTGAGTTTAGTTTCAAGATTACGTACATAACTTATTGAGGACTAAGTTAACTCTTATATTACCAAGTGTATATTTGATCCATAAAAGTGATTTTAATGACCAAGAACACACTCTCAATAATGGTTATAATACTCATAATGAAAAACCATTCAATCTTTCTATCTTACTTGACCACCTTGACTATGCAAGGACATAATTGTTTTTAAGTGGACTATGTTAAATATTTTCACCTTATAAATGGATTTATTGAGTCTAAAATATACTTTCACAAAGTATTAACTATATACTATATTAAAAACCTCCAACACGTGAATGATCTCCACAAATCCCCAATTTTATTACTAATTGGTTGTGACATAATAAAACATATAATCTTGTTTCTTGGGACTGAAACTTGTAGGTTAGAGAAATAATTAAATACTTTAAATGAATAAAACAAAGGTAATATGTTTCACACACCAATTATATTATGAAAACATAACAACCCTCTCTTAAACATTCTTTATTCTTTGACAATACTTCCATACATAGTCTTACACAAAAAATTTAGGGTGGTAGAGTTATTTTTCTTGGAATCTTGATTATCTTTCAATTATTCAACACTAGAATGGAAATATAAAGATTTAATGGGATTAGTAATGCCTATCACTTATACTTATAGTGACCACTTATTCGTAAATAACATTTAACACTTAATATAATACTCACTCTCCCTGATATCACAATAGAGTCTATTGATACAAAACTACAACAATAATCAAACCCAATTCTTGGTCTATAAGGAGTCTCAATATGAAGTCAAGACATTAAAATCACAACTATAGAATTCAAATCAAACATTACACACAAAAATAACATTATCTCCATTGATTTTTACACCACAAAACATTACATACAATCCCTTGTCTCTTCATTGTCCTTCATGGATTAGACTATTCTTCTTCTCTTTTCTTCATTCCTTTATTTATCCTATGAACCTCTACCTACTCTACTCATGTAATAACCTAATTTACACACACTACTCTAAAACACATGAATTTTTATCTCCTTGTATTACTAAACATGCAAGAACACTACCTAATCTTCCTAACTTCCACATATGAAAGGGCAGTTACAAACCCACTTTCTTTGAAAACATTGATTTTTTGCCATGAATTATACATTAGAACATCTTTAAAAAATTTCCTAGGACCATTTTATACCTTTCAATAACTTACTTGAACAATATATATCACCCAAATCCAAAATATCACTCAAAATTAATCTCCAAATTCAAATTTTCAAAATATCCATTTTGGTGAGAAACTCCAAAATGAATATAAGCACACACTTATAATACTCCTAATGACTCCAAAACATCCATAAGGACCCTAAAAGTCCCATAACACCTAAACAAAACCAAAAATTGTCATCAATAACATCTTAATCATATTTATGAATTATTTCCTCTTAAGATTCTCTACATCATTCTCCTTATGTGGGAGAAATTGGACTCTTGTCCAAATGTATTTTCATATCATATTCTATCTTCTTCTTGTTATTCAAATTCTTTCTTCTTGGATATTATTCCTTTGTGGTTATGCAACTCTTCATCCTCTCATATGCTCTATCATGTTATTTTTTGATCAAAATAATGAAAAACCTTTTACTTTCTACCTTTCTTCTAAAATTTAGACCTTCTTATGGATCTTTATGTTCTTTCTTCTTCATTGCTTCTATCTTGGACAAAACCTCCTCATATTCAAGTATATCTAATTTAACAATTTTGGAAATATTGGTGTATTATTCCTAAATTAGTTAAAGGGTCTTAGTAGTAAAATCATAAATAAATATGTAATAATTAAGATACTAATTTTTATAAATTAGATTACAATTTTAACATTTCTAAAAATAGTAATAAGATGGAGAAAATAAGACTTACCTAGAAATTAGTTATTACAGCTGAGACAGCGTCTGATATTCATTATGCAAGACTAGGACATTATCACAAACTAAGATCTAGCCTTCATTTTATGATTGGATAGGAGTGCCAAAAGTAGACAAGAGTGGCACCAACATTGTAGTCCAACTCTGTCACTATTGTCTTGAGGATCTAAGCTTTCTAGATTTTGTTCACTAGGTCTATGTGACCCTTTTTATGAAGTTTTGGTAGCTAGAATTCTGTAGAGCTCCTTGTAGAACAGATTCTTTCTTCAAACCTTATACTCCATTGTGCTTTGACAAATTTTAAGAAAGAGTGGGGATTAGTGTGTGTAAGATTCACTAAATGTGTATCCACACCCCTTATGTAGTCATGTTACCTATATACCAATACTCCAAAGAGGGATTAAGCCATATGTACTTCTCCAACTTGATGTGCTTTATGCAATTAAGTGTATGAATATGTAAAATGCTAAACTAGATATATTTGAGGTGGCTAGGGACTAGTGTAAGGATTTTAATAACCTTTTAAGTGTATTAGTTGGTTATATGTAGAGAATAGGGAAGATTATTTGATTACTCTTACTATATTCTTGTTGGGTTAGTGATAATTTCCAACCATTTCCAAATGATCTTTGAATGGGCTTTTATAGGGATCTATTGGTCATGGGCTAAATGTTCTCACATTAGGCTGATAAGGAGAAGAATGGGGAAATAGAATAAATTTACTATTGGGGATAGAAATGGATTTGGACAAGAGCAAAAAAAGTAGACAAGAGTGGAATCAATGCTATAGTCCTAGTGTGATGCTATTATCCTAAGTAGACGAGACCTAGGGGATTGATCTATCATGGAAAGAGGAGTTTGAATCAATTGGGATTAGGTATGGAAGGCTATGGATGATTGGGAATTAGTGAAAATGATGCCTTTGAGGGTCATGAGAGCAAGAAAGATGGACCTAAGGGTTGGGTCTCATTATCCATGCTCAAGTTACCATTTTTTGTATTTTATATGACTACATTTCCCCCCCTTTATTCTAGTGATACAACAAAGCAAAATACTAGGATAAAGGAAAAATAGAAAGTGTACCTAAATTTACCTACAAGGATGAAGCTCATGAATCTATGTGATGTTGTGTGTGCATTGAGAGAGCACATTGTGAAGTATGAAACTATAAAATAAAATAAAGATTAGATTAGTTTTTACTAGATGTGTTACATCTAAAATAATAACATACAAAGTTGGGTAAGAGAGAGAGGAAGATAAAGGAATGAATATACCTCACCAAATATATGGACCAATATAAAACCTATTTTGATGTTAAGTGATGCTAAGTAATGTTGAGTAATATTGGATTATGATGTACCAAGAGTAATATCACGAATGGAGTTGAGTGCTCAATTCCCTAAAAGTGGATCAAGAATGAATAGACTATCACTTTGGCTCCTTCATTGCCCATTAAGTGAATCTAGGTGGTCATACATGTGTTGATCAATGTTTGGACTATGTGTCTAATCTTTTTGAGTAGGTGGCTTAATAATACAAAGGCTAGCTAGTCCTTTAGTTCCATCATTGCCTCATGAAGTGAAGCTATGAATTGATATCAACATGAAATATATGCCATATGAGATGGCTCCTAAATCCCATGAATGTACTATGATCTAATAATGTTGATGTGGATAGACAAATGTATGTTAAAAACTAAGCCACTCTTGACCACTCTAAAATATGAAGATTAGGTTTATATGAAAGCCACTCTAAAATTGGTGAACTAGGATTATTTGAAAGCCACTCTAAAATGTGGAAGTTAGGCTTATATGAAATCCACTCTAGAATGATGAAAACCACCTACATATGCAATAAGGCATGCAACTACTAAGAATGACTAGGTAATGTTGAACTTAGAAAAAAAATGTGCCACACACATTACCCTCAATCACTAGTGTCTAAAACATGGATTATAATATAAAAGTTATACCAATTATCATATCTAAAACTAGAAGTGAGAGCCATCATGCCATGCATAATGCCTCCTATATTTGGATCCTCTAAGAGAAAGTGTACTGAAAACTATTATTTTAAACTAGTATAAAAGTGTAAAACTATAGTTGAACCTACGTTTCTGGCTACTTTTAGAAATTCTAGTTTTTATACCATTTGGATAGGAATGTTGTAAATGGAAAGTAGTGACACCAGTCCTATAGTCCAATCTTGGCACTATTGTCTTAGGCCAAATCTGATGACTGTTCTAACATTTCCACTATCTGTCTAGTATGTTTTGACTGGTTTGATGTTTGGTTGTTGATTCAGGTGTTTTAAATGTTGGAATTTTGACTATTAGGAGCTCTGATCTCTATGACAAAACCTCTATTTATTTCATCCTCTTTTGAGGGTAAGCATGAAGACCCTTTAATTACTTCCCTCATAAATAAGAGCCCTATAAGTGTGTTATATTGTAAATATACATGATATAGGAATAATCAATAAGATATCTCAGATATAGCATGGTTTGTAATGAGATATTTTCATATCAATAAAGGTATGCCTAGATAGATATAACAATGTAATAGTATGTGTGATGTACTGAACTAGAACTAGAAATCTAGCTAGTTGTTAGTTGTCATGGAGGGATGTAGCATGATGTCCATCATGGCATCCAAGTAAGCAAAATAATGTATGATATAGATCATGGCACTGTAAATAATGAGAAGGAAGCAAGTAAGCAAAAATCACACAAGGAAAGAAGAAAGAAGTGTACAAGAGTGGCCAATGGGCCAAAAAAAAAGGGACATGGGCACATGTCACTCAAACTAGAAAGCAAACATACAAGGCATGCTCAAATGCCACATACACATATAATTGAAACAAGCAAGGTTGGAATGGAAGCCATAATCACATAGAAAAATATGGGCAAAGGACATTGGAAAATGTCCTAAGACACACGCAAGACATAAAAGCAAAGTACATTAGCAAATGTCCTAAGACACATATAGGGGACAAACAAGAATTTGAAAATGCAATCACATCAAGCTATTCTAAGAAAGAAAAGAAAGCATGTAAAAACTAGAAATACAATCAAATCTAACTTAATCAAAGAAAGAGGGAAATTATGTAAGACATGTTAGTATAATACTAGGTATATGATAAGAAATACACAAGTGTTATATACTAGTGAGTGTCGATAGAGAAATATATGTAAGCTAGTAAGTAATATACATCAACATGATAACTAGAGTGTGTGGCATAAGAATGACATAACCTAGATGCTCTAGTCATGTAGAATATGCCCCTAGTGGGTATGTATATCGATGTATATCTTAATGTATAAGTAGGATGTCCCCTCAATGGGTAGAGTGAAGCAATCAAAGAGCTAGATGTCACTACACACACTCAAAAGAGATCAAGTGAAGCATGGTAATGTAGATAAATTGACAAAAAATAACATAGAATAGAAGATGTAAGTATAACATGATAGTAAAAATGTAAATCATGTATGATGCATACAATCAAAATATTTTTGATGTTTTTGAATATTGGCATGTTTTTGTATTTGAAATATTTGAATATTTTTGGATTTTTGATATATTTGAATGTTTTTTAATTTTTGGGATTTGAGTTATGTATAATCAATCATGAAGAGACTGTGTAAAAGAAATTGAAAAGGAATATGTAAAAGTATGATGGGAAGGGATGATATTAACCGATTAGTCTCATGGGAGAATCCCTGACATGGTGTCCTATATGAAGGAGAGGATCATGTGTGATCATGAAGCATAATGGAAATGTTGAGACTAAGGCTCTAAAATCTATATATGTTGTAAATGCTCTAAAATATCTAAATTAGAAACCAAGTTTGGGGTACCCATATAAATCTAAGAAGTTTATGTAGTTATAGGGATCTTAGGGACCCATCTAGAAGTAGGAGAATCTCTTTGAACATGTTCTCTATGTGTACATGCATGAGATGTCACTGACACTACCCTGGGTGTGAACATTGTAGCTAGAAGTTGTCTAGATCCTAAATTTGTGGAGGTGTATGAACTCATTAATCTAATGATGGATGCGTCAATTGTGTCTAAATCAGAACTAAAGGAGTAACTATAACTGGTGGAGAAATTGGAATTAGAGGTTGAACTAAAACTAGTGACTGCAAAGTAGAAGATGGCTCTGAAGTGGGGAGTGGTAACTCATATGTAACTCCACCAACTATAATGACCTAATTATCATGAATGAATTTTAGACATCTATGAATTGTAGAATGTACTACTTAAATTTTTTGAATCTATGGTCAACCAAGTAACATATCAAAAACTAATGCACTGGGAATAATAGTGAATGGTGTGGCCATGTGTGTTGAACCAACCTATAGAGGAAGTATAATCTCACGCATGGAACTATATATGTTCCCATTAAATATACTGATAACTATGTCCATTGGGGTAATATCATGCTCTAAATATCCCAAATGTTATAATAATGTCATAGTGCACATGTTCACACTAGATCCATTATCTATGAGAACACTATGATATGATGATTATGAATATAAAATATGATAAAGAGTGCATGATAATTTGATCATCCTCAATGATTTCCTACTCTAAGGAGATGGAACGTCTAGCTAGAACTCTAGAATTTGTATACATCAATCATGTTACTCAAAGGATGCGTCTCAACTGAAGGTGCCCAGTATGTCTCTAGTGGTGGATGTACATGATATGCATGGTGAACCCAGAATGTATCCACTATCTCTTATTTAGAATGTTTTTAAAAGGTATCTAATAATATTTTCAAAGCTTTATCCTATGTTTCCTTTACCTAAGGAGGCTCAACTAAAATACCAAGATCAATATGATTACTATCTATCAAATCTTGTATCTTATGTCTCAAACTTATGCATATGTTTTTCATATGGCCTAGTGCCCTATGAAACTCACAAAATGAATGTTGATCATATCCCCATGGAAGAGGATTTTTTGGGTCTACTTCCTGAATAAGAGGGAGAGATATGGTGTTACATTTTAATAGCTACTATGAAACTCTAGCTAGATAAATTGGTAGATTGGTGAAGATTTGCCAAGGATATGTTGATAAAACCACTCACTAAGGGGGCTAAAAATCCACATTAACTATCAATTTATTCTAACTCTTATTATCATTGACCTTGACTTTGTATGGGACTTTGTTGTTACTCTTTATTTTTTTGAGATACTTGTATACTTGAGTTTTCCCATTAAAATTAGTTTGACTTCTCTTTCCTTTAATGTGTGACATAATTCAGTGAAGGAATATAATCTTTTAAACATGATTGATTCATGTAAAGCTGGTAGAAGACTCTATTTGAAGAGATCTTCTAACTCCTGATAGACCATGGGGATAGTCATCTTAGCCAAAATAGTCTTATATCAAAGAATATAATATGTGAGATGCTCATTTGACCTTTGTTTCTATTATGAAAATTAGGCATATGAAACTTTATCATCAATGTTAATGTTGAAATGAGATAGGAACATGTTGGCTAAAGGATTGAATACATTGATCGACTAATTTGGTATACTATAGAACCATTGTAAATCATAATCATTAAATCTCTATAAAAATAGATTGATGAGTTTCCAATCATTTGGTACATAATCAAGGAATGTTGTATGAAAATCTCTCAAATGTGTCTCTGGATCACCCTTACCATTATATAGAGTAAGCTTGAGTTGAACAAAACCTTATGGCAAGGGTGTAGAAACAATGTGACATACCAATGGTGTATGTACTAGAGCAAGAGAATCCAAACCCTACATAGGTCTAGAGGTACCTTTCTCAAGATGTAACACCTTGGATTGAAGAGATTTTATCTCTTGCATAAGGGCTACCATATTAGGAGACAAAGATGTACTAGTTATAGTTGGTGGCATAGATGTAGGTTGGGTTACTATAGGGGGTTATCAAGATATAGTTTCCCTTGTAGTTTCATTTGTAATTGGTTGCTCTGTGGTTTAGGAATATTGACCATTGATCACTCTTTTTTATTCTTCTTGTATTATTTTAAGCATGTCATATTACATGTTAGGTTGTTTTGTTAAGAGTTCTTGAAGTTATATTTTATGAGTTTCATCAAAACTAATGTATTGGGTCATTATTCAGTGAGGAAAACAATTTAAAATTTGATTGATTTTTTTTAAATAATTTCTAATAGGCAAAGTGTGATATAAAGAAAATACTGAATATAGGAAATGTAAAGTCTTAAAAATGACAAACTGGAAAGTTCATAAAAAGGATATGAAGATCATAAACATGTAAGGTGATACCTCAAAAAGCAATGGGACCTAGTATATGCAACTAGGGTTTGACAAACTATGAAATATTGAAATTAAAAGTGAATTTCTAAGTTAGATATGCAAGTAAAAAATCAAATATTTATTGGAAAATTTGTGAGTTAACAGGACCTAGTAGATGAAACTAGGGTTTTAAATAGTAAATATTTTTTCAAATTACTATTGAATTTTGAAATTTGAATTGAATTTTTTATTCTAATATTTTAGTAAAAAATTGTAAAATTATTGGGAAAATATTAGGACCTAATAAGGGCAACTAGGGTTTGAAAGAAAATTATTTTAAAATTACTACAAAATTTTAAAATTTAATGCTAATTTTTTATTTTATTATGTAGGGAAAAAATCAAAAAAATATAGAAAAAATTATTAAGAAATTTACCCTAGGGTTTTTATGCACAAACGAAGTAAGTCAAGTTCACCAAATGATTTAAAAAATTTGGTAATATTGGTGTATTATTCCTAATTTAGTTAAAAGTGTCTGAGTAGTAAAATCAATAAATAAATATGCAATAATTAAGCTACTAATTTGTATAAATTATATTATAATTTTGACCTTTTTAAAAATATTAATAAGATGGAGAAAATAAGATTTAGCAAGAAACTAGTTGTTATGGCTAAGATAGGGTCTAATATGCACTATGCAAGATTGGGACACTATCACAAACTAATATTTGACATTTGTTTTATGATTGGATAGGAGTGTTGAAAGTGGACATGAGTGTAAATGATGTTGTAATCCACCTCTATTGTTTTTGTCTTAAGGATCTGAGCTTTTTGGGTTTTGTTTTCCAAGTCTGTGTGACCCTATCCATGAAGTTTTGGTAGCTGAAAGTCTATATAGCTCCCTGTAGAGTAGAGGGTTATTTTTTGTAAGATTAATTAAATGTGTATCCACACCCCTTGTGTGGGCACACTAATTACATACTAATACTCCAAAGAGGGATCAATCCATATTTAGTTCTCCCACTTTATGTGCTTTGTGCCATATGTAGTTCTCCCATTGAGTGTATGAATATGTAAAATACTAAACTAGATGTACTTGAGGTGGAGGGATTGGTGTAAGGATTTGAATAAGATTATAAGTGTATTGGCTACCTGTATGTAGAGAATAGGGAAGATTTCTTGAGTATGCTTTCTTGTATTCTTGCTTGCTTAGTGATAATTGCCAACCCTTTCTAAATTATCTTTGAATGGGATTTTATAAGGATCTATTGGTCATGGGTTGAATGTGCTCGCATTAGGCCAACAAGGAGAAGGATGGGGAAATAGAATAAATTGGTTGTTAGGGATAGAAATGGACTTGGACAAGAGCACTAAAAGTGAACAAGAGTGGCACCAATGATATAGTCTTAGTGTGGCACTATTTCCTAAGTAGATGAGACTTGGGGGGATTGATCTATCATGGAAAGAGGAATCTGACTCAACTGGGATCAAGTATGGAAGGCTAAAAATGAATAAGAATCAATGAAAATGATGCCTACAAGGATCCTGAGAGAAAGAAAGAGGTACCTAATGGTTGGGTGTCATTATCCACACTCAATTTACCATTTTTTGCATTTTATATGACTACAATATCCATCTTCTCTTTCCTATCTTTATCCTCCAAATTGAGTAATTTCACTACTACAACCTTCACACTTTGTTTTTGAGTTCTTTAAAGAGCTATCATCTTCATTTAGTTCATCACCTCAATGATAAAACCTACATATAAATAACTAATAAAATTAAACATGAAAAAATTTGAGACTCTTGGGTCCTAGAAGCTATCTCCTTCATCCATTCTTTTTCCTTTATCTTGCAATTAGTTTTTCCAAAACTTTTATCTTCATCTCTTTCTTTAATTTTATCTATTTCAATTTTTACCTCTTCTATTTCTTATTCATTATCCATCAACTTATAATTCAAGGCCTACTCCAAAGATGTTATTTCTAACTTCAATTGCTTTGTACCCTCATACACAATTGCACAATCCTCTTTCAAGCCTTCAATGAGGCTTTTAATTTGATCTACCTCTTCTTTACTTATAATCCTGATGGAGTTATCTACTACTATTCCATGATTCCACTACTTATTTGAAACAAATTTTAACTGATATACATTCATCATCCACTCTTTACCTCTATCATATGGCTAATTTATGGCCCAAAACTTGGCTGGTCCACTTGGACTCTCTTGTTTACATGCTCACAACTCCATGCCTCTATATGACATCTTCTCATTCACTTTCCAAAACATCATGAATTACTTCCTATACATTTGGACACCTAAATGGTGACCTACATCATCCAAAAATAACTCATTTTAGTCTTTACCATTTTTTATTCACTTCTTCAACTGTAACCTTGATATCCTCTTCACATTCTTGTTTGTCATCAACTGATAAGTTTATTTCCTCATATTTTCTTGGATGAAACTTTAATTTTTCATATCCTCTATTCATATCCAATTCATTTTTTCTTATTTATTCACATTCTTCTTTCATCTTCATCTTCTTAGCATCATCCTTCAACTTCTCTCTTGCACTATCCACCATCTATTCATACCATTCATCTATCTTCTTCTTCTTGTCTTGATTCCATCTCTCAAAGTTATCTATATCCTTCTAAAAATCATTTTTTCCTTAATTATATTCACTTTAAAACATACACACATTATTATTTTTAAAACATGGAAGCTCATATTCCTCTCTGTATACCTCAAATATTGGTAATCTTTCTTTTAGCTACTCCTCATCGTGTGCTTCATCCTCTTCATCTTTACCAAGAATTGATCCTTATTATAGATTATATATATATATATATATATATATATAAATATTCAACATAATTCATGATAACTTTATCTTTCCTAAGGTGTATACCACCTTCTCTTCCCTACATATCAACCTACTCACTCATCCAAAATTGCTCAATCTCTCTCTTGTTTTACTTATAAAGAAACCTTTTATTTTCTTTATCTTCCCTCATGTTTATCCTATTTATTATCTCAATAAGTATCCTTATAGGTCACTAAAATTTATTATTTTAAATATTATAACCATACAAGTTCTCTTATTTTTTGCATTTGTTCTATCATGAGCATCATGTTCTCTATACTTTCTAAACTCTACCTCAAATGTTTCACTTCCTCTTCAAGCTCTAAATCTTTCTTTCTCATATTATATTTCATATTTTCCCTATGGAAACCCCACATAAAATATTCTCTACATTATTACCTTAAAATATTTCATCTCCTCTTTTCAATTCTTTTCTTTCTTGCCTCTATCTTCTTTACAGGTCACCTACTACTAGTCTTCACTTGAGACTTCCTCTTTCCTTGTCCTCACTTGGGACTTTTTTGTTATATCCTTACTTAGGAATTATCTTTCCTTTGAGATTCTCCCTAATCTCTTTCTTATAATCCTCAATGTCTTTAGTATTGTTTTTCCTCTTTTCTACTAAAGGTTCTAATTATCCTTTATGATTTTCCCCTACAAAGTCTAATTACCATAACTATATCAACTTTTACTTTGAATTGAATCATGAAAACAAGTTCATACCTTTTTAGGAGATTATAGACACTAATTTAACACTTATTTTTGGTGTACCATTGAACTCTTAAGATTCAATGAGATTTTGTAGACATTAACATAATCTAAATTATTTGTAAAGACTCCTCAACTAACCTCTCTATTTTTTGGATTTACAACTTGTTTTAATTCACTTTCAGTCTAATTGACTACTTCATTAATTTTTTATTTTCCCAAATAACTTAATTTATCTAATACCACTTGGTATATAACCTAATCCTATACATAACTATTTGTTCCTCCTAGCTCTAATTCTTTGTTTTGACCTATTTGATTAACTTTGATCTTCTTAGTTTGTTATCTTCTTGTCATGTAGATACTTGGCTTATCTAACACCATTATTCACTCTTTATTTTCTTAAACTCATTAGTCTCCTTTCATGCATATAATTTTTCTCTTAAATAATTATCATTCATCATCTATCTCCATGTACTTATTCCTAACTTCATCATCCTTTCATACGCCCTTTTCAAGACTCCATTCTCTATTTTGGCCTAAAACTTGTCTCTCTCTCTCTTTGATATATGTACATAGGCTTAAAATACTAAATCATTATCCAATGTTTATTACCTTATAATTATGGATCATATGACCATACACCTACATCTTTCAAACCCTTTCCATATCCAATCAAATAACATGATCTACAAACAAGAACTCTTTAATAATCAACCTTTTCCTTCTTCTTGCCTCTTTTTCTAATAATCATGTTTAGGCACAAATCCAAATGGTTTTAACAATCTACATATACTCCCTAAAAACTAATCACATTTTTAGATAGTCATTAATCCCCTTCATCTTCACAATATGTTTTCAAATCAAAACTCTCAAGATAGATCCTCTGATTCACAAGCCTTATTGACTATTAGGTCTCCATTAGGTTGAGATCTTTACCACATCAATGTTTCCATAATATATCATATAATTTCAACCTAAAACATTCTATATCCTTTATATCACACCAAAAAAACATAGATTACAATTTTTTATGATTTTTAGTCAATGCAATAAAGAATTATGCATGTTTCCCTTTCAAAACCCTAGTCTAGGATTGTATAGGCCTGTGTAAGGCTGAGGGATATAAAAATGAGATAAAAGGAGTTTTAAACCACTTAACTTACTTCCAAGACATATTTTAGTTCTTTCCAAACTACTTTCACCTACTCCAATGGTTAGTTGGCCTTAAATAGTCATAAAAGGCTCTTCAACTCAACTTTTCATAATTTTGAGTCTAGTTTCAAGATTGCATATAAAACATATTAAGGAATGGGTTAGGTATTACATTAACAAGTGGATATTAAATACCTAAAATTGATTTTCCTCCCCAATAAAAAAATTTAAATAATGGTTATAATACTCATAATTAAAAACCATTCAAATAACTATCAACAATATCTATCTTATTTGACCATGTTGACTATGTAAGGATATAATTGTTTTTAAGTGGATGGTGTTATATGTTCTCACCTTATAAATAGAATTATTTAGTCTCAAATATATTATTTCACTTAGGATTAAATCCATACTATATTCCAAATCTCCAACACTTGAAATATCTCCACATCAACCTTATTTTATTACTACTTGGTTGTGATATAACATAACATATAATCTTATCTCTTGAAATTACAACCTATAGGTTAGATAAATAATTAAATATTTTAAATGAATAAAAATCAATTAATATTTTTCACACATCAATTGTCTTATGAAAACATACCAACCCTCTCTTAAACTTTCTTTCTTATTTGACAATACTTCCATACACAAAATTTGTAGGGCATCAAGGTTTTTTTTCTTGGAATATTATTTCTCTTTTAATTATTTAAAACTACAATTGAAATATAAATATTTTATGGCCTTATAAATACCTCTCACTTTTACTTCCAATGACCATGTAAGCATAAACAACCTTTAACACTTAATATAATACTCAGTCTCCCTAACTGTCACCACATAGTCTATTGATACAAAACTATAACAATAATCAAACCCAATTCCTAGTCTATAAGGAGTCTCAATATGAATGCAATACATTTAAATCACAAATATATAATTTAACCCAAACATTACACACCAAAATAGAATTATCTCTATTTATTTTTACATCAAAAAAATTACATATAGTCCCTTGTCTCTCCATTATTCTTCATGGATTGGATTCTTCTTCTTCTCTTTTCTTCATCCCTCTACTTCTCCTATAAATATATAACTAATATAATCATATAAATAACCTATTATATTCACACTACTCTCCAACATTCATTTCTATCTCCTTATATTACTAAACATGCAAGACCACTACCTAATCTTGTCAACTTCCACATATGAAGGGGAAGTTACAAGCCTACTTTATTGGCTCACATTGATTTTTTCCATGGTTTTTATGTTATAAAATATTTACACACTCTTAATGGACCATTTGAGACCTTTCAATATCTTACATTAATAATTAGATATCACCCAAAGCCAAAACATCACTCAAAGCTAATCCTAAAATTCAAATTTTAAAAATATCCATTTTGGATGGAAACTCCAAAATAAATATAATCACACACTTATAAGACTCTACATGACTCTAAAACATCTATAAAGACCCTAAAATTCACATAACACTTGTACAAGACCACAAATGATCATAGAGAACCTCTTAAGCATATTTACAACTTATGTCATCTTAGGATGCTCTACATTAGAAGTTCATGTTTTGTAGGTAGAAACTCATGTCAAATGTTTAAATCATTCATTTAAATAAATAATATTAATTTTTATGGCCATTCATAGATTTTAGGATTTGAATTAGGAATAATCCTATGATATGTGGATATATTTTGATCAAACTCCTTAAATGCAACTAAACTATCTAATAAATTGCTAAAGTTTTGAATAGGTAAATGTGTAGAGATACATGTCTAT
This sequence comes from Torreya grandis, assembly GCA_037957365.1. Taxonomy (NCBI): domain Eukaryota; kingdom Viridiplantae; phylum Streptophyta; class Pinopsida; order Cupressales; family Taxaceae; genus Torreya; species Torreya grandis. The sequence continues at coordinate 2,631,163 of JARHVA010002100.1, read as the reverse complement.
TATTACATGAATATATGGAAAACATAACATGTAGATCCAATTTATTAGATTCATATTTTTTAATATATTATAAATCATCTCACTAAATATTGGTATATGCATCATGAACATAGGCAAGAAATAAGCCTATGGCATAATGTTTAGGAACATTTCATTTAGAGCTTTATCTTTGAAGATGAGAAACTAATGGTGAATAATATTCCATAAAATGAATATATTATTATATTATTAAAGAGTGTATTATATTAATGTCTCAAATAAATAATATTCTAGTGAAGAAATAAATATTAACATCTTTTAAAATGTATAAAATTGTCAATATTCCTATGAGTAGAATGGATTTACTCTAAAGTCTTGTAACATGATATAGAATAGTGAAACTAGATTTATAGATTATAATAGTGAGGAATAAATGGACCTAAAATGGATTTTTTAACCTGATCCAAGTATTAATATTATAAATAAGGAAGACACAACTAATGTAAAATAAAAAACCTATGAAATTTTAAAATGGACGACCAGATAGGTCAGAAGGGTGTTGTGGACTCCATGAAATATGAAGGAAGATAGATATATAAAGAACCACTATGAAATTAATTTTAAAACATGGTCACTCATAAAGTACCCAAAATTACACTAATGGTATATTAATAGATGCAACAACAATTACCAAAGGTTGTACAGCTCTTTTGATTCTATGAATGCATGCTTCTCATCACATTGAATGAAGTTAAGGGGGTAGAAGGATATTTGGGAGAGATATACAATGAACTCAAGAAGTGCACAAGGTTATTCAATTAAATTAAATATATGTTGAATCCAAATATTAAGATAAATTTTAAGGAAAAAATGATTACATGATTGAATCATGTATTATTTATTGAATGGAAAATTTTGATTGGGTATGTGTAATGGTGTTTAAACCTTAGGAAATAATGGAATCCAAAGTGTGGATAATAACACATGTTAAATTATGATTTCCTAAATTATCCTTTCCAAAACCATTCACTAATGAGGTGTTATATTTGTTCATAAGGCATGAGGTCTACTCAATCAAAAATGGGGTCGATGGGTATCATCATATTTACATTGGTAAAATTTTGTATTTTCCATACAAGGTAAATTTGTTTGGGTTAAATAACACACCAAAAATATTATCTAGATAAATAGTCACCACATTCAATGATTCCATTCATGATTTTAATAAAGTATACATGGATTATTGGTTAATTTATTATCTCTTCAAATAACACCTTTCAAAGTTATGACTTATGCTATAAAGGCATAGAGCCTTGAGATTCATGCTCAATTTTAAAGAATGTTTTTTTTTCACACAATTTAAATTACTTATAGTACATGTGGTGTGTAATGAAATAACTTTTATCGATCAAGAGAAGATTGAAGTTATCATTGGACTTAATCCCCCCACCATCCATTTGGATGTGTGATCATTTCTAGGGCACATTAGGTATTATTAAAAGTTAATTTGTGGTTATGTATATATTTTAACATGCATGGGGAACCTATAATGAAAATATAATAAATTTTAATATACACCTTATTGTGAAACTAATTTTTAAGAATTAAAGTAATAATTGGTCATATCTCCTATTTGTTTCCTCATTGGAGAAATATATTTCATGTCCATGTCGATTGTTCAGGGTCATAATAAGAACCATCCTTGTGCAACTAAGAGAGCGATATTTATACCATCCTATTCATTTTTCAAGATAAAATCTATTATATGTGTAAAATAACTACACAATTATGGAAATGGAATATTAATTTATGGTGTTATCACTACTAAAATTTTGGCACTATCTATTAAAAACCATTTAGTTCTTAACATATCACTAGGATTTGTGATACATAGTAAATAATCCCTAGTTGGGAGGTAATATTTTAAGGTTATGTTATTTAAAGAGTATCAATTTAATATTAATGTCAATCCAATAATAAATAATTTGGTAAAAAATCATATGTCATATATAAATAGGATAAGAATGGGAAGAATTGCTAAAGGATTCACTATATATGCACTTTTTCAAAGTCACTTTAATTCATGAGGAATTTGAGTAAATTAAAATATTCCTATAGTATATCACATTTACAAATCATTATATAGAAAAGGAAAGGAAACAATTCATTGAAGTAAAATTTCCATTCATAATTATGAATGACTTATTATATAGTTAAGTAAATATGATGTCCTTTGTAGGGTGGATTTAGAGCATGAAATAATGTAAGTTATATATGAAGTGCATGAAAAGGTGGATAGAGGTCATTATGTAGGAGAATTAAATTCAATAAATATATTTTATATTGGGATATGGTATAAAATATATCTTAGTATGAATATATAATTTCAAAACATTTTGATGTGTGTTAGTGTATTAAAAAACTAAATCATAAATATGAAATCCTATGTAATCCAATTCTAAAAATGTGACCATTTGAATAGTATGGGATAGATTTTATTAAACCTATTACCCCACCATAAAAATTATCTAATTACTATTATATAATCATTATTACCAACTATTTTACAAAATGGGTAGAAGTAATTGTGACTCCAAGTTGTTAAGAAAAATATGATGAAAAATATTTAAATGATTACATCATCACAAGTTTCATATTCCCATAAAAACTAATCAGTGATAGGGAACTCACTTCCTAAAAAAAACCATCAAGAACATAATAGATTATTTTATGATCTCACACCAAAATATTACTACCTACCATCCATAATACAATAGACAAGCAAAAACATCTAACAATATTATTAAAAAAATGCTAATTTTTTTTTTGTAATGTGAAAAGAGATGACTAGGAGGATTACATTTTTATGATACTATGGGCATACATAACCAATTATAATCATGCTATTGGTCACACCATATTTAATTTGGTTTATTGGATGGAATAAGTTCTTCCATTGGAATATCTTGTTCTTGGCATATGCATTGTAATGGTTACATGACTAGGTACTAAGGAATCTATGAAAAAAACGGCTACAGGAACTATATCTTATAGAATAAATAGGAAGGATGTAAAATTGGAACCAAAAATGTCTAAAATGTATTGATAAGGCCTTCCATTATTTTAGCTTATAATGAAAGGAATTTTAAACAAGAATGTTTGGTATTACTATATGAAATCAAGTTCAAAACACACTTAGGAAAGTTTTGAACAAGGTGGAGAGGGCCATACATAACCCATCATATGATAAATTAGGTAACTCTAGTCTTGTGAGACTTATAGATGAATTTTATTTCAATATGGGTGAATGGTTTTAGGCTCTAGTTTTAACATTTCTAAATTAGTGTATAAGGGAAAACAAAAACTTCCATATGGAATAATTAGGGTGAGATTTCATTTTTTTAAAGTGTAGTAGAATCATGGTATAATGTAGAGTAGTGTAATTTTTTTATTAGATAAGATGTATAAGGTATCAATGAAAAAAAAGGAGATATAATTGAAAGTGGAACATGGGATAAAATAGGTTCACGGTAATACACCCAAAGGTAAGGATGGATTAGGTTAATGAAAGTAATATATGAAATCTCATAATCTAATAAGTTTGGAATTTCATGTGATGTCACATGCATTTTTAAAATGAAAAGACATAAAAAATCATAGATACTGACATGAAATTTAAGTCTATTTTCATGTAAAATAAAAAGGAAATTGTTTAACCCTAAATTGAGATAGTTCAATATAGCATATGATTAAGAATATAGAAATGAATAAGCACAAGGGTGATAAATAGATCTATAGAAATATAATTAATTTGATAACTTAGATAAAAAATATTATGAATTTAAATGTTGAGATATACTAAAATAAAAAATACATCTATTAGTTGATATTACAATGAATTATAAATAATAGTACTTGGTTTATTATACACATTCACTTAGTTGGTTTATTATGTGCATTCATCTAATATATAATATGTTAGAAGTAGAATAGATATATATTCTAGATCAATCATCAAATTATATAAATTTTTACTATGTGGTCTCAGATGTTTACATCAAACTTGAAAAGCTATATCGATTTTGGTGTCTGAGTTAGACATAGGTGTCTAGTATGAAATATTAACTAGATATTAGTGTGACCACCTAGATCCTTCTATGTTTTATGTCACCTTTACTCTTGTGTGTCGTATCTCAGGCATATGTTATAACTTCTTATAAAATGATAAAACCCTAACTTCCTCTCCCTTGGAGAGACTATGGAAAAATGGGTTAGTGGGATCATGGTGTCAAGTTACCCCAAGGACCCCTCTATCAATGGGAACTGCCTACATAGTCAATACTTTGAATAGGGCCTCATACTTATGTAGTTCTCCCCTATGTGTTCACTTGCATATGAATAAGGATGCAATGTGTGATAAACAAGTATAAAGTGTGACTTAGCTTGAAACTTGTCAAATGTGGCTCATGAAATTATCTTTTAGTACATCAATCCTATAGATGGGTTATCCCTATGAGTAATAATGAAATAAGAAATAATAGGTAAGTTATGTTCACTTGGATGCTTGATTGAATTCCTTTAGTAGGTTTTCTTGTGTTTATAGGTCTATGTTAGGTGATGAATGAATGAGGATTGATATTATATATATACCAATCTATTTTGTAAAAATATCTCATTAAACAACTTAGGCTGACCATAAAGATACATTTCATTTGTAAATTTAATGACTTTAGGGTACTACACACTTAGTTTGGCACATGATATTAGTTTTGGTGTGGGAATTTGGTTAGGATGCAAGTGTATGGGAAGATGGAAAATAAGTATAGATCTAAAACTTGTAGAAGATAATAATAAGTAGTTTTATAGAATTTTGTACAACATAGAAGGCCTAAACATCAGTATAACATATGGTCAAACTAAGAGATAAGCAATAGGCACAAGAGATAGAGGATGGGAGTATTTCATTAGGAGTAAGGTATTATAACTGAAGGGTATAACCATGAGAATTAATTTCCAAGTATACAAGACTAATATTCTATATAATTAAAATTTAGTGTCTACATTTCCCCACTTTAATTTAGTAATAAAATTGTTAATTTAAAGGAAAATAAATGTGTACTTGGGTGTGTATAACACACCTTATCTTTATGTTCATTCCAATTGAGTGTTTTTTTAGTGACTAACCTACAACAAAGAGCATATTATATCATATAATTAGTGCATATAATCTAGAATTGAAAGAATTTTAAATTCTTGAAAATAAAGATAGCAATTTAGGAGTACACCTATGTATTGATGTAACCATATTTCCTTTTAGAGATTTGATTTGAAGATATGATTTATTGTGGAGCTTTGGAGTTGAGACTAGGAAAAATGTAAAACTTAAAAATTCAAATATATGTAAATATTATAGGGCAACTTGGCCCCAATATTTGAGAAAAGGTGAGTTTCCACTAGGTAGTTGGTATTAGCTCAACTTGAAACCCAATCATACTTATAACCTAGTGAGTGTGAATGGTCCAAGTCAAGTCACACTATAAATCTAGTGAGGGTGGAGGATTTGATCACTCCATCATATAAAATTGGCAATATTTAGTTATGTAATCACCTCAACCTTTCCAAAAATGAACCAACTATGTTAATATATTGGCTCAATAACAATCTATAAAATTCCATCTTGATGTATGTTAAATTCTATAGAAGTATTTGAAATCCAAAAGCTGATTTGATTTTGTAATTATAGGTTCCCTTTTGCATCGCATATGCACCTCATATATTTCTCAATATGAAACCTAGGTATCATAATGGTACTAATTTATATAATGTTATCATAAATGTGTATTAAAATCATATAATTGTGATTTTTTTGCCAATTTATAAACTATGTAAGTGTGGAATACATGTTCCCATGACATTCCCCGACTAAATATAGAGAATATAAATATTTGTATAAGTATGGAGAACATTTTTCCATAATATACCCGTACTATAGTTTGAAAATATTGAGTATTGAATAAGTGTGAAAGTCATTCATTTTTGGCATGCCCCCACTAAAATCTAAAACTATGAAGGTGTGAAAGCCATGCCTCTAAGACATGCCCCCACTGATATTCCCCCTTTTTGAGGTGAGGATAATTATAAAATAGTATTTAGCTTACCTCAAAAAGATAATACAACTATATAATTTGTGTAAGGATCATATATCATATAGGAGTAGCATGTCTAGGTACATATAACAATGAGGTACATAGTATGTAATCACATCAAGTCCTAAGATGAATGATATGATTCATGAAAACATATAGATAGTAATAGTATAATCTCAACAATAAATCAAGAATACACACACAAGAGAAATCAAATGCAAATTATAATAAAATGGTTTAAGGATACCTCAAACAAAGGGCATGGTCAAATGTCGTATAATTTAAGGGATATGACTTATTGAAATATCCATAAGGCATATAAATACATGTTCAAATGTCCACATAAAATAAGAAATGGCATATTCAAATGTTAGTGTAGGAAAATAAAGGAATACGGGACATAAGAAATGGATTATATTCAAATCTTGGAATAATAAATACAATGAAATATAATAAAAAATAAGGAAAACACTCAAGGAAGTACAAAAAGGAAAGCATGTAACATAAGCAACCAGCATAAACATATCATACTAGTCTTTAGATATATGTCTTAACAAAAAAATGTTAAGTTCATAGCATGTCAAGTACAATTTTAAATATATAAGCATGGATAAAGGCATGTGTAATTATATAAAATCAAACATGATAATGGAAAATGATCATAAAATGATATAACCTAGGTGTATCGTGATCAAAGAAGTAGATTCCCCAAATTTCTAAATGGCATGAGTAGAGGGAAGGCCCAATATCTGAATTTGCTTAGGTATGCATATATCATACTCAAATGATGTGTGAAACACGTGTGTGTATAGTAATAAATTATATTTTATCTACAAACATGGAACTATGAACATAGATGCTAAGGAGTTAATAAGGTGCAAGAATCTAGATATTTTGTGATTTTTTTATTTATTTATTTTTTTGGGTATTTTTGGAATATTTTAAAAATAAAAGACTATCCTATGATATCATCCAAAATATGCTCATAGGTATATCCCCACTATAAACCTAGTGTAATAAATTGGTGGCCCTGCTAAGAAGTATGGATAGGTGTAATATTTGGCATTGTAGGATCTATAATGCTTTGTGTATGTATAATAGGACTTTATGGTCATAAAAAGACAATATAATTAGTAGGGTTTTTAGAACCCATCACTGAGTGTTATGTGGTTTATTTGATGTATCAGTAATAGGAACATGTTTAGGTCCCATGGATATCTAAATATTGTGCATAATAGATAAAGATTTCATGGAATCCACTATGTGTCATTGATGCATTGGTATCTCAATTACTAGGCACCTATGAAAGGGGATCACATGTTGCTTACCCATTTTATAGGATTAGCCTTAGTAGTTTTGATACTTAAATTATTTGGTATAAATGTCTTTTATTTAAGCGGATGTTCATATAGAATTTTTAAGGCCCCTTTTTGCATGGTGCTCATATTTGACATTGATGACTATGAGATTATGATTAATCTAGTTTTGATTATGAATTTATGTTGTTATCCATGACTAATTGAGGTGTGCATGGATTTTATGAAGGCTTGTCATGTGTTGGGAACCATGAGAAAGACCTATTATCAAACATGTTTTGATTTCTTGCTTACAAAAATATAATGCTTACATTTCCTTTATGTGATGTTATAATTATGAATCTAATTATGTCTATGAGATAGGTTGACTTAATGATGTTTGAATCATTTCTCATAAGCTTATATATTGTAAATGGCACGTGTATAAGGTTATATGAATCTATGTATGTGAATACCTGTATTCTCTAGTATGGTTGGTTATGAATAATTGATTAAGTCATTGTTTGATTAAATTCAATAGCTTCAACTATTTAGTTAGAGGAATTTGATGTGTGCATCTAGTGTGCTAGAGTAGGAAAAGTGATAATTAAGGAAAGAGACTATGTCAAGCATGGTTATATCACTAAATCAACCTTACCTTAAACATTTTTAAACCATTCTAATTAATTGGTAGTCTAAGATACCATTTTTCACCTATTTTTGATGGAGTGTGATGTTTAGGTAGTTAGATTTTAAGTTTGGTTAGTGAAACTTATTGTCTCCTTGTCTTAATATATTTTAACCAACATACAGAATGGCTAGTGGCCAACTAGTAAATCTTCAATTGATTTCCTAAGCTTAGAATAAAGTGGGAAGAGGTGAGGGAGTCTAGGAAGAAACCATAGGAACCTATAGATCCACCATGTACCTTAATTTATTGTAATAAGGCATGGGTTGGTAAGTATAAGGTGGTTGGTTGAGTTTAGGATGTCTATATGTAGAAGTCAAACACTTTATGTGAGTACTATTGACACAGTGGATTGCACCCAGGGCAAGGAGGTTGAGCTCCTGACTTCCACACACAACAATGGAAACTCCCCTCTCGCATGTGGGACCGGCGAAGCTGGAGGGGAGAGTCTCTAGGTAAGGGCTAGCTCCCTTTGATGCATCTGATTTGTTCCAGTAAGTGCTAACATATATATATATATATATATATATATATATATATATATATATATATATATATATAATTGGGGGGTGAAAAGGGAGAAAGATTGTAGGAAAACAAACTACTCTAAAGGAGGTGATGCACCAAAATAAACTGACCTTCTCACACTCACACTTAAAATTAGACAAACACATACATACACTTCAAAATGGAAGAAGGACCAGGCTGCAAGAAACTTGGTAGGGAAGCTTTAATGGAAAATGCAAAAAATAGAGATTCACCAAAGGTGCTACGAAAGGCACACTATATAGTAATTTCTTCTATTTCTACACTTCCAAATATAGCTCTCCTTATTAGCTATAGAAATGGCACCTTATAGACACCAAGTATGTTGGTGTTGAACCTATGGAAGCATCAAGAAGAAATGACTAAACAAAAACTAACACTCAGACATACATAGAGATATCTAACCAAGATAGAGGTAAAAATGTATTTATTGATTCAGGTGAAAATTTGCCAAGGCTATGCCTTACAAAATGTGGAAGATGATTTCTCAAATGACAAGTCTCCAATATATAGAGGAAGAAAAGAGGCCTTTTGGCACCCTTTTTACAAGTGACCCATGGTAGGCATTGTGTCAAGCACTAAAATAACTTCTTGAATCGACACCTTCCTGCATCACTTGGATTGCTTCATCTGCTTCTGTGTGATGGCCATTCTGCTATCAATATTTGAATTTATGAGCCACACTGTCAACCTACTCTTTGTTCTCTGGGCTCTTTGTCCTTTTCTACTTCTTCAGCCCTCAGGGGCGATCTTCTGGCGGGTCACTACATTCTTTGGGCTCTTTCCATGGTTGGCGCTTGGGCATTTCAAAACCAAAAGCTTTTTTTACTGGCTTAAATTTCACATTCATGCACCCATTTCCATTGGACTTTCCTTCAACTTCTTGCTTTGCCCCTTTTTGTTGAGAGTGCATCCATCCTTGACACATGTCGTAGTCCACTACTTGGGCACTTAGAAGACACTTTGAAATGTAGACGTTGACACATAGTAGCTTCCACTAAGTTGATAATGGGACGTGGTAGCATTCACTTACATTAGAGGGCCTTTTGAGAGTCAAGTAGAAGTTGACACATGGTCTCTTCCATAGAGCCTTTAGCTACCTTAGAGAAACTTTTGGGCCCTTTTCTAGTTCTTAGCAGATGCTAACACTTGGCATGCTCTGCTTAGCTCCTTATAACTCATTCAAGCCCACCATAGTCTTCCTTGAAGCCAATAGGAGAAACCCATAGATGTTGCCACCTGTCGACTTCTACTGAGCCCTGTAGAGGACATGTGGCACATTCCACTACTCTTAAAAAGCATGTTGAAGTCCTCCGTAGTTACCACTTGGTGCTTTCCATGCTCTGACTTCCCTGGTGTAAAATTTGATGTTCTCAGGCCCGTCACCATCCCCTTGGCAAAGTTCATCGGGACTTTTTCCATGGCTTTTTTGCTTCGGGCCCTTTAGCTACCCTCTACAAGGGCTTTTTTGGATCTTGAACTGCCCTCTAACTATAGGGCACACCCTTGAACCAAGCCATTAAACCAACCCATCAAACCAAAATTTGGTTCAATAATTCAATGGTTCAAGGCTGCGCACTGAGTTGATTGAACTGTTTGCTTTGAACTGAATGCCACTTAAACTGAAGTGGTTGAACCAAGCCATTGAACTACAAATTAAACCAAGGCTTTAAACCAAAGCTGATTGAACCAAGGCTATGAACTGAAGCAATGGTTCAATAGTTCAAAGATGCCAACCTTCCTTGTAAATTTTCTTCAGATGAAGGCCCAAAAGAGCCATGTAAACCCCAGCACTTTCTAAACTGATTCTTCATCTACCAAGGATTACACCTGCAAAGTCCGTAAAAACTTGTAGAGTCCATAGAAAACCAAGCTCTGTGGAGTTCATAGAAATTCCTAGAATTATGCAAAAATCAAAAATGAATTGGCCTTGAATAGTAGGGGAAGAAGGGGACCAATTTTTTGGCATGTTGGGCAAAAATGGTCAACAAATTAGCGAGTCCTAGGGGAAGCATGCCTAATATGCTTAAAGACTAGTTGCCTTGCAGTCCATTGGGCATGGAGTCAGATGCAGCTATGAAAGAGTGTTAGCAACAGCCCTAAAATATCTGAGAAACAAACATGAAGCTTTTTACCCCACACACAAAGGGAAACACACAAGGCTGAAAATACTACATGTGTAAACTACACTTAGGGAAAATAGGAAAGAAAATTGAAAACAAACTACTATATAAAGCTAACCAGGAATGTTTGCCTCCCTCTTAGATCAAAGGGAAAACTTCGTAAGTCCCCTCATTGGCAAGGAAACTTATGGTGCCAGCCAAGTGGCTAGATAAAAAGGAGAGCTAGTGGCCCACTCCTCTTGCCTACCACTTGAGTTGGCTTGTATCTGAATGGAGATTCAAACATGCTTCCAACATATATGTACTCTATTTGTTCTTGGAAGCTTTCCTCCTATTGGTTCTTTAGGCTAGTGTATCTCATCAAGAAATCAATTGTTGTTGGTTCATCACCATAAGCCCCTTGATACGCATCATTGACTGGCTTGTTCTCTTTTGCCTCATGCTCGAGTTCCATGGTATGACCATCTTCCTTGATGATTTCAAATAAGATATCTTAAAATTCACTAACCTCTTGAAGGGGTAAATCTGAAAAACTACAACCTCTTTACATGCTTGTTTGAACCCCAATGCTACCTTCTCTGCTCTTATCCAGCTCATAGCCTCCTTGAAGAATAGTGCAGTCTGCCTTAATGACTTCAAATGAATCATTCAAAAAATGAACAAGAGATTATCCATGCTCCTCCATGTCACCTAAGGTGATCTCCTCCTCATTCGTACTCATGATGTCTCCTTGGTCAGTCATAAACTGAACATAATCTATATTAGGGAAGACCTGATAGCTTTCTTGGAGGTGTATGGATGGAGTGTATTCAAACACAAAATTTGCTATTTGGTCTAAAATGTGCATCACACATTTGCTGAGGAGACCTGCTCTGGACTCCAACTTTGCAATCTACCTATCCATATCTTCCTAGAAAAGCCTTTCCCAAAAGTCACAATCATCATCAAGAGAAAGAGTAGCCCCATCTTCTTCAAGGTTTTGAGCAAAAACTTTCTCTTCTTCTTCCTTTCTACCCCAATATTCCACTATTTGCTTCCAAATCATGATCTTGGGATTGGAATCTTGCTCCTACGAATAGGTAGCAACTTTATCCTCTTCAAGGTCCTGAGATGGTTCATGATGTTCCTTCTTCCAACTCAGAATTTGGAGATCATGTTGAAAGACTTGAGGAGGTTGGGGAAGATTTGGGAGGGTCTGCTCATGTACAAGAAGAGCTATCTAAAAAGAGCCATGCTAAAAAGCTAGGTGCACAAGATTGAGGGTAGGATCGATTGATGCATCAGATGAGTTAGAATGAGCAAGTGCCATCTGATAGAAAGGATTTGGCACACAAGAGGGAAATTTCTCTAAAATAGGAGAGGGTAGACCTGGGCCAAAAATTCTTTTTTTTTCATCCCTCCGATTTACCAACACTTCATCAATATTAAAATCAGCTTGTGGATTGGTGGAAGGGGTGTTTTTTGGTGTCAGCTCCTCTGTAAGGTCTAAAAGCTCCATCTCTCTTTCTCTAAGCATTCTTATCTTCTTTTCTAATTCCTCAATCCACTTGGCCAAACCATCCTCATTTTGTACCTCTTAGAACTCGTGGGAGTCATCATAGAGATGGGGAGTACATGAAGATTATCATGAAATGCAAGGAGCTTCATGAGAAAGAGTGGGAGGGACTTGAAAAAGACTAACCTCATTTTTTACCTCACACTCTTGGACAATGTCTTTTTCCTCCTTGTTATTCCATGACTCAACCACTCTATTCCAACTCAAGCAATTTAGACTGGGCATCTCCTTTGGGGGTGATGGGGCCATAATGTGAGGGGGTAGTGAAGATTTAGATTCCAATTCCCTCTCTGCCAAAATGGACTACTACATTTAAAGGTTTGCCAATTTTATTTGTCTATCAAGATTAGCCTTAAACACAAGATTTGTTGTTTCAGAACTCTCCTCAACATGATTAGGGAAAGGACTTTGACAGGCTTGACTTGGCTCATAAGCAGGGGTTACATATGACTGATATGATACTTGGGGTAGTGAGTATGTAGGTTGATAGACTTGGTAAGGCTACCTCTCATGTATACTTAGCTTCTCTTCCAAAGATGCAATCAAACCACTCACATCCAGCATCTCACTTGTAAGCCTGTGCCAATTGGCTCTTTCAATAGGAGCCCATTCATTCTTAACCTAATCTAGTGCATTCCTCACTTGATGGATGATATGATTAAGAATTTCTTGGCCACATCCCCTTCTAGTGTCAAGATCTATTACATATTTTTTGTATCCCAATAGTGCTTATTTAAATGTGGAAATGGGTTGATTGGCAAATAGATTGGGTTGAGTGGGAAAAGTGACATATTGAGGAGATTGGGCATAAGGCTGATATAGCTTATGATAGGGTTGGGACCAGTCATATTGGACTTGATAAGGATCAACATAAGGTTGGTGATGATCATAGCCATGTTGGCCAAGGAAAATAGGGTCCATGGCTCTGAACGATGGGATTATACATACCAAAATATTTTTTCTTGATGGTAGGGTACCAGAACTGCTTAACCAGTTGATTTAACTTAGAGTCACCATTGGTGTTGATGTAAAAGCCTCTAGAGGCTGGTTGGTCAAAGAACAAACCAAAAATTCTTTAACTCTGTGGATAAAACTTGTCCTAGTCAATCCCATCGAGTGTGTCAAAAACTGTTGACGCAGTGGATTGCACCCAGGGTAAGGAGGTTGAGCTCTTACCTTCCACACGCAATAATGGAAACTCCCCTCTCACCTATGGGACCAGTGAAGCTAGAGGGGAGAGTCTCTAGGTAAGGGCTAGCTCCCTTTGATGCATTTGATTTGTTCTAGTAAGTGCTAACATATATACATATATATATATATATATATAATGGGGGGTGAAAAGGGAGAAAGATTGTAGGAAAACAAACTACTCTAAAGGAGGTGATGCACCAAAATAAACTGACCTTCTCACACTCACACTTAAAATCAAACAAACACATACATACACTTCAAACTGGCAGAAGGACCATGCTGCAAGAAACTTGGTAGGGAGGCTTTAATAGAAAATGTAGAAAATAGAGATTCACCAAAGGTGTTGTGAAAGGCACACTGTATAGTAATTTCTTCTATTTTTGCACTTCCAAATACAGCTCTCCTTATCAGCTATAGAAATGGCACCTTAAAGACACTAGGTAAGTTGGTGTTGAACCTATGGAAGCATCAAGAAGTAATGACTAAACACAAACTAACACTCAGACATACACAGAGATAGCTAACTAGGATAGAGGTAAAAAATACATTTATTGATTTAGGTGAAAATTTGCTAGGGCTATGACTTACAAAATGTGGAAGATGATTTCTCAAATGACAAGTCTCCAATATATAGAGGAAGAAAAGAGGCCTTTTGGCACCCTTTTTACAAGTGACCCATATTAGGCACTATGTCAACCACTAAAATAACTTCTTGAATTGACACCTTCCTACGTCACTTGGATTGCTTCATCTACTTCTGCGTGATGGCCATTCTGCTATCAGGATTTGAATTTATGAGCCACACTATCTGCCTACTCTTTGTTCTCTAGGCTCTTTGTCCTTTTCTACTTCTTCAGTCCTTTGGGGTGATCTTCTAGCAGGTCACTGCATTTTTTGGGCTCTTTCCATGGTTGGCGCTCAGGCATTTAAAAACCAACAGCTTTTTTTACTAGCTTAAATTTGATGTTTACACACCCATCACCCTTGGACTTTCCTTCAGCTTCCTACTTTTCCCCTTTTTGCTGAGAGTGCATCCACCCTTGAAACATGTTGTAGTCTACTACTTGGGCACTTAGAAGACACTTTTAAACATGGACATTGACACGTGGTGGCTTTTGCTAAGCTAATAATGGGATGTGGTAGCATCCGCTTATATTAGAGGGCCTTTTGAGAGTCAAGTGGAATGTGGTCACTTCCATAGAGCCTTTAGCTACCTTAGAGAAACTTTTGGGTCCTTTTTTGGTTCTTAGTAGATGCTAACACTTGGCACACTCTACTTAGCTCCTAACAACTCATTCGAGCCCACCACAGTCTTCCTTGAAGCCAACAGGAAAAACCCATGGATGTTGCCACTTGTCAGCTTCTACCAAGCCCTGTAGAGGACATGTGGCACATTTTGTTGCTCCTAAAAAGCATGTTGAAGTCCTCTACGGTTGCCACTTGGTGTTTTCCATGCTCTGACTTCCTTGGTGTAAAATTTGACATTCTCAGGCCCGTCACCATCCTTGGAAAAGTTCATTAGGCCTTTTTCTGCAGCTTTTATGCTTTAGGCCCTTTGGCTGCCCTCCATAAGGGATTTTTTGGATTTTTAATTGCCCTTCAGCTGTAAGGCACACCCTTGAACCAACCTATTGAACCAAAATTTGGTTCAACGGTTTAATGGTTCAAGGCTATGCGCCAAGCTGATTGAACCATTTGCTTTGAACTGAATGCTACTTGAACCAAAATAGCTGAACCAAGCTATTGAACTATAGATTGAACCAAGGTTTTGAACCAAAGCCAATTGAACTACCAATTGAACCAAGGTTGTGAACTGAAGTGATGGTTCAATAGTTCAAAGATGCCAACCTTCCTTGTAAATTTTCTTCAGATGAAGGCCCAAAAGAGCCTTATAAACCCCAACACTTTTTGAACTGATTCTTCATCTACCAAGGATTACACCTGTAGAGTCCATAGAAACCTATAGAGTCCATATAAAACCAAGCTCTGCAGAGTCTGTAGAAATTCTTGGACTTGTGCAAAAATAAAAAATGAATTGGCCTTGAACAACAGGGGAAGAAGGGGACCAATTTTTTGGCCTATTGGGCAAAAATGGTCAACAAGTACTTTTGGCCATTTTAAAAAATAGATTAATGAGAGAAAAATAAGGAGAGAAGCACGTAGGAAGAGTTGGTTAGGAAAGAAATGTCTTAGACAACTGAAGGATATCACTGAATAGGTATTTAACCACTTGGGTGGGCTTTCTATTAACTTGTTTTACAATTTATTCCTTTGAATGAAAATATTCATATTCTCTATTTGATTTTTTGGCTTTAAGGAGAATAAGACCACTTGGTTTATTATGCCTTTCTTATTGTCTTTCCATGGTTTGAATTGGCTGCCATGTAGTTCCTTACCCATTCAAGGGCCTTAGAGAGGTTGTGTTCCTCCTTACTTGACTTGAATGTTTCAACTTATTGTTTGAGTGTATAATGTTTTCATCATATAATGTGGTGGTTGTCTATGAGAAACATCTTCATGGTGGTATAATGTCAAGCCTCTTATGTTGGGATTGGTGGTAAAATGCCTTACCTTCCCATGAACATCATGGAATTAGATTGTCAATCCATCTAACGCTGAGGCATGGTGGTTAATTTATTGACCCTCTTATGACTATTGTATGAAAGTATTTGAGTGAGGTGTTCTCTTTATATGTAATCAAATGGTGGGCCTTGTTTATGTTTTAAAATATTGCATGTTCATTTTCTATATTTATAAATGTTTAGCTTCATCTGAATGTTCATTGAATTCTTGTTGAAATTTTATATGGGATTCAGAGTCTCTTTGGGTAAAAATTAGGAATCATATTGTAGGTGGGTGCACAGTCATTCCCTTGAGTTTATTATCCTTACTTATATATCTAAACTTTCCTTTAGAAAGTGTTATAAACATGATTATAGATAAGAGTCTCAAGCTTGAGGGTGTTTATATCAGTATATTGATGATGATAAAAGGTTTGGCAGTGAGCCTTCCTTCAAATGGCCTATAGTTGCTTGGAATGAATGAAAACCATTATTGAAGAATGATAATTATTTTGTTATTAAATTAGGACTAGATTAATGCTTCATGATTATGAATAATATGTATTACATCTCTTATATTACTAAATGTTGATGTCATCTAGCCTACTTTTATTATTCTTATGAAAGTCTTTTATATAATGATGTAGTTGTGGGTAAAGACTTTTGTTGTATTTATGTTGATCCTATTTGATAAATTAAGATGTAACTAAATGGTAGATATTTTGTATGTATATCCTTGGGAAGGATTTGTTATGTAACGAAATATTCCTTAACCTATTTGAACCCTTTGATACATATTAATAGTTTGATTCTCTTGCTTAAATATTCGTTATGGAAAGTTTACTAAATAAGAATTATGTCTCTCTTAATGATCTAAATGTGATATTATCTAATGGATCAAAATTATCTAAATATGAGTTAAACTCAAATAAATTATATGAAATTGTCATTGGGAATAAAAATATAGCTTGTAGGAATAAATTGAATATTGATGTTATTCTGATTTGAGTTTATGTCTTATGGAAGAGTTCCTTGATATTTAACAGATGAATAAATAAACTATTATAAACTTTCCCTTTATCAAGAACATTTATTATTAAAAGAATAAATTTATTATATTTTGACTCTACTATTATAATTATAACTGTGATCAAGGAATTTGACTCAAGAGGAGCGGCTAATATGGTGTTAGTTCTAAAAATAATGAAATCAACACACTAACAATCTAACATCTCTAGGCCTAGATCATGAGGGGAGCTTAGTGAAAAAACCAAATGAAAACACAATTAAAATGTAAATAAATGACAATATTTTCTTACCCTCCTTGATTTTTCCAAGATGATGTGTACATTGGCTTGCTCAGATTGTGCTCAAAAAGTCTTCATCAATGGGGCTTGACTATTTCCATCTCCTCTTATCACCATGGTTAGCTTGATGGCTTGGCTTGATTTTGGAATTATAACACTATGAATTTGATTTATGAGTTAAATCCAACATTATAACCCTACTATGTTATAATCTCTCTAAATTAAGATCTCTAGCCTTGCTTTTATAATATTTGAAATGACTTGGAATGGGTTAAATCCTAACTTTGGTTGGCTTAGTTAAGCCTAGTAGGGTTAAAAGGTGTCTAAAATCTCATGATTAGCATGAAATAGGTGTGCCTTGAGATATTTTGCATTTATACAACTTACAAAAGGTAATGATTAGCTTTTAAGATGCTTTTTAGGATATTTATTAAATTTTCTTTTTTGATAATTGATTTATTTTCTCAGGATGAATTCAATTAAGATTTGATTAGTAGTTTCTTTTTAATTAATCTTTGTTAGGATTTTTCACATTTTTTTATTTTTATTTAATTCAATGTATGCATTTTTTTAATTTAATTTATTTATGGGCCAAGTTCATTTATTTGCATGGTTATGAAGCCAAATTTGAGATATTTAAAAATTCTTAGGCTAGATGTACAATGGTTGGTAATAATTGGTCTAAAGTTAGATATGAAGCCATTGGTGGACACTTTTAGGTGTTTATAGTTTGACCCTATTTGGGAAGATGTTACAAATTTTAGGCACAACAATGTCTTCTCAAATAATGATAAAAGGTATGTATGCCTAAAAGAAGATGATGATTGAAGAAAAATCTCCAAATAAATGTTTATGAAGATTATAATGATACCCCCTCAAGAGAGTGGACATCACATATTTGAGGGATGGTCCCTTGAAAACAAGCAAGAAGAAACGTTGAATTAACCCATGGGTGAGATTAATCCAAATGAGAAACAACTTACATGCATTGATTTGAAAATATGTTGATTTACCCAAAGGTGGTTATAATCATAAATAAAAGTCAAAATAATGATTTGCCCATAGGTGGTTATAATCATTAAGATGACCTGAATTGGATAAATATGATTGGTTGATATGGATATGCCCCAATAGGGTGGATTAGCAAGAGTAACTCAAGGATATAACTTATTGCTTAAATTAAAGATGAATGGGCACAAATGTAGGTGTGATGGTCTAATTATTAAAGAAGCCACAAACAACCAAGCATACAAGGATGCAAAGTGATGAAAGAGATGAATAGAAGAATAATATTAATCATTGGAAATGATTTGGATGTATTTATAAATGTGGAGATGCACATCTTTATTATCATTAATACAACTAGAATTGTCAATGGGTTAATTTGATCAAGATGGGAGGGAGGCTTTTCCAAGGGTACCATGGAGATACTTTGTTGCAACTCCATTGCTTGTAAGACTTCCTAAGCTAAATTTTTTTGTAACACTTGACGGTATGCCTCATGATATAAAACACCATGAGAACTTGGATAAAATGTTCATAAGGATTGACTCTTTATCCAATAAATAATTGAAAATAATGCACCAATGATAAAAAAAATATGATGACAATATTGACATATGAATATGTGTGGATTCAAGTATAAAGGTGCAATGAATCACCTAATGAATGCACATATAGTGAATCAAGGCAACAATGCTAAAAGAAAACAAATAGGTAAGCAAACAAACAAAACAAACAAATAAAAAACCTATACATAAAAACAATAGAAAGCATCTTACAATGGATTTTCCCTAGTAGATCAAATCAAGGATAATTAACTAGGCCTAGATATAACAAATGTTTTTGGATTTTGAAAATTTTAAATGTTTTTAGAATTTTGGAGTATCTCAACTCAATCAATAATTATGAGATACTAAATGGTCCAAGATCAAAAAAGGGTGAGAGCATGGTTAACTTGAATGGATTCTTGCAAAATGGTAAGATTGTAATGGCAAAGGGGGGTTGAGTTGATCTCAAAATGAGTTGAGCATGACCCACATATACCCAAAATGGCCCTAGTTCATAGTAGTTCCACCTAAAAATGGAGGAATCTCACTAGTGTAGTAGCTAATTCAAATAAAATAAGAATAATTGGCATAGTGGCACAATACGGCATAAGAATGGCTAGCTAGTATGTCAAGGCATAATAAAAAAAATATTGCCCATAATTTTCCCATAAGTGCTTATAAATAAGATACAACTAACTAGATCAACATATTAATTTTCCCATAAGCAGTTATAATTAGTAGCAAGACTGGTGAAACATTGATTTACCCCTATTGGTGGATATAATCAGGTTCACATAAATAAACATGATAGTAAGGGAATAATAAACTAAGGATGAAGCTACCAAATCTTCTATTATACTACTCTAAAATACTTCCTCCATCTAGAATTCTTGAAATAAGTATTGAAAATGAGTTGATTCTTCATGTTAAAAACATGAAACTAATGGATGAACCAAGGTCAAATGAGCTAGGTAGGGATTAATAAAAACATGTTAATTTTATAGGTTAGATTGGTAGAATAGACAAGTGATAGGTTAATACATTGATATGGTGATATGACTAGATAACATGGTAAGAGGGTTTCCCCTAGGTGATGAGGCAAATGGTCAAGGTATGTGATAATGGAAAAAAAATATGGAAAATTGAAATGCTCTGGTACATGTTTTTGGCTAATCACAGTGGTTGGTTTTGGATGTATTTGTTCTAGGTTTGATTGGTTGGGTTTGGATGTGTTTGGTCTAGGTATGGTTTTTTATTCTATTGTCCCTATTGATGTGGAGATGCACATCCTTGCAGACACAAAAAAACCATAATATATGTTGAAATACCTTGGGATACTTTAGGGACCACCTAACCCTTCTTGACCCATTGACTAACTTATCAAACCTTGGGTCTAGTTAGATACTTAACTAACTAAACTCAATAACTTAATAATAAACCTTAACCCATCCCTTTTAACTCACTTTAACACCTTTTCCTTTGGACACTCGATCACCAATAGTCAGCTTGACCACCGATGGTTAGCCTACCCATCAACAGTCATATCCTCACCCTTCTAACACATCACCAATGGTGTGTGAGCTAATGAGGCAAAATTAAATATGTTCATCTTATGTAGTGCTAATGAACTCCCAAGCATTGAAATCAAAAATCTAACCTACTAGGGAACCTTCCATCCTCCATCTGTCTTTACTTATAAAAGGAGGGGAGTAAGAAGTGAAATGGGTCTATGATCACAGGAATTCTTACACATAGGTATTCAACCTTCTAGCCAACTAGCCAGTCTTCTTCTAATAATTTAGTAATAGCAATAGAGATCTGAACCTCTACCCAAATTACTCTTGAGGCAAAATATTGTGACTCTACCAAAATTGCTCCAACCATCAACCATCAGCCATTTATCAAGTAATAGGTATATTTGTACTCAATCTTATTATTTTGATTTTTGACCTCTCTTCTCCATCAGACCTTTTACACCTATCTTCTAGCCTCTCATTTCTAAGTAGACCCTTAAACAAACCCTTACCTAACTACTGATACATTCTATAACTCTCTTTTTTATTATCTCTAGAAATCCATAGGTAATCACCGATGGTTAGCACAACTACAAATGGTCACTCCCAATCGTCAAAAGTTACCCAACCACCGATGGTCATCTTAACCATCGATGATTACCTTTACTATCGATGGTCACTATGGTATGAAATAATATCAAGTTATTTCTAACCCCTTACCCCCAACCAAACCTAACTTTCTCTGTCCTTGCCTAATAATAGACCCCTACCTAATTTTATGAACCTAACCTAATCTATCTTAGTACTAGTATTGACCTACTTTTGTTATATTTAGTCTTTTCATTTATCAAGCATTCATCTAATTCTTATATTTCATTTTAGTTACTTTATATTATTTGATGCAAGTAGTTTACTTCTATCTCTTTCAACTTAATTGTTATCAAAGAGTGGATTGATAGCCTCCTAGCAATCTCACGCTTATTAGATTTAGCTCACACTAAGTAGTTGACCTAAACATATTTCTAACAACCCCTTTTGTTATTACTTTCTTATCTATAGGTAATCCTTTCAAGACAAAAAAGAGATCTTTACATTTGTCTAGATCATGCACACATAACAATCAGTTATTTTTACCAAACCCTTATTACTATTTTCTTATCTTCTTCTAAAATTAATAAATGAGAAAAAATTAAGAGAAACATTTTGGCACACCTATTGGGACCATAGCATCATCTAGGTGCCCCTTTCCTCCTTTATTCATTGTTCACACAACTAGATTTGAAAATTTCTTTTGGGCTTAAAATATACCTTACATACATTGATTTTTTTCTTGTGTTAGTTCATATATTAAATTTAAAACAAAATAATTAATCATAGTTTAAATATTTTTATCACACACTTTACCAAACCACATAATCAATAAACACATCAAAACAAAATTGAGACAAGGCCCAACTAGGATTTCATCACCTAGTGGTAACTTACCCTTTCTAAGCAATCCTATTTGGAGGTCATTACCAAGGGGAGAACCAACTTAGCTCTCTAGTTGAGTATAAACTTTGAAATTTAGTATATCTTGTTTAATCACCTAATACCCTTATTGCTATAGTGTGTGAATTGAGTGGTTAGGCCCCAATATGAAGCCACGTACTGATATTTAATATATATTCTTTTTGAGATCCTTTAATACCTAAAACCAACCTTATATTTCCTCTTTAGTACCTGATCTACAAACCAAATTTATTATTCACACTTTCTAAGGCTTAAGCCAAAAGTGATCTAAAAAGAATCCTAAGTTTTAAATGCACTTTAGTGTATGTTTTGATTTCCTTGGGATTATTTTCCTTTTACTTGCTTTATGTTTGAGTTGTGATATTTTCATCATTTATTTTCTATTCCTAAAATGTTCTTTACCTGACAATGATTAATGAATCAAACCAAAAAAGAACCACCATCTTCCTCTTCCTCCTCTTCCATGGAGTATTCTTCTAATGTTGAGATTTCTCTTCATCTTTATCCCCTTCCTACCATGGCTCAGATAGTTGTTGACAGTGATGAAAATTTCACTACCTTCCTTGATAACAACCTTATGGCCCTCCAACATTACCTCAACACCTTGGCTCATTGTACCCATATTGCTTTGGTTCCTCCTATAGATCCACCTTATGGTATGCCTCCCCATCTTATGGTTGGTGCTACCTCTACCCAACCTATTATCACCTAAACATATTATTCCAGCAATATCCCATCCACTACCACCACCTAAACCCAATCCAACATCCCAACCAATAGCCAAACACCCCCTACACCAACCTACACCTCTAACATAGGATGAACCTCACCACTTATTACCCATACTTCATCCACCATGGGGATATATTATACACGTATTTCCACCATTCCCCTTATCACTATTACTCCACCAATTTCTACCCCACTTCAAAATGTGGTTCTTTCCATACCTCTTACTCTTCCACCTATTAGCGCAAGAGTTACCACTCAACCCCAACCATCTACCAACCCATCCATACCTTCAAATCAACCCATATCAATCCATCAATAAATACCCTTGACATCCTACCAATATATCCCTAATCCACAAGGATACATAGCACCTTCTACCCAACCTTTTGTGTCCATCAACCTTTATGTGGCACCATCCCAACGTATAATGACCACATACCAATATGTGGTATCTTCTCAACCTTTTACCACTTATATATATATATATATATATATATATATATATATATATATATATATATTGTTTTCACTCAACCTCAACAAAACCTACCATCCCATTATGGAGCTTCCCAACCTCAAACATATTTGGTCAAAATGTTAATGGACAAAATGACCAACCTGGAGTCATCTATCTCTATGGCCCATAACCTCTTATCCTATGATCAAATATATAATGAACATATCCACCCATCCATCCCAATATAATCTTATCCACCTCAATGGGAACTACCCAAGTTTTCCAAGTTCTAAAGAAATGATGAACCCCAAAAACACTTAAGAGCATTTCACCATTCTTTTTATTTGATTGCATATGACCATGCTCTTCTCTTTTATACCTTTCCCATGTATTTATCAATACCAGCCCTAGATTGGTATAGTGATCTCACCAAGCACTCCATATTTATCTTTTATCAACTTTCCCAAGTCTTTTTAGACCATTTCTCAGTCAACATATCTAAAAAGGTCTCTATTACCGACCTCTACTCCGTTAGGGAATTTGATGACGAATCAATTGCCAATTTTTTAGCTTGATGGAGATGTATTATCAACCAAATTTATTTCTCTTTACAACAACATAAGTTGAATTAACTCTTCTCTTAGGGTTATACCAAACATATTACCCCCACTCTTCAGTTTCAAACTTTCAGAACTTTTGATGAGGCTTTCACCATGGTACAAAAATTAGAAACTAGAGCCATTGATGAGTGGAAATTGAAAGTATAGAATAAAAATTCTATCTTTAAATATAATGACCATTCTTCCACCAAAACCACCAATCAACCTAACCATCCCAATACCAAACCAAAGGCATCCACCAAATTGGTTTTCCTTAAAACCACTCCACCACCAACTATCAACCAACCCAATCTAACCAATTCCTCTGACTCTTCCAACCAATAAAACCAAAACTAAGTTACCCCAAAACAATATACTCTAATAGGGGAGTCCTATGCTTCAATTTTTGATAAATTAATCAAAGTAAACATTATAAAACTTCCTCCTATAAAACCTCCCCAATAATTTGATGCTTCTCACCCTACATCTAGTTGGTATAATGAGAATTATCGTTGCACTTTCCACCATGTCATTATACATGATTTTATTAGGTGTAACACCTTTAATACTTTTGTCTAAAACATGATTGATAAGGGATAACTTGTATTTTATATTCCCAATGCACTCCCAAATCAGTCCCTTGACATCTTTCATAAACCTTTCCTCAATCATGCCCCTACTACCAACTATGATGATAATAAACCAAAATCATCTCATGTTTGTTAGGTCCATATAGTTAATGTCATTATCAGTGAACCTATCATTGAGGATACCATCACCTCAACTACCTTCTCTTCCATTCCACTCATTGAAGTGGTGGACTCACCCTCTATTCCTTTGGATACCCAAATAGAAGAAATAACTACTCCCTTTTTTATTAGATGAGACCATGGACCTATCCACATATCCTTTGATATAAATACTAAAGGAGGTAACCATTGCTTCAATTGCCTCTTCCTCCACTCCACTCATTAAAGAGGTTGAATTACCTACCATTCCTTTGGACACCCAAATAAAGGCAACAACCATCTTTGTCCCTTCACTTGAAACCATCAAACCTTCTCCCCTATCCTAGAACCACCCATTCTCTCTTTGGAAACCATCCCAAAAGAAGAGATCACCTTATCTACACTTTCCAAAATCTAGAATTCACTTCTTAACATAGCCTAGATAGAGCCACCTTTTGGCATCATCTTGGGCTCCCTTACCAAAACAAAATTGAAACTTAAAACTCACTTGCATCCACCATAAAACCTATCATTACCTTAACCCCATCCTCAAATACTTATTTTTCCAAAAACATAGGGGAACCATCCAACCCACCTCCATCTAAAATTGTTAAATAACTTTATGCATCTCTAACAAAAACCTTTAAGAATCGAGGAATACTTCTTACACCTAGCCTTGCTCACCCATATTTGAAGTTGGACTTAACCCCATCTAGTCCACCAAAGAAAACCCAAATAAAACTAATTAAGAAGGTGGAACCACCCAAACTCTCACCTTGAGCCAGAGCTATACCACCTCCTTCCCACTTACCTTCCATCCTAAGACCCCATCCTTCTACCATCCCAACTACCTATTCTTCATCTAGTAAACCTTCCCATTTAATTATACCTACACATACATCCACCAAATCATCAAACTCCTCATCATTCTTAACTAACCTATCCACCTCTACCTTCCCACCTATATCCAAACCTTCATCATCCAAATCATCCACCTCTAAACCTTCTACCTTAAAACCAACCAACACCAAACAACCCCAAAAAAAACCATCTACCAAAACCATTCCACCACCTAAAACTTATATGGTGAAGCCTAATTCTAAGAAGTCTCTCACCCTTAAAAATAAAAACCCATTACCTCCAACACCTTTTCTTGAATCTTACTTGACCATATTATAAAGGTTGTTGCAAACCTCTTCCTTAAGTCTAACACCTATCAAACCCTTTGACCCCTCAAAACCCAAACCATCCTAGTTCAATTATAGTTTAATATGTTCATACCATAGGACACCTAAACACAAAATGGAGAACTAGAAATCTCTCCAAATATTTGTCTATAGCATATGGGATGAGGATGATCTATTACCATATGAACCTCCTTTCATCCCATCACCAATCCAACCACCAACTCAACCCATAAAATATTTACCTACTCCTTTACTCTCATTTAAAAGTGAGGAGGAACCAAATCAGCCATATATCATAACACCTCCCTTAATCCACACTATCCATATGGTTACTCGATCTTGGGCCCAACAAAAGGATAAGGAAAAAGTAAAAGTGTCTATACCATGGGCATACCCTTCCACCCCTCAACCTTTTAATCAAACTTAAGCACCTTCACTCTCACCTTCAACAAAACCCAAAATATTCATTTTGGATGCCTCTCCCTCCAACCTTTATGAATCCATCTAATGAGTAGTGTTAAAAAAACTTCACCAGACACCAGTGAAGATGAGCCTTTATAAACTAATCAACACCTCACCCCATCACTACCAAGCATTGATAGAGGCCTTTTAATCTATAGAGGTTCAACTAGAAGATCCTCAAACTCTTGCATCCTTTATTAGAGCCCTTCAACTTTATACCTTCATCACTTTTCAAAATTTATAAATACCTTTTGTTCATTATAAATATCTTGATCTTCCCCTCTTTATCACTGCATACATCAATCAAACCTGAATCAAAAAGGGTGATGATTGATGGATGAGATAGTATTAACATTATCTCCTCCCATGCTTATGACCAACTTTAATTACCTAAGAATATCATGTCAAAAACTATGGTGTTCATCTGCTCCTTCAATGATACCATGCCCACTACCTTGAGGATAGTCCTCTTCCACATCCACTTGGGAGCTTACACAATTCTAGAACTCTTTTACATTGTAGAAGGATAATTCCAAAAAAACATCTTACTTAGATTCCCTTAGATCTACACCATGATTTTTATCTCATCTACCTTACATCAATATGTCAAATTCAAGAATGAAGGTCAAGTTGCTACCATAAACGTTGACCCTAGTCCCTTTGTGTCATGTAACATGACATATCGACCTAAAAACATTCTTCTTCCTCTATCATCCACCTTACCACCAACTAAAAACAAATCACCTCTACTAATAATGAATCTTCAACTATCTCATTTATCCCTTCTTCTTAGATCCCCATAGAGGACCCCTTATAACCCATGTTATAATGTATGTCACTAGGGGAGTATCATCTTTTAGCCTTGGATGCTTTCCCTTCTCCTTAAAAATATGGGAATCCTACCCATGATCCTATTTATGACCCCAACATTGGAACCATCATCGCTTTTAGTAATCCTAACCATTAAACCAACTTACTCTATGGGGGACTTGATCATCCACTTCTTGCTTCCACTACTACTTCTACCATCCAGCCATTTACCTCTAACTTCTCCTATCTTGAAAAATTGACATTTTCCAAATTATACCTTCATAGGTGTACTTGGAATGGATTTGTCTTAGGCCATTATGAACATGGACATCATGAGTTACCTTCCATCAAAACCCAAAAACCTTGTGAGTTATTTAGCCTTGGGTTCATACCCCTAAAAGAACTGACTAATTCACCTAAACCCATTACCACCATTGATGAGGATATACAATCCTCACCAACCCAATCTCCTTAAAATTATAAAAAAATTAATATCATCCCATCTAATTTTTTTAACAATATTATTAGTTTGGGCCCTCTAACTTATCAAAAGGATGGCCAAATTAAAACCCTTCCCCTCATTCATCCTAAAATGGTAGAAAATGATTATCCTACCATCAACACCATCCAACATTAGGATTATGATTATATTCTCACCTATCTTGGTATAAGGGATTATTATATCCATAAATCCCTTCCTCCTAAAAACCAAACCATGTTGAATGAATCCACTATCGATGTCAACTCGGGTACTCAAGATAACCCTCATATTGTCAAGATTGGTTAATCCTTAGATTTTGAGGAGCAATGAAATTACCCTTCTTTCCTTCATGATCAAAGCATAAAATTTGCTTGGTATTATCAAAATATTCCCAGAATTGACATTTTTATTTCCCTCCACAAAATTTTCACTCATCTTGATGCTAAGCATGTTCATTAAAAGCTTCATAAGATGCACCCTTGCATCACCCTTTTAGTCAAAGAAGAGCTTCAACATCGCTTATCTATTGACTTCATTCAACCCATCAAGTATCCTATATGGGTTTCTAACATCATTACCATTACCAAACCCATAAGGGGACTTTGCCTCTGTATTAACTTTCATGACCTCAACCTCATTTGCCTAAAGGATGACTTCCCTTTGCCCAGCATCAACCAACTTGTTGATCTTATAGTTGGCCACAAGATATTATCTCTCATGGATGGTTTCTTGGGATATAATTAAATATTTGTTTCCCCCAAATATTAACATAAAACTTCTTTCATCACCCCATAGGAAACCTTTTGCAATAGGGTCATGCCATTTGGTCTGAAGAACATTAGAGCAATCTACCAGTGTGTGATGACCTACATCTTCCATGATCTCATCCATAAAATTTTAGAGGAATATGTAAATGATCTCCTTGTTAAATCCAAACATCATAAGGATCATCTAATCATTCTCAAAATCATCTTTGAACACCTAATCCATTTCCAAGTCAGACTCAAACCCAAGAAATTTATTTTTGGGGTCCTATCTGGAAAGCTTCTTGGTTTTATCATCTCTCTTAGAGGAATCAAAGTGGACCCTACCAAAGTTAGATAAATTTTATAGATGCCACCTCCAACCCACCTTAATCAACTCCACAACCTACAAGGGAATCTCTAATCCATCCATCACTTCATCTCTTAATTATCATATAGATGTCAACCCTTTCATCATCTTCTCAATAAAGATACATATTTTGAATGGACCAAGGATTGAAAACAAGCCTTTGATTCACTCAAATAATATCTTATCTCTCTACCCATTCTTACCCCTCCTAAAGAGGACCAACCCTTTTACCTTTATATTTCCACCACTGACCATTCCTTAGGGGTAATGCTCACTCACCATGATGAATAAAATAAAGAATAAGTTGTTTACTACATAATTCAAACAATTATAAATTACAAGACTCAGTACAACCACTCTAAGAAACTTTGCCTCACCTTAGTCTTTATGGATTCCAAACTTTGTCATTACCTTCTCAATCATAAAAATTTAGTCATCACTAACACTAACCCACTCAAATACATGCACTCTAAACCATACCAAAACTAGTGTATGGCTAAGTGGCTTATGCTCCTAGATTATTTTAACCTTGAGTCCTCTAGAAAATTTCATTAAAGGGAAATTCATTGCTGACCAATTGGTCGAAGCCCCTCTACCAGACAACCAACTACTTCCTCTTGCATTTCTAGATGTGTCCATTGTGACTCTTTCTCAAGAGGACCCCACCTACCAAATGGCCATGTTCTTTGATGGCTCAAAATGACAGTGTGGTGGGGGTGCTAAAATTATTCTCATTCTCCTTAATGGTGAACCTCTTCCCCTTTCCTTTAAACTTGATTTTGATTGCACTAACAATGTGGCTATGTATGAATCCTTAGTCATAGGTCTCCAAACTATTATAGCCTTGAGAGTTAAGATCATTAGTGTCTTTGGTGATTCCAACTTATGGTCAGTCAGGTCAATATATCCTACCAATGTAAGAATGACGTCTTGAAAAACTACAAACAACTAGCATATCTACTCTTAAAATCATTTGATCATTACCTTATTCAGTCTGTTTCATGATATACCAACAAGTTCATGGATATAATATCTTCCCTTGCTTCCCAAATCCCATTTCAACCTATCGATTCTAAACTCTTTGTTGCTATCCACCACTTTATCACACCCTCTTATATCCATTATAACCTTCCTACCATTTTTATTATGGAAGCATCTCTATCAAATATATGATCTGAGTAAACCTTCAAATACCTCAACCTCAGCATCATTCCTCCTAATCTCTCTAGGAATGCATGAAGAGCCTTTGTTTAGAGTACCTCTCATTATACCATACTAAGGGAAATCCTTTTCAAGCATGGATTAAATGGCCTCATTCTTCATTGTCTACATAATCATGATTCTTTCCATACTATCAGGAAAATGCATGATGAAATCTATGGGGACACTTTAGTGGTTTAGTTATCATTAAATATATCCTTCACCTTGGCTACTATTGGCCCACCCTTAATGAGGACTATTATGATTATGTAAATAAGTGTGTTAAATGTCAATAACATGCCAATTTATGTCACCCACCTACCCATAACCTACAAGTATCCAAAGACTATGACCCTTCTCATAATGGGGACTTGATCTCATTAGGGAAATCAACCCTCATTATTCATAGTGACACCAATCCATTATCACCACTATTGAGTATTTCACTAAATGGGTGGAAGGTATTCCTCTCATTTATACTTCATCAACCATCATATCATCTGTCACTTTAGTGTTCCCATAATATCATCACTAATAATGGAAAATCTTTCAAGAACAAGCAAGTCTAAAGTCTTTATGATCCATTTGGCATTAAGTTAAGATTTTCCTCACCTTATCATCCATAAGAAAATAGATAGGCATTTATACCTCTAAAAAAATCCTTAACAAAATGTTAATCAAAGTAGTCAATGCTTTAGGTTGGGATTGGCACTTACACATCCTTTTCACTTTATAGTCTTATTGCACTATCATTTTAACCTCTACGAGTGCTACCCCCTTCTCTCTAGTCTTAAAAGTAGAGAAAATTTTTCCTCTTGAATTCCAAATTCCATCTATTTTCATATCCTTAAAAGACATCATTTATGAGAGTGACTATCATCAAGAACATCTTGCATAACTTGAGCTACTCGATGAACATCGCCTCGCAGTGCTTAACCATCTTTATGCTATCAAGAGAAAAATAAGTGTGCCTATAAAAAACACCTAAAATAATGGGAATTCAATATCAGAAACCTCATCCTAAAATAAAATAAACATGTAACCAATATGGAGAAAATCAAAAGCGGCAAGTTTACTTTCAATTGGCTTGAACCCTATATCATAACTCACAAGTATGGATCAAGATCTTATCATTTATCCTCTCTCTAAGGTAAACCAAAATTTAATCCTCTCAATGCTTCACATCTAAATCCTTTATTTTGTTAAATAATGATCAAACCCACATGTTGTCTAACTTAAGCTCATCCCTCAATTTATGATATTTTCACCTTCACTTACCTATCCCTCTCCCTTTGAGGACAACTGATTACAACATAGAACCATGTGATTTACCACATATTTATAGCCTAATCATAAATACAGGTACCATGGCTCTACCCATAGTATGGTTCTCATGGATACTTTTTGTCTCTAATCAGATGGAATCCCATGATCATTGTCTCTCAAAACCACCCATTTTACCTATCATTAACTTTTTATGCTAAAGTTTTGCCCTCATAAAGGTAAACCTCTAAGCTTAATTAGACTTTTCCATGTCTAAAAATTAGCATAAATACAATTTAGGATATGAAAATATTACTTGGGTCAAACATCTCCAGTATGTATACTGCTCCCTTGAACGATAGCTGCCCAAAAAAAAGAAAAAAATTACTTAAAAAGATAGACTACTCCCTTGAAGAATAGCTACCAAATAAATAAACCAAAACTTATAACACTCCCTTGAAGGATGGCTAATGGATCAAAATCAATAATTTTAAGCTTCATGCATTGACCAACTTCACAAACTTATCAAAATCATAACAAAAACAAAAAACCCCATATCAAAATCAAAACAAACTATCCCAAGAAAGCTAAAATTAGCTTTCATTAGTATACTTCCCACATCGATCAGTCTATACCTTGCATTAACACATAGACTTGTCTAATTTGGTTATTAGGTCACCTATAGAAAGGCCAAACTAACCCATGTAAGGTTACCTTACCTATCAACTATTTTACCTTTCACATACCATCTACCTCCCCTTTATACCATTATTGAATCAAGGGATTAGGATCTTACTTGACACAATCTAATCAAGACACCTTTTTATCAACCAAAGCATGCTAATGTGAAGCATTTAAAAGGATTATATTCCTTAAGCCAATATAACTTTGGTTTTTTAGGTCCTTACCAATGAAGAAGCATCATATGTTTTTTTATCCTCTTATCATTGGCTCACGTAGACATACATCTCATGATTCTTATCTTTTTCCCACATTTTGTTTTTTATCTAACTTAATTTATATATTTTCATTACATCCTTAATCATAATCACATCACATCTCCATGATCATGATAAAAAAATATCAAAATTAAACATAAAATTATGAACCATATCCATGAACCACATTCTATTTAAACATCATGAACCACATCATATATCTATCTATAAATCATGAGTATCATCCTATCTATTTTCCATAAACATCATAGCATAAACCACATCCATAATCATAATCAAACCATCTATAAATCATAAACATCATATCCATGAACATAACAAAAACATCATCTATAATCATCACATGCCTAAAACTATTGAGTCCACATCTCATAAGCATAAGGCATAAAACATCAAAATATGTAAACCATGAACCATAAACATACATCATCTATGTGTGTGTGTGTGTGTGTGTGTGTGTGTGTGTGTGTGTGTGTGTGTGTGTGTGTGTGTGTGTGTGTGTGTGTGTGTGTGTGTGTGTGTGTGTGTGTGTGTGTGTGTGTGTGTGTGTGTGTGTGTGTGTGTATCATAAGCATCATAAACATCATCATAGACATCATGTCATCAAATAAATAACACATGCAATAATGTATAAATCTTTCTGTCTCAAAGCATGTATATCTTGCTACATTAGCACGTAGGCCAATATCAAAATCATGTACATCTTATCATATCATATCATGCCCCCAGGGCACCACTACCACTGGACCCTCCTACTCCTACACCTACACTACCATCTAGTGCCCATCCTTTTGGGATGACTATATATCCACTCACTAATGTGGCCCAGTGACCTAGAGTCACCATAGCTACCCCACCTACTAAACTAACTTTGTATTCATCCCATCAGGGCTACTCAAGTAACTATGCTATAAATATAGCCTTTTAATATCTCAACACCTCCATTGTGGCCAAGTAATACACCATAGGGATAGTACCTAGTGGTCTTGCTAGTGTTGCTACTACTCCTACCCTCTACCTCAGGGTATCCCTCTCTTGGGTCACCAGACCAAGTGAGGTACTTACTTGATATCTCTTTACTATAATAGTGGTGACTTGACCCTATAAAATCACAATCTAGCCCTATAATGTATCCATCTATCCCTATAACATTATAATATGTGCATATGTAATAGACAATGCTACTTCTACCTATCCATATGGGCCACCACCCTATACCTATACCCTAGTTGGATCTACATCCATGGCCTATCATCCCTCATCATCCCACCCAAAATTATCTACTACACATCAATCTTGGTATCATGTTGTATAGCCATCAATAACACTAGCATCATCAATCCTTACTCTTGCTAGTAACTCCTCATGATCTAACACTACCTCCTCTGACTATGGTTCAGGAAATAAAAACTCAACATCCTCCCTCTTGTACTTTAAAAAAGGACCTAAAACCCCTTTCCTTAGTCCAAACTATCTCTAAACTCTATCAAATGGGATGAGCTTAGTCTCACTCTCTCTCCTCTCATCGATCCATCTCTAGCTCTACAAAGATAGTGTATGATAGCCATAGAGGGCCCATCAAGTAAATCTAACATATGGCCTCCACACCACATCACCCATAACCAAACCCTCTCATGTATCTCTAAACTAGTCAATATCTCTAGCCCCTCCTCCAGCTCTTATCAATGCATAATCCCCCCTCCATCACATAAAACCAACTCTAAAATCCATCTAGAAATAGCCCCAAGGGTCTCAAAATTCAAATATACTTGTATGCCCAATAATGGAGCATGAATCCCACACTGATCACATATCATCTATAAGCCCAAAAAGCCTAGAGCTCACTATAAATCTAGACCAAGAACACTGGTGCCCACCTGAACATTATCCTCCCAAGTAATATCTCTACCAACACTTTTAGTAGTAGATAAGGAAATCATCCACTACTTGAATCTAGAAATGCAAAATAGGACATTTCCATCATCATCATGGTCATCAAATGCCTCTTATATAGAGACCTCTAGTATAATGGCCCATAACTAAAACCACCTTAAATCCACCTAGTAAGGACCTGATCCTCACTATATAGGAGCTCTATCTACTCATCCCTCTCTTCACTCTCAATATGATAAATCAACTCCCCCTTAATGGGTAGTCACATAATCTTGACAAAATCCTCTAGTAGTATGGTCTTCTCTCTTATTAGCAATAGGAAGGTGTTTATGGTTGGAGCCCATCTCTCAATGAGGGCCATGATCATCACTGTATCTCATATCAAGAATTGATAGTGTCTCATATCTTTGAGACCAACCTCCCCCATGTGTGTCCAATCATCCTCAGTCATCCCTCTATGGACCTCTACAAAAATCCTCAGAACCTGATCCCTCATCTCGATCTAATATCGTGCCTACAAAAATCAAGTTATCATGCACACTTAGTTTTCCATTACCATTTTTTATTTCCATTAATTTCAATCATTCTAACCCAATCCACCTTTGTATCAATCTAAGCTAATCTATGTCAACCTACATCCACCTACATCAACCTATTTACAAACTAACACATAACCATTACTTCTATAGCATTACCTATGTCCCTTAAAAATGGCCCTCACCCATAAACATTTTAACATCTACCCTATCCTATCACACCAAAACCTAACACTTTGATCACAAAAATCTAACCTACCCCACAAACTTTTCAACAACCTTCCCATAGCCTATCAAACCAACACCTAAATTTATCCAACAATGATCTCAACTACCCTAGTCTATCACTCCTACTTGAACATCACTTATCCTAACTTACATTTGAGCTTTTAACTACCCCACACCCCCTTACAAACATTTTAAAACAACTTACTGTACTTTTCTATTATAACCCACCTTCCCTAACCACTCAATCACTGACAGTCCTAACAACTACCGATAGTCAAGTGAGCTTCTTCCTTTGGTGGTTGATTGTCGATGGTCAAGTCTAACCATCGACAGTTAGGTGTAACCATTGATGATCATTGTGTGTGGCCACTGGATATAAAATTCCTAACCCTACCCTTACCCAAAACCTATCAAAATAACCAAAATCAATAATAAAACTACCTAATTCTTTTCTATATCATATCCCCAACACAAATCCTCCTTCAAATTTAAATTTCACCTATAAATTTTCCCAATTTTAGTCAAAACATAAATTAGGGTAAAACCCCATAAAATACATTTCTAAACATTCATAAAATAATCAAATTTAACTAAACCATTGACTTAATTAATTAATCTACCAGTTTAAAACATTACGTACCTCATTCCTTGACCATTATCAATGATGGAACCCATAACCAGCTGCTCGATCACGTCCTCATCTGCCCTACATCTTAGTCCATGTTGGATCACCGCCAACACATGCTCAACCAATCAACAATCTCCACCTTATCCAAATCCTTAGTCAACCATCTCATAGCTAAATACCAAATCACTAGATCATGAAACTACATGGAAAACTCAGAGGTCAAATAGTAAAAAGTGAAAATGAAATTCCATTTTCACTTTTTATCTCTAATCTTTTAGGGTTTCCCCCTAACCATCAATGGTTAGGGTGATTGTTGATGATTGACCTTGGGACCCCTGACCATTGATGGTCAAGAGAGCCCACATTTTAAAAAAATTAGAATCACCCACACCTAAATGCCAAATTTTTGGAGATTAACATTTCTCTACCCAACCAAAAACTTTTGAAAATTACCCTTCTCTAACAAACCATTAGACCATGTCCACCTCAACATTATCCATTTTTTGACCTAAACTATTGCATATTTTATGATGACCTTTCTTTTTTTTTTTAACCACACTGACCAACCTTGCCATGTTGTTTATTTGAATTTTCACCACCTCATACAAAACCAAACTTTTTTAATTTCTAAAGGGAGAACTTCATACCTTAGATACCTACAAAAACATTGATCCTATTTATGAGACTTATAGAGTAACCCAATGAGCTATGACTAATGATATGGATTGGTTACCCTATCACTTATCCTTCTAGAACCAATCTTATTTTTACCAACATTAGAAAGCTTAGTCTTTTCACAATCTAGGCTATCACACTTATATGCATTTATTGCACATGTTTTCATTTCAAATTTCTAACCACCCATTTTATCACCAACTTTATGACTCACCATACACTGCTTATCAGACCCTGACCTGATTTTGGTTTCATTTCATTGACTCTTGTTTTGAGGGGGAATACCTCCTCTCATACTTGTGGTAATCAGACCTTCAACTAAGTAATCCATTTTTATTTTAAATTTTTTTAATTCAAAGCTACATAACAAAAAGGGGCAAAATTTAGACACTATAAAATTATGCTAGATGTCAAAACTCCTCAAGATACCTTAGGGACCACCTAACCCTTCTTGACCCACTGACCAACCTATCAAACCTTGGGTCTTATTAGGTACTTATCTAACTAAACTCAATAAATTACTAATGAACCTTAACCAAACCCTTTTAACTCAATTTGACCCATTTTCCTTTGGACACTTGACTACCAATGGTCAGCTTGACTATCTATGGTTAGCTTGATCATTAAGGTCAAGTCATCACCCTTCTAACACATCACCAGTGGTGTACAAGATAACAAGGCATAATTAAATATATTCATCTTATGTGGTTCCTAATGAATTCCCAAGCATTGAAATCAACAAGCCAACCTACTAGGTAACCCTCCATATCTCTTTGCCTATAAAAGGAGGGGAGTAGGAGGTGAAATGGATCAATGATCACAATCATTCTTGCATGTAGGTATTTAAGCTTCCAGCCATCTAACTAGTCTTCTTCTAGTAATTTAGTAATAGTTATAGAGATTTGAACCTCTACCCAAATTAATCTTTAGGTAAAGTATCATTTCTCTATAGAAATTATTCCAACCATCAACCATTTAGCAAGTAATAGGTATATTTTTATTTTAGCCTTGTTATTCTAGTTTCTAACCTCTCTTTTCTATCAAACCTTTTTTCACCTATCTTCTAATCTCCCATTTCTAACCAGACCCTTAAATAGACCCTTACGTGACCACTAATCCATTTTGTAACTCTCTTTCTGAGTATATATAGAAATCCACAAGCAACCATTGATGGTTATCATAACCATCAATAGTCACCCCAAACCATCACTGGTTACATAATCATCAATGATCATCTTAACCATCGATGGTCAACCTGACCACCAATGGTCACTATGGTATGAAATAATAGTAAGTTATTTCTAACCTCTTACCCCCAACTAAACCTAAATTTCTATGTCCCTGCTTGTTCATAGACCCCTACTTGATTTTATGAACCTAACCTAATCTCTTTTAGCACTAGTATTGACCCACTTTTTCTATATTTAGTCATTTTTATTTATCAAGCATTAATATACTTCTTGCATTTCATTTTAGTTACTTTCTATTATTGGATGCAATTAGTTTAATTCTATCTCTTTCAACTTAATTGTTATCAAAGAGTGGATTGGTAGCCTCTTAACAATCTCACGCTTCTTGGATCGAGCTCATGTTAGGTAGTCCACCTAACTATCTTTCTAACAACCCCTTTTGTTAGTACTTTCTTATCTACAAGTAATCATTCCAAGACAAAAAGGAGCTCTTTACATTCATCTAGATCATGCATGCATAGAAACCAAGTATTTCTACCACACCCTTATCACTAGTCTCTTATCTTCTTTCAAAATTAATAAAATAAATTAAGAGAAATAGTCTTGCTCATCAAATGATACAATCAAAATAGTCAATCATGCTAATTTCTATCCCATACCTCATCTACATAGTTGTTCTATCAATAACGGGTTGTATATTTGGATGTAAATTATGTTATGATCTTCATTGGTCATTTATTCTATTTCCTTCAAACATAAAGACAAGGTATCTTTATAGCCTCTACAAAGGAAAGTGCAACCATGGATGGTAAATAGGGATAAACATTGGTTGATAGGTTTGATTGGGAAATGGAATGGTGGATGATAATGCAATGGATTATGGTGGGGAAACAAATGAAGATCAATATTTCTAAGCACACATAATTTTGATTATTCTAAATTTGACATAACTTTGGATGTGGTAGGGCCGAAGACTTTTGAATATTCTCTTGATAGGACCACCAAATTTTTTTATTATTTGGGCTTAAGAGTAGATACTATCTAATTAGGCTATCTATGGGAAGCTATTTTGATTTGATATTTGATAATATCTTCATTAAGTAGTGAATGACTTTTGTGCTTAATTATTAGTGCCTCAAAGAGGTATCTACCAATGATGTTGTCTTGATTGTCCCATAGCACCTCTAAGAAGTTTTCACTAAGGAATGTTGACTTTTGACTTTGATTATAATCTAGGACCTCTATAAAGGTTTCACTAGAAGATCTTGAGTTTGAATCTTGATTGTGCCCTAGCACCTCAAAAAATGTTTCACTAAGAGAGTGTTCTTTTTCATAAATGTGGTCTTGGCCTCCTTACTCTTTTTCAATTACTATGTCTCCATGGATGCAATTGAACAAGGTATAATTCTATTGGTCCCAATCAACACTTGTTTTGGGAGATGGAATTTCAATGATATGGATAGTTGGTTTGTGGTAATGGTATGTGTAATGGTAATGGAATGGGGGTTAGTAGCACAATCCTCATAGAAGATACTAGGATAACTTGTGTCAAATTTTAATTAATCCCAATCATAAATTGTGGCATTTAAATCTAAATCATTAAACTCTAAATCCATTGGTGAGTATAACATTGTTTCTAATTTTGATGCTAAATCTGATGTTGATTGAAAAATAGAGCCTAACTCTAATGTTAATTATTTATCCAATGTGGATGCTATTATAAAGATGTTTTTTTGAATGCTTGGTATGGGATAAGTAATGACCTGTGATGGCATGATGGGTTCCACAAAGATTGATTTGTCAAAGTGAGACTCTTTTATAATGATAAATAGGTCAAGAGACAACTCCTTAGAGACTATATTATTAAAGGGAGGCTCTTGAAAAATAGGCATATGGTCAAGGTAACGATTTGCCCAAAGGTAGTTATAATCATTAAGAAGTGACTCAACACAGATTGACTCATCAAAGTGAGACTCCTTGATAGTAGGTATATTATTGGAAGGTGATTCATCATAGATTGACTTATCAAAAATGGTTGGTTCAACAAAAACATTTTAGATTGGTTGATTTTCTTGATTGTGGTTTTTAATAAATTGAAAAATACTAGTTTTGAACATAGATTCATCTTCGAATGATTGGCTTGATTAAGGGACTGATTGGCTTAATTGGATAGGTAATTATTAGCTTAGTTGGGCTACTAATTGGATTCGTTAATGTTTTGATTATATTGGTTGGGGTTATGATTAGATTAGCTAAGGTTATGATTGGATTGCCTAAGGTTTGGATTGGATTGGTTGGGATTGGTATAGGATTGATTGAGGTTTGGATTGGATTGGTTAGGATTGGGATAAGATTGGTTGAGGTTGGATAATGGTAAGGCATTGGGGAGTTTGATTACTCATATGAGTCATGGGATGAAGTCCTATAATGGTAGAAATAGGATGTTACAAATATTGGTTGTTATCATGAGCTAAAGGATAAAGTTTTAGAATGATATGAATGGGGCATTGTGGAGCTTGGTTGCTTTCATAATCCAAAGGACTAGGTCCTAGAATGATAAGTTTAGGGCATTGTGGAGCCTGATTACTTGCACAATCCAAAGGATGAGATCTTAGTATTGAAATAGTAGGGCATTGTGGATCTTGATTACTCATATGAGCCAAAGAATGAAGTCTTAAAATTATAATGGTAGGGTGTTGTGGATCCTAATTACTCACATAATCTAAAGGATAAGTTCTTAGTATAGAAATGGTGAAACATTGTGGAGCTTGGTAGCTCACATAAGCCAAAGCATCTAAGTCCTCCTCATAAACCATATCATCCCAATTAGGGTTTTGAGTTGGATCATAATTTGGTTATTGATTGTGTTCCCCATATGGAGTATGTTAGGGAGAGTAACAAAACTCCTTAAAACATTTATCCCCATAAGGGTTTTTAGTCATATTTTGTGTGGCCATTCTATCATAAGTTGGATTGTATGTGACTCCACCATAAGTGTAGCTAGACATATCAATATCAATGAATAAATCTCTGAAACAAAGAGGTTCTAGAGTTTTACAAACTATGAAAAATAATGGTTGAAGGATCAAATGATCAAACTTTATATAACATGGTCAAACAGGGGTGGAGTTGTATCTCCAAAATGGTTTTTACTGAGACTTGGCATAAAACCAGGAAAGGGAAATGTTACTAGGTCTTTTATCCAAATGAAGAGTCAAAAGCTAGGTTCAAACAGGTTGTGCTAGGACTTTTGGCCAAATGGTGTCAAAATATATACTTTTAAACAAAGATGATGGTGATATTTTAATCTAACAAGCTTGAAACACTTTGACATAAACCTAAAACACATAATCAAACATAAACATGATCATTTGGTATAAGGCATAAGGCAAAAAGGCATTTGGAAAAAGGTTACATTTTCCCAAATAAAGGTACAAACAATTATGAGTATAGGCTCAAGTTTTTAAATGATGATGAGGAAGGCTCTGTGAATAAACAAACAAGAAAAAGTTTTCAAATTTGGGTAATCAATTAACCTAAGCTATGCAACCCAAAAGAGAAATATTTGTGTATCATCCCCTACAAAATGAGACTTAAACAAAAATCAATCAATATTTGGATCTGAACTTGTAAAATTTAATTAAAAACTCAACATTTTAACATTAATATTTTGAGGACCAAACAAACTAAACAAGATTGGATGGAATGACGATGTTAAACAAATATCCAAACATCATACATGACATGGTTCAAATGATTGGTTATGATAATGATATTTTCTACAAGATAAGACAATTCCTTTGAAAAAAATTGAGTAGTGTAATGACATTATCACTCCCAAAAGATGTGATAAGGGATATGTTTAAAATACTTCAAAAGCATAAGACTTGGATTGATTTGGTCATCATAATGTTACGCATCTCAATCAAGTGCCTAATAAACATTTTGACACAAAAAAAATTGCTAAGTTAAATCAATGTGTTAAATGGATGGCATAACACCTCATAAAATAATGGAGTGATGTTGGACACAAGACTCATTTATGATGTGGTTTAAACAACAAGTTTTAGTTCTAACACACCAAGCAATAAATAATAAATGATAAAAATACAACTAAGTATATCATATTAAATCCTATCAAGGTGTGGTAAAGTTGGGTTTACTAAAACCTACAAATTTTTAACCATCTAGATTGATCCCATGTGTACACACTTTCACTTACGCACATAAGAGAAGAAACACATCAATTGAGTCTATATTGATCAACTTGTTTTGAAAAGGTCTTGTCCTTTTCAAAACCACTACATCCATCACTTTCTTAGCATATTTGGTATATAGAGAGACTTTAGGGTTTCTTTTAGATCACCCAATGCTATGAAAGTTTTATGGAGAGCTTAGGTAACATTATTTATATACCTTGTACTAGGTACTAAAATGCAATGAAAAGGCTCATTTGATCCCATGATTTCTTTATAAGGGATGGGTGAGAGCATACATGTGTTATTATTTTTGCAAAAATAAGAAACAATAAATAATTTGAAAATAATTTTTGAGTGACATTTGATTTTAAGCACCAAATTTGAATGTGATCATTTTTTGGAGGCCCCTTAACTTAAATGCAAAAATTGAAAAGATTGCACAAAACCAAATTAATTAAAAACATCTAGATTCATTTTAAGTCCAAAGTCTAAGTGTTCAAGATTTGTCTTAAGTTCATTTTAAAGCACTAATTGGAAATTTTCAAGACTTAGCATTCATTTTAAGATATAAAAATGAATTTTTTCTAAGGATTAAACAATCTTATATTCTTTTTAAGCACCAACATTCAAATGTGTGATATTAAAACATGTTCATTTTAGACCCAAATTCAAATGTGTATGATTGGAATAAGTTAATTTTAGAACCCAAATTGAAATGTGTGATTAGTAAAAAACATGCAATTTTACCTTCAAACCAATCTTTCAACCTAAAAATGTTATATTATAACCCCCTTCTTAGAATCACTTTCTTGGTTGAGTAAATGAAGTTTAAATTTTTGCTCACTTTTGGATTTAATTACACATGGTGACCATCAACGGTCATAGATAACCATTAGTGGTTTCAAGGTAACCATCACCAATCAGTTAACAAATAACCATCAACAGTCAAGTATAATCACCATCAGTCGATGAAGAAATGTAGACCTGAAGGCAAAACCATAAATGATAAAATATTTCAGGTTAGGCTTGGTTAGCTCAAATATCAAGAAAATATGCAAGGTAAAACTTAGTTAAGTTATTTAATAGCCTTTAAAACTAGTAAAAATCAATATGAAATGATAGAGAGAATCAAAATTCAATATTTAAACACATTTTTTCCTTGCAACCCAACCATTAGTCATTACATAGAATCTGTGGTGGTTAGATATAATCATCAGTGGTTAGTCATAACCATTGATGGTTGCACTTGACTGTCAATGGTCATTGTGTAGATATGAGAGATATAGAAAATACTAAATTCAACCAAAAAAAGGTTATAAAATCAATTTTAGTGAGTTTTATGCATCCAAATGAATATTTAAAATTTGCACAATGATCTCCTTGCTATGTGGGGTGCTCATGATCCCATCAGGTATGTCATTTGCGATCAAAGAATTTGACTCAAGAGAGGAGGTTAGTATTGTGTTAGTTCCAAAAATAATGAAATCAACACAGTTAAAATATAAAATCTATAGGCCTAAATCATGATGGGATCATAGTGAATAAACCAAATGAAGACACAAATAAAATACAAATAAATGACAAACTTTCATTACATTCTTTGATTTTTCCAAGATGATGTGTTTGTTGGCTTGCTCAAATTGTGCTCAAAATGTCTTCATCAATGGGGCTTGGCTATCTCCATCTCCTCTTAGCACTATGGTATTCACTTAGTAAATTATTTCATCAAACTACATCCTCATAATTTTGATGGTATTCAGGAAGGTTTTAGAGTATATGCTTGGTTAGAAAGCATGAGAGGATGTTTCACTTTGTACAATTGTGACACCAAAAAGAATGTTGATTTAGGAACACACCTTATTAGAGATGCAACTAAGATGTAGTGGGAAGGATAAGAGTATAATATCCACTTGACACTAGCTTCCCTCACTTTGGAATTATTTTAGGAATATTTTAGAGCTTATTATCTATCCCCTCAATATGTTCAAAATAAGGTAGATGAGTTTCACATATTTTGACAAAGGAGTGGCACAGTGGTGCATTATGAGTGTCATTTTATGGATTTGATTAGGTATGTGCAAGGTTCATTAGATTCCTAAATTTAGAGTTGGCTAGTGCAGTGCACATTTTATCTCCCATAACCTTAATAGGAATAGTTGAAAATACCCACTTGTTCGAGGAATCTTGAGGAAAAACTTGGGATGCTTGACATAAATTTTGAGGCAAGATGCAATCTTATCATGACTTGAGGTCATAAGTTACATTTCTTATACCTATGGGACACTGGAGAACAACTCAATCCTATTAGTTTAGTTATTTATTTTCATAAATTTATTTATTTGGGAATATTATGTTTGTTCATATGGATTTTTCCTAAATTTGTGGGATATGCTTGCTTAGGTGGAGATAGGGTGTCATATATTTCATAGGTTTAACTGGAAGACTAGAATGTAACTCCCTTGACTAACTATTTTGGGTATGGGAGTTACTCTTATATTTTAAGCACTTGTGACTACCTTTTGTGGAGGAGTTACATTTCAATTCTAGGGGTACTTTGACCACCATTTGAGGAGTTACTTGCTCTTATATATGTATTCTCTACTTGAGCCTGATTCTCTTAATGAATATTTTTAGATTTCTCCATGTTGATTTTTCTCATGAAATTCTTTCTTTTTTAATTTCAATTTGTTACATCTCTTTAGTGGTCTACACTCGCTTCTTGTCTCATATGACCATTCAAACTTTGCATTCACCTTATCTAAATTTCAATCAAACTCTGATATGGTATTAAATCCTATTGTGAAAAGTATAGAGTCTTAGTTTACTACAACCAAATGCAAACATGGGATGTCCCTCTTTGCTCAACATTTAAACACTCGACTGCACTAGCATCAATCCACATAAGGTGAAGGCCTTATACACTTACCTAAAGCATATCTAAGAATGAATTAGGGCCCAAATTGGGCTAGTTTTTCCATGGTATGAGGCTTCAAATAGAGGAATCAAGTAATTCAATGAAAACTTAAGGCAAATCCATAGGCATAGGCCTTTATTGGATTAAGCCTAGGGTCATATAGGTGCTTAAAGAGTCATAAGACTACTTTTATTTGTATTAAATAGATGTAACTTAAATGGAGATTGGGTTATTGGCATAGATATATACTTATCCTCCATACAATATGATGATGACATCATGACAATTACAAGGACTCTATTAAAGCATCGAACCAATAAAATGCATGAATACTAATTAACACAATTCAATCAAAAGTATGACATTACAAACATATGCATCTCAATGGAAATA
Organism: Torreya grandis; assembly: GCA_037957365.1. Lineage (NCBI taxonomy): Eukaryota > Viridiplantae > Streptophyta > Pinopsida > Cupressales > Taxaceae > Torreya > Torreya grandis. The sequence continues at coordinate 2,586,549 of JARHVA010002100.1, read as the reverse complement.
CTATAAGATATGTAAAAATAGACACATATCATTTAATACAACATCATTAGTCATTGATCAAAGTCCATAACAGAGTTTATATTCATATCATAACATTAAAAACCTAGAGGCTCATAAACAAGCTTGGGCACAGATAATTAGAGCTAGAGTGGCCTCCATTCCATTTTAAAGCCTTAATGATAGCTAAAGCAATGTTTAAAAATAAAATTCATTATTATAGAGCTTCACTATAGTCCTTCATCTCCCCCACCCCTCTTCTAGATCAAACTCCTTATAATCCTTTAAGAGCATATTTGCTAGGGTGGAGGTTTACACATTAAGTGTTGAGTTAGAACTCTATCATCATTCCCACTAGCTCCATGACTCTATGAAATTATTGCTATACCTACCATATCTCTTCAAATATTTAATGATGCCCTAAAAATATGGAAGATGGTTAGTTTCTTGCCAGCTAGTGTAATATTTGTGTTAAAATCTTTAACTAGATACAAAAAACCCATAGGCTAACCACTTGACAAAATTATCATCTTGTACCTAGGTAGATGTCATGTTGGCATGAATACTTTAATAATATGTTAGGCACCCAACATTACCCCATATAAAAACTCTATTCTACCTTTGGACTAAGACATCAAACTCTTGGGAGTGTATAACTCAAGCATAATCTCATGGATTTTGATGTTGAAGTCTTCAAATCCATTAATGACTATCTTTATTTCTTGTGTGGTGATATCTATCTCAGAATATGTAATAGTGATCATAAGTACATATATTTTATCTAGTTCTTTATAGAAGTCTTATACATTGGATTTTGCCTTTACCATACTTCCATATAAGATCTTTCCTTGCTTATAGGCCTTAATTTGTAGAGTGTGGAAGATTTATTTTAAGGTCCACTCCTAGTCCTTAATCTGATTACTCAACATATTCACATTTCCCATGATTTACAACCATTCTACCTTACATGTAGATTATACTTGCACCATCATCTACTCCTTCTCATCCTTCACCTACTTTAGACATGCATATATTCTTATAACTTGGTTGGAGAAGCTTAATAAAATAGAATCTATTATTTCCACACCCTCCTCCAACTTTGCAAAGAGGTATTCTACCTCTTGATCTTGTCAGATAGTTCCTTATCTAGCACAACATAGGGTCTTCCTCTTCTTCTTTTTCTTATGCTAGCTCAAAATGTAGTCTTAGGAGAATCTACTCCATTAGTACACAAATCTTGTTAACCTTTGATAGGCTTAAAGTGTTGATGTCAACCAAAAGAGATGGTTCAACCACCTCCACACACTCATAAAGTTGCTACAACTTGAACCTATTGGCTTGTACCTCATCCTTGGCTTCTTTGAGGAGCCTTTTCCACTTCCTCACTTTCTCACATTGATGATGTTCTAGTGTACTACTTATGTGGCCATCATTATTATCACATTCCCCAATTATAATGGATTCATGGTGCATGGGTCAATAATAAGGGATTATTTCCCTTCTTCAATATCTTTGAAGCTCAAATTAGTTTCTCTAGGAACCTCAAATTTGGGCTCATCCATATAGTGGTCTAGCACAAATGAGAGTTATTTGTGCATCCATGTAGTGTCAACTTTGGGGGGGGGGGGGGGGGGGGGGGCATATTTTCATACATGTAAACATCTTTATCCCCCTAATTTTTTTGTACCATCTCCCTTATTTTCAAATCCCTATCATCTTTCTCAATGATAGTCTACTCTATGTGTTTTTCCTCTTCTTCACTAGTTCGTCTACTCTCTTTGATGTGCTCCTCCAAGGATTCACTTATTTGGTCCTTGGGGGTTGCTTCATTATAATTTTCCCCCTCATCTATTTTTTCATCCTAGGGGTTTTCAATACTTACCTCTAGGGTAATTCCCTCGATGCTAGTTTCGCCTTGTTGTTTATGCTCCTTGGTTATCTCTATTTGTTACCTCATAGTGCAAAAATTACCTTCTTTATATTGAGACACCCCATCACTACTTGGGCATGCCTCTTGTATAGCTTCTTCTACTTATTTGGTGGGATCACTTGATGCTTATTGGATCACTTCTATTGTTGGTCTTATGTTTGAGGGAACTTTTGGGGCCCTTTCCTCTATATTGGCCTTCATGTATTATTGATCAATATTTTTCTTCTCTTCAATCACAAAAGCCCATTTTATATCTTCATAATTTAGTCCCATCATCCTCTAGGTCACTTTTTTCTCCTCAAAAGTTTAAGGGGCCACTAGGGAGGCCTCATCCCTAGGTGTCAGCACTAGTTTCCTTGATGAGCTCATTAATAAGGTGGTGTTATATGTTACACTCACCATTTCCTCTATTACTTATAGTGTAGTGTTCATACCACTTTATAAGACTTCCTCAACATTCCTATTACTGGTCTCTTCTTCACCTTCCCCTACTTGTAGGATATAGGTCCCTACTTTGTCTTCTTTAGTATCCTCCTCTATTATAGGCATGAGTTTCACCTCTATCTCCATATCTATAAGGGTTATGGTATGGAAAGCTATAGGTCCCTTAGTATTTTTTTTTTTGGCTTCTTGATAGAAAAATCACCATCTTGCATGAATATCATGCACTTCTTTAGATTATGGGGCATAATTTTTTATTTGAAGGCTATTTTCAATTGTATGCACTCTATGATCTCTTCTAATGTTTCACCTTATTTCTTTTGAAATGTTTTTGCCTATAGCTTTGGTGCAGCCTTCCCTTCATTTCCAATTAGGAGGGGGCATCATCATCATCATTTTTATGATATCCACCCTTCTTGCATGACTTCATCTCATAGTATAGGTTAAAGATCCTCCCATTTATTATTACCCTTTGAAAGGCATGTTTGTTAGTCCTATTGCTATCATCTTCCTCATATTTGGTGGCCTTGGCTCTAGGGTGTACAAATTGGTACCTCATCATTATTTTATCATGATCCATGGCCTTGGTCTAGATCTCAATTTATCATGCATTTGGGATTCTCCTTAGTATCACCATGTAGTATTTGGCTGACAATTCATAAGGTAACTAGAGCCACCCTAACAAATTCCCATCTGTGAGCACTAGGCATGCCACATAAAAGTGTTGCATCATGGAAAAGGTTGTCATTCCCACCAATTATTGAGGGAGTTCTTGTGAGATGTGTGAATCCTTCCTAAAGGCTTCTACATACCTTTCAAACCACCTTGCACCCTAGTCTTATATTTCTATGAGAAGTTGGATGGGAAAATGAAGTCTTGGTACTTCATCACTAGGGAATCATGGATTGGAGAGCACACCCATAGGTGGTTGTAATTTCCATATGACACACTTATTTACTCAATCATTATTAGGATCAACATGTACCCCTACTGAAAGGTTTTGCATGCTTGATGGCACTCTTGTAAATTCTTGATTATCTCCTCTATGAAAAACATGGAGATGTTGATCCTTACTCCTTATGCCATGTGGTGGGTAATGTATAAGAAGGTCTTATTGATATCAAACTACCAATTTCTAGGGAAATGCTTGAAACTAAAAGGTGTGTTTTTACCCTTATGTTAGGGTCTTAAATATCCTTGATGGGCAATACAAACCTTGACTTGTAATAGCCTAGGATATTTATAACCCTTTCTACCTCTACCTCATCTTCCATAATCTCTCATATGTCTACTCCTATGCCAGTTATCCTTATGATTCTAATAATGAGGCCCATATAGATACTCATGCACCATCCAAAAAAATAGAACTAGTCACTATGTATTCACAAGAGGAGGAAATGTACCAAATATTCTATCTTATTGAAGATCAATAGTTCTAATAGTTATGTGACACTCATGGTTTGAAATTTATCTTTGATGGAGACATTGAAGAGTATGGCACATGCCTTGGTATTCTTCCAAGTGTCTATCATCTAGTCCTTATTTAACTCTTACAAGTTATTGCCTTTCTTTGGTTATAGTCCTTAAACTTGTACATATGCACAAAGGACACCAAATTTTACCCCATCATAACCTCTAGTGGGTATTACATCTCTCTATAGGTGAGCTTGACACTTGTGCTTTGGTTAATTTCTCTAATGATTACTCCTTCCACCATTTATGCCTCTAGTTTTGTGATGAATGCTTCCCTCACTTCTTGTGCTTTCTTTACATGTTTTTGCATTTGTGGTAGACTTATGCTTAGTTATTTCTTTCCCACCCTAAACCTATTACTATTGAATCATGACTAATTGATTCTATCAAATCCTAAAATTCTACCTGACATGATTTATAGTCATGGGAAATGTGACTGCATATTCAATTATCAAGATTCCTACCTCGTTAATGGAAACCTAGTCATTTTTCTAAAATCATGCTTCCTTATTTCTTTACCAACTTATCCTTGCTCACCTCCTTTTCTCCTCGGGTTGAAATTTAATCTTCTTTATGTTCTTTCATTCTCACTTGTGGGGCTATGGGGAACTTGATCTCTCTTTGGTAACATTTGTAGATTTTAATGGCTTTAGCTTCTAGCTCTATTTTAAACTCTTTAAAATGTCAGTAACCTTCCTCTACCATCTGCCCTTTTATACATCATTATTAGTAACCTCATTGATGCTTGGTGGCATTTATATTCTTGAAATTTACTAAACCTATGAAATCCACTAAAATCCATCATCAACTACTCATTTATTTTGTATTTTTATTCTTCCACCATCTTAGCATTAACTTTGCTAACTATTTCTTTGATGAAGTGATAGGTGATTCAAATGGTCACTTCCTACCTACTATTGAGTGGGTGTCATCTATTTTAATGGTCATTATCTTAAAAAAAATTTAACTTGGCATGACCTTCACCATTCTTATGATTACCTAGGTGCAGTGCTTCACATGTACACAATTTAGCCTCATAGGTTCCATCTCTTCTTGGTGTTGTGCTTATATTCAATTGTGCCTCTCTTTCTTGTTTGATTTATTTACTCTTTACTATCTCTTACTTCAGCCTTCCCTACCCCTTAAAAATCCTTGCACTAATCCTCTAGTACCCCATTATCTCCCCTTGGTATCTTATGCACAAACACCTTGTGTACCTTCCTTCATCAATTCATTTTTATAGTTTACTAATCCTGGAAAACATCACATGCACCTAGAAACTTAGGTGTCTAGCGTTAGGCACTTAAAAAGCTACTAGGTGTAACTCACTCGACTAGATTTATGTGGGTGTAAGCACCATAAATTTTTTGTTATAGGATGGAAAGTGCCTTTCTTATTCAAAAAACATAAATAAATGAGTTGGCTTGCATGAATTTTATTATGGTCAAAACCAAGTAACCAACTTTTGATCAGGAAGCTAGTGTTAGATAGAGTGAGTGCCATCTTAGTGATGTTATACTTTAAATCTATTATAATTAAAATGCCTAGAGAGCATTTCATCAGTTAATGTGTATAACTTGCATGCACCAATCTCTAAGATACTACGGATGCATAAGGCCCCATCCACCTAATTTGTAACTTGATTGAGTGCTTGAGGTACTTAAAATCATATAACAAGACCAATGCTCCTTCTATAAACACCTTGTGCTTGATGTGCTTATCATGCCATACCTTTTTTCAAGCCTTCTTTATCTATTGGATCCATCATGCTTGGGCACATGTCTCATCTATATTCTTCAAATCTCTCAAGCATGAGCTTAAAGACTCTTGGTCATCCAATCAACTAATATGCATGATTCATGAACAAGGCACTAAGAATTCCATTGGTAAAATGGCCTTTGTCCCAAACACTAGTTATAATGGTTTAGCCTTGTCTAGGTGCTTGTATGTTATGCAATAGGCCCATAATACCACTGACACATAGTCATCCCAATCTTTGTGACCAACATCACCTATTTTTATGAGGCATTTTCTCAATATTTTATTGAATTCCTCTATGATGTCATTAAATTGGGGGTGGTAGGGTGTCATTTTATGGTACACCACCATATATTCAGATAGTAAGATCTAAACTATTTTATTAAGGAAATGTGTGCCATAATCACTAGTCAAGCTAAGAGGGCATCTATATTAACTAATAATATTCTCCCAAATAAATATTGTTGTTATGGAAACTGTATAATATTTAGTTGGCATTACTTTGGCCCATTTGGTGAAGTAATATTTGGTAAACAAAATGTATCATGCACTTATACACCTTGCAGCAGGAGTAGTAAGGCCCAAAACAATCAAAGGCCCATTTTTAAAATGGTTCCTAGGAAAGGATGGGGATGAGGGGCATCTCATCCTAGTGGTTTGGTTTTCTTGTGAATTGGTAGATGTCACATTATTTGGAACTTCTTTTGTGTCATGAAATAAAATTAGCCACTACAAGCCTGATTGTAGTACTTTTCATGCCATGGCATATCTAGCACAATGCATCTACGAATTCCCTCATGTACCTCTTTTATTATTAAGTCACATTCATGTGCTAAGATACATCGATACATGATTTAATCATGGCTTAACTTGTACAGTTCCCTACCAATGAATTAAAAATTGGTAGTGTGAATTATGAGCTACTTATTCACCTTAGTTTTCATGGTCTGAGGCATAGATCTGAAGGTTATAAATGTGATGATCTCTCTCAAATCTTCCAGGATGCATTGGATCTTATAAAGTTTCACATCGGTCATATCATCTTCAGTTAGCACTATCACATCTCTAGAGTTAATGTGGGATAGATGGTCTGAAGTTGAATTTTATTTTCATGGCTTCACTATAATATAAAATTAGAATTCTTGAAACAAAACAATCCATCAACAAATGCACCCATGCAAAATGGGCTTGTTTACCATGTACTTAAGTACCTCATGATCAGTTAAGAAGATGAAGGGGATTGTCAGTAAATATTATCAAAACTTTTGTAGGGTGTAAATCATGGAAATCACCTTGCACTCAATTATGGTGTAATTTTTTTCTACCTTAGTTTTCTTCTTATGAAATAAATAAGATGATCCATTTTCCCTTCACTTAATTTTATGAGAATGGTACCACTAATAGTAGTATAAGCATCAGTGTGGACATGGAAGGGAGTTGCCTAGTTGATAAATTGTAATATCAATTTACTTGTTAGTTTGAGCTTTAAGGTCTCAAAATCATCTTCTTGTATTGTGCCCCAATATAATGGGCCATCCTTATGTAAGATATCTTCTAGCAATTCCATAATCCTAGCATAATTCCTTATGAACTTCTTGTAATACCCGCAATGCCCAAGAAAGGCATGGATGTCTTTCTACATTGAAGGTGTTTAAATCCGATGTATGATTGCAATATTATTAGGATCAATGAGAAAACCATTCTTACAGATGATGTGCCTGAGCAATGTGCCAAATCATGTTATGAAGACACACTTATTGAGATTTAAAAAAAATTAACTATATGAACTAAATTTAGATATGCATAAAATTTAAACTAATCCTAATCTAAGCTAAAATTCAATTATACTAGAGTAACAAATAAAGAAAAAATATATCAAAACATTACACTTTGAATACAAGATTTCTCCATTGTAATGTATATCTGATTTTTTGTTTCAAGTATGTGGTACTCACTCCTCCAATTCAAAGAAATAATAGGTAATGTTTTGGTGCAAAAAGAAGACTTTAATTTTCTTTGATTCAATTGTGTGCAAGAGCTCTAGATTTCTTGATTTTAAAAGATATAATTATAATTTTGATTATGATTTTGATTATGATTGAGATTTTTAAGCTTATTTATAGATGCTTGGAAAAGGATCCAATGGTGGAGGATCATTTGGACTTTTTCAATGCTCCAAATGATCAATTATGGAGGATGAGTCCTCATCCATGAGGATGGAGACTTTTTTAACCTAGTTGATAAAAGAGTGGGTTTGGTTAGCTAACTCAACAAGCCTTAGTCAATTTTATTGATAACTTATAGACACCTAAATCTAGCCACCAATGACCTCCAACTAGGCTTTTGACCAATTTCCATCTAAAGTGCACAATTTGGCCTAGAACACTATAATGAATTAAATAAGTTAAAAATTGATATATTCAAGTGCCAATTTTAGATAGAGTATCATTAAATGGGATAGTGCAATTTATGGGCCAGCTAACCTTGATTAGATCATTTTGAGTCAAATTGCCAATTTTACACTTGGATGCCCTAGATTGCTCTTTTTTGTCAAATCTCTTGAATGAGACACATGACTTTTTTATTTATTGTTGGTAACATCCTAAATAGGATAAAAAATCCAATACATCTAACATTGACTTCCAATTTCAATCTAGTCAAATTTTGGACCAATAACAAGACATTTTTACCAATTTGATTAATTTGTGCACCAAGAGCAAAAATTTGCACTAAAGTTGACTAATCATGTTTTAGGCTAATTAAACCAAATTATGACCTTAAGTTAATTTTCCATGGAACTTACTGAATAAATCTTTATTGGAAATCAATTGCTATTAACTACATCATCAGGTGACATCATCATGTAGGGTGGTATCCATAAGCCATAAATGTATAAAATATTAGGATTATGGGTCTCCCATGCCTCATTAATACCATTTATTCCTATTAAATACCCCTCTATCCCAAATATTAATGGGGATATTTTTATAATGAATTTCATATTTGGATTTATTCATGGCCACACATGTAATGTCCCTTACTTAGGGGCTCCTTTTCCCATCAAAAGCTCTGATACCACTGTAATGTCCCCTTCCAATAGGGACTATAGACAAACAAAAAAAAAATTGATACCATTGTAATATCCCTTTAGATACCAAAACAAAAGCTCTAAATTGCTTATCTATATTTCTACAAAATATCTTCAAATAGATAAATAAATCATAGTATAATCTCTTATTTATTTGCTCATATGCTTACAATAGAGGTCCTCTATCAAGTATACAAAGAATATTGAAAGTACGGCCTTAATAGCCTGAGTATTCTGTAAACTGGGAAAGAAATCTAGATCTGGTATGTTTTAGCTTGCTGTGTCGAACACACAGTCACCAGCATCGGTCGATATACTGCTGACGTCAGTCTCTATTGGTCCTTCTCTGCCGACATCGGTCTTCAGTCAGTCGATGTCGGTCACTGGGGATCTCTGTCTATCGAGGTTGGTATCTGCGTGGATCTGTATAGACCTGTATGAACTTTGTATGGCTGCCAATAAAGCATAACCTGTCTATTTTCAACCCCTAATCTGAAGATATATGGCTCTAATATAAAAGATCTCTATCTGTATAATTTATTGAATCAAAAACCTAATAAAAATAAATACCTAGAAAGCTCTGTGACAATTTCTATATGAAGTTACCTCTCAAATCTGTAAACCTCTATGATAACTTTTGTATGAAGCTATCTCTCAATTTGGCAATAGATCAGCTGATATTTCATAGCCTCTGAATCGCACACACTGAAGAGTGGATGTTCTCCAATGCATATGGAATCCTGAAACCCTTGGCTCAGTCTTCATAGAAGAATTCTTCACTATCAAAAACAATAATCAATGCATGAATACAAACTCTCTCCCATGAGAAACTCTTATACCCCTCCAAAGGTGTGCTTGCTAAAATTAGATTCCCTTAAATTAGACTTAGGGTTTCTTAAATTAGAATGAGGGTCTTAAAATTAGACCAATTCTTAAATTAGAATTAGGGTCTTAAAATTAGACTAAATAATTAATAATTAATTAAAATTAGACCAAATAATTAATATTTGATTAAATCAATCAAATATTAATATCTCCCTTAATTCATGTCTGAAAGAGCCCAAACAAAAGCCAAGCCCAGCTCCATCAAGACCCTCTATCCATCCCATCAACCTACGAGGGTCACATAATAGGCTAATCATCTACTCTACACATGTCAACTAAAAAGGGGACATGACAATCCGCCCCTCCTAAAATTGCTTGCCCTCAAGCAATCGCTGAATGATAGACCAATCAATCCACCTGGATCCCAAATGAAGTCTTGATCTACACTGCTATCAACCAACACAAACTCCATGCCCTGTCCATCACCACTCTCATCCAATGGCGTCACATCATCCCTATCTCTTGTACCCACTACAATATCTGAATCCAGAGTGTGAATGCTAGACATACTCATATCGTCATCAAGATGTGACCCACCTATAAAAGAAAGCTGAGTCTCTACCACACGTGCTAACTCCTGAATTGAACTCACCTCAAGACAAATCTCGTCCACATGTCTCTCTTGTATTGGTGCCAATGTGCACTCGGTAGCACACTTGATCATGTCATGTCATATGAGCCTCTCCATCTGATGAAAAAACATATATTTGAAGCTGTTGCCCCGTATTACCTTAAGAATATGCATCTTCCCATCAACATCAAAGTGAACTTTCATGTCCTTGAGACGAAGAGTAACTTCCTCAAATGAATGAAGCCATTTCATACCCAAGACTAGTCTATATCCCCCATGTTCACTACATAATAATTAGCCTTGAACTCATAGTTGTTCAAGCACAATGGGAGGTCTCTAATCATACGCTCACACCTAAGAGTGTGACCATTAGCTACCTTAACTCTAATGCCCTCAAAATCTTTAGTAGTGAGTCCACACTTCTCCACAAATCTAGCATCTATAAAATTATGTGTGGCTCCTATATCAAGAAGGGTGATGACCTTCTGTCTTGCCAAAACTCCTTAGAGTCTAAATGACTCATCTGACTGAATGCTGGATAGGCATGCCTCCTGTATATGAAGCTCTAAATCTACCTCTACCTTAGGCTCTGAAGCCTCTGCCTCTTTAGAACTATCCTACTATTCAAAATCTTCTGATTTCGCATCCTCACAATATGCCCACATCACACAATTTCCTTTGCCCTTAGGCCTCAAAGGGCAATCGTGATGGATATCATATGGACCTTTGCAGTAGAAGCAAAGCTTCTTCCTGCGTAGATCATTAAGAGCCTCTCTATCCAATGGTGGTGCTATTGGGTTGGCCTTTGAATCATTTTTAATGCCTAATTTCTCTATGTTAAAATCTAATCCCTCTCTATCTCCGTTGGAGCACTTATGGTCCCTGGATGAAGAAGTACCTATGGAGTTAAATTTACTAGATGGGGCTGCCATCTCCATGCTACGTGCCTTCTTCATAGCTACCTATAATGAAGGAGGATCAAAGCCTTTGATCCAACCTCTCAATGGTTCTGTCAATCCCTCCATGAAGAGTACTACAAGTTGCCTCTCTGAAATGTCAGGAACCATTACTGATAACTTCTAGAAGTCACCAATGTATGCCTCTAGACTCCCACTCTGGCGCAACTAAGCTAACTCTCTAAAATAGGATTCTAGGTCCTTCCTATCAAAATGCTCCACCAACCTATCCACAAACTCCTAATAAGATGTGATCCGATCATGATGGAGTGTCGCCATCTTGTGGTGCCACCAATCGTGAGCTACTCCCTCAAGATGTAGTGTCGCATATCTAATAGCATCTTCCTCAGCCATTGGACACAATGTGAGAAAGGTGTCTAACTTACTAATCTAGGCCTGTGTTGTGACCTTACCACTATCGTCAAACATCGCGAGTGTGAGCCTACTCGTAGCATGCTTTAGATCATTATTCTGGTGTCTAGGTCTCCTGTCTTGTCTAACCAATCTGTAGTGCTCTCTCCTTAGATTAATAAAATGATCAAAGGACATCCTCTCTCGAACATGAGGAGTTAATAAGTCCCACTCATCATTTGCAATGAGGTAAACATCTTCAAATGGGGAAACTCCTGCCTCCTCCTCTGTTGGAGCCTCTTTCGGTTCATCCTATACAAATGTAGGCCGTGTAGGTCTATCAGTAGTCCTGGAATGGGTTAGCTATGGTCTCTGATTAACAGTAGCACTCCTATTATCTCCTTGTTCCCCATTTTGTCTATCAGGTGCGTTCATCCCCCTTATCATAGTCGTAAGTGCTTATAGTGTTTGATTCATTTGTTGTTGCCCTGTCATCATAGCACGATGGAATTCTCTGGTGTCCTGATCAACATCATATCGGTGGCCCCTAGGTGGGCTACCCTCACGTTTGTCACTCATGATAATCCTCTATTTTTCTAACATGTGGGTACCTTCAAGCAAGGCTCTACTGTGTGTGTTATACCTATGTGGTCCCAACTCTTGTGGCTGCATAAGATCTATAAACCCTCAGGATGGCAGGATTTAGCTCTGATACCACTATAATGTCCCTTACTTAGGGACTCCTTTTCCTATCAAAAGCTCTGATACCATTGTAATGTCCCCTTCCAATAGGGACTATAGACAAACAAAAAAAAATCTGATACCACTGTAATATCCCTTCGGATACCAAAATAAAAGCTCTAAATTGCTTATTTGTATTTCTACAAAATATCTTCAAATAGATAAATAAATCACAGTATAATCTCTTATTTATTTGCTCGTATGCTTACAATAGAGGTCCTCTATCAAGTATACAAAGAATATTGAAAGTACAGCCTTAATAGCTTGAGTATTCCGCAAACTAGGAAAGAAATTTGGATCTGGTACATTTTGGCCTACTATGTTGAACACACAGTCACCAGCGTTGGTCGATATACTATCAACGTCAATCTCTATCGGTCCTTCTCTGCCAACATCAGTCTTCAGTCGGTCGATGTCAGTCACTGGGCATTTATGTCTGCTGAGGTCGGTATCTGCGTGGATCTGTATGGACTTCGTATGGCTGCCAATAAAGTAAAACCTGTCTGTTTTCAACCCTTGATCTGAAGATATATGGCTCTAATACAGAAGATCTCTATCTGTATAATTTATTGAATCAAAAACCTAATAAAAATAAATACCTGGAAAGCTCTGTGACAACTTCTATATGAAGTTACCTCTCAAATCTGTAAACCTCTATGATAACTTTTGTATGAAGCTATCTCTCAATTTGGCAATAGATTAGCTAATATTTCATAGCCTCTAAATCGCACACACTGAAGAGTGGATGTTCTCCAATGCATATGGAATCTTGAAACCCTTGGCTCAGTCTTCACAGAAGAATTCTTCACTATCAAAAATCAATAATCAATGCATGAATACAAACTCTCTCCCATGAGAAACTCTTATACCCCTCCAAAGGTGTGCTTACTAAAATTAGATTCCCTTAAATTAGACTTAGGGTTTCTTAAATTAGAATTAGGGTCTTAAAATTAGACTAAATAATTAATAATTAATAATTAATTAAAATTAGACCAAATAATTAATATTTGATTAAATCAATCAAATATTAATATCTCCCTTAATTCATGTCTGAAAGAGCCCAAACGAAAGCCAAGCCTAGCTCCATCAAGACCCTCTATCCATCCCATCAGCCTACGAGGGTTGCATAATAGGCTAATCATCTACTCTGCACATGTCAACTAAAAAGGAGACATGACAACACATCTCAATCTTGTGATCGACAGTCATGGTTGATCCTCAAACCATTCCAACAATCTATAAATAGGAAGCCTTGCCTATTATATTTTAATCTCTTTTATGACAAAATTATAATTCCCAAATTTATTCAAAAATAATTTCATCTTAGTGTTATAATCTCAAATTTTTGAGCCATTCCAAACCAAGCCAAACCCAAAGGTGCCAAGAGGAGATGAAGGTAACTACACTCCATTGAAGAATATCTCTTGAAGCAAAAGCTGAGAAAAATAAATAAGGAGACCTTTGGATCAATCAAGGATTTGGTAATAAATTGGTATTTTTTTTTCATATTTTTTATTTCTTTCCATTTTTATTTGTGTTCTCAAATGGCTTTCCCTCACTAAGTTCTCCATAGTAACTACACCTAGAGATGTATGCTAGCTAGTATGTTGGTTTTTCAAGTTGATTTCATTTTATCACTTAAAATATAATAAAACTTATCTTGACTCAAATTCCTAGTTCACATAATGACACACTTGGTGGGACTATCTTCATGAGAGCACAACCCACAATTTTTTTTGTATTTTATAGTTTTAATTTTTTTTTTTTTTTTAATTTGAGCAAAAACGACCAATAAATAATTCATAACTTTTTATTTACTTAATATTTTTATCTATATTTTTTTATGAATATATATAAAAATTTAATTGATATTTTATAAAAATTTTACAAAAAAAATCTTTATATTTTAGAAGTTATATCTATTTTAGTAACTGTCACTTTCTATTTTTATTTTTCTAGTAAAAATGGTTAAAACAGTGTTGATAAAAAAATTTATTGAATTTTTGGAATTAAATTTTTTTATATATGTGCACCCTATATTTATTGACAATATCTCAAAATTTATTTTCAAATTGATCCATATTTTAAAAGTTATGTTAAAAATACTAACTTCAGGTTTTTATATTTTATGTGCAGGCTTTTATGTATTATGTGTTATATTTTATTTTTAGCCTTCTAATTTGTTGTTTTCAGGTGTTCATATATTTAATATTGTTATTTTTAATATTTTATTTATATTTTTTCTAACATTATCTAACGGAACACATTTGCTTTTGGGGTGATGCCTTAAGGGTAGATAGGTAACCAGCAGACTTGGAATTTGTTAAAGCATGCTATAAAGACATCTTTGGCATGATTTTAAAATGAATTAGGAATATTTTTTTTGGTGCTTAATAAAAAATTTAGGTTCTTAAGTGAATTTTTTTATAAATTAAAATTTTAAAGTTACAACTTAAGACTAAGGGGTCAAAAGAACACCATCGCATCTTTCATTTGGGTTTTAAAATTGAACACACTTGTCAATTCTTGTTTTCAATAGTTGTTTAATTAAAATTTATTTGGAAAAGATAAGGTTTGTGCATGTATTCTTTTCCATTTTTCCCCTTTATAAAAACCTTGGAATCAAAATCTCCATCCTTATTTCAAAAATCCTAGTCCAAGGTTTAGAAAGAATGTCATCTAAACCACTCCCCAGAAACTTGTCATAGTTTGGGTGACATTAAAAATGACCCTAGAGTATTTATTTTTATGTATCTAATTTCATTTCATCTTGGATTACAAGGGTTACATCATTACCTCCCATGATTTCTTTGGGTAAGCTTTGAATTAGGTTTTCATCTCTCGGCATTGACTTCATCCACTCTCACTAAGATCAAAAGGTTTGAGTGGTTAAACCACCTTCTAGTGATAGAGTTACACATAAGACGTATATACACTTTGGACATTTCACTACACTGAGTGAATAGTAGGATGTAGTGGTTTCAAAAAGGACTAGACATTTTTTCAACAATCTAAGTGCCATGGACACCTAATTTTTGTGCTTTTATTTTTCATTATTTGATGTGAAAGTCATTGTGCAATTGATTCCCCTAGAAATGTTTGAAACTTAATAGTTTAGTTGACCCCACATTCCCATACCTTGTTAGTTAGACTTAAGATAGTTTTCTTTTTATCATTTTGGTCTTAGTTTGTTTCTAAAACTACTTGTTAACTCAACAAACTTAACTAAAAACACAAGGTCCTCACTTTCTTTTGAACAAAGAGTCACTATGCTACCCACATGAATCATCACTTTACCTTGTTCAAAGTTCACCAAAATTTGGAGTCATATCATCCACTTCAGTGTAGTTATGCTTCCCAATTGAGTCTAGACCTTTTCCAAAGTTTTTTTAAGTCATTCATTTATAATTTGAATTCAAAATTACACCTTCATAATTTCATAGGGTTGATGTGTTAAGTGGATTCACCATTTTCACTAATCTTGAGGGAACTTAGTTTCAATTTCCAATTTAGGTTGAAGGCTATTTAAGACTCATGATTATTATCACCACTTGATAGACTTAAATCATTTTGTGCTAAACACTTTCACTTTGAGTCCATGCACTATAACATTTTGAGTCGATAAAGGTAATGTTATGCATTCAAATCTGTGAGAAACTATCTTTGCCTTAGAGAGTTTTTTTAAACAAGCATTTTGTCATATCTTTTGAGTAGTCTAACATTGTTTAGCTACCCAAAAAAAAAAAAAAAATTGTCATAGGCCCTCTTACATAGAGTTCAAATTTTTTCCTACATTTTCAAACCAATCCGAGTGAACAATGAGATTTTTACAAGTTCCTACATGTTCAAAGTTGGTGAGAGTTTACAAGTTATCTACAGTGATGGAGAGCCCTTGCAAGCTATTACACCCATAGTTTACTAGATAAATAATTAGCCACTATGTTTACTAAAAATTTGTATAATGATATTGCTTATCATCTGGAACTACAATGTGTGTATACATTCAAGGAGATCATTGACAAAGTCTTGTTGATTAAGTGAGAACTTATTAAGAAAGGGATCATCAAGCTCATGTTAACTAATCAAAATCAAGGCACCAATCAGGGAAGTGGCCAAAACCAACATCCAATCCAAGTGCAAGTATCACAACTAGCATAGGCCAATAACCAAGATATACCAAAGCAATTCAATTGCAATAGGAATGTTATGAGAAATGGAATAACTAAGTCACATCATGTCCAAATAGTGTAAACATCATTTGCAATACCTTTTCAACTTACTCCTACCCAACAACCTCTCCAACCAACACTGCAAACACAACAACCAAGATGTGTGCAACAAATGTAACAACCTTTACCATTGCAAACCCTTCTTCTAAGAAGAATTGTGCCTATTCATCATGTCTTTAGTGACCTGAAAGAGCTTATTGAGTCTGTATTTCACAAACTTGTCACTATTAATCTAATAAGTTGGCCTATACCAAATAATTAACCACAAGACATTCCTTATCTTGATGGGTACCATGAAAATGAATTCTATGAATATCATTGGGTCAATGGGCATAATCTATGAAGATGTGTGAAAATCAAGAATTTGATTGAGAATATGTTGGATAATGGGGAGATAACATTGGATAATGGTTCTTTCACCTATATCAAACTCTTGGGATTTATCAAAACCCCTTTCTCCAACATAACACCCAAAAACATAACAATCAGCAACAACAACACTAACTAGCACAACAACAAAATTAATAGTATCAAAATCAAAGGTTGAACCAATAGAATCACTATAAAAAATGATAACATTCATACAATGGATAAAACTAAGGTCAGAACAATAACAACTAACAACCCTACCATGTAGTTGCACATGACTACAATAGGGTTGTAGGTCATATTGTAATGGGTAGTGTTAATACCATCTCCATTAATCCTAGACCAAGAACTAATCAATCGAGACCATTGTTAAACAATACCACTCAACCAAATTACATGGATAACTCTTCTTTGACCTAGGACCACACACATGCAAACTAGAAAATTAGGACTTCCACTTTTGGACCTTATACCGATAACTCACCTGTGCCACATGACCACATGCAAATGCATCGGTAACTGAGACTTGTCATATCTAGTCCCACACCATTCCTAGAATTTTTAGCAATCATGGTCTAGTATATAATTCCAATTATGGAATCATAAATTAGAGGTTAAATAATATTATCCCAAGCCCACAACCATCTACCACTTTGCTTATTATCCAACCAACCATTCAGCCTTCGAATAAACCATTCACCATTGACCAAGATAAAAAGTTTGATATTTTGGAAAAATTGCAAAAGACACTAGCACAAATTTATATTTTAGATTTGATACAAATGTCAATAATCCATAAGAACATTTTGAATGAGGTTTTAACCCAATCCACTATTTCCAGTGACATATCCCCTGATAAATTTTAAGCTTTGGTTGGACATCTATCTCTAGCCCAACAAGTCACATTCAATCATAGTGATATGTCTTCCCTTGACCTAATCCATAATAATCCATTGTTTATAGAAGTTTATATAAAGTGGCATAAAGTGAAACATGTCCTTATAGACAATGGATCAGGCCTCAACATAGTATCTCTAAATCTTATCAAGCTTCTTTGGTACACAATGGTAGATCTCTAAATAGAAATGATAACTATCAAAGCCTCTTATAATTAAGAGAGAGAATCACAAGGCACCATTAGCTTACCAATTATCATTGGGCCTTTGACCCATGATACACTTTGTTATGTACTTGATCTTGAGTTATATAATATGCTTCTAGGAAGGCCTTGGTTACATGAGATTCATGTAGTCACGTCAACATTGAACCAATGTATCAAGTTCTCTCACTTAGGGATGGAATTAAATATTCTAGGAGATTTGCACCCATATGAGCACTAAAAACATCTTGAGGCCAAATTTCAAAGCTATAATTACCAATAGAGTATGAATCAAAGTTTTAAGTAGGATAAAGGAAAGGCCATACTTATTGATTCTCTAGAGGATACTTGCATATATACTAATACCTTAGATTCCCATTCCCACATGCCACCTCCTGAAGCTTCCAATCATTTTACCATTTTAGCTAATGTCCAAAGGGAGTATGTGACCCATGATACCTTTCATATTTCCAATCTTCCTTAGGATCCTAAAACCTTTGAAAGACATAAAGTCACCCCTCACATGCAATGGCAATGAAAAACTAAAGATAAACTTCATAATCTAGGACCAACCAAATTCATATTAATATCTGGCCAAGAATAAGACCCCTTTAAAGGAGATGAATCATGGTTAAACAATGACGAATTGGTCAATTGTTACAAGAGAACCAAGTATCCTATTCCCAATAGAATCATAAAACATCAAGATTATGAAGGAAGAGGCCTCGGATCAAATCAAAAAGGAACCATTGAGCTAATTTCCATGACTAAGTACAAAAGACCTTATGGACTTAGATTTAAATTACCTGGGGGTGACCCCATAAATATTATTCAAGTTCCATCACTGGTGGCTAGTGATGATGATGTTGATAACAAAGTAGAGTCTGAACATAGCCTCACCTTTTATGACCTAGATGAGACTAACGTATTTGATAATAATGCCATTTGTACCCTTACCCTAGTAATTCATCATAACCAATTGCCATTATACTATCCCTAACTGATAGATTAGGACCAACAAGAATCTAATTTTTTTGATTGATGAGTTTTAGAATGATGAGGCATTCTATGACTTTTAAATCCTTAGAGATAACATTACATTGGGAGATCATAAATCAAGATTTTCAATTGCATTAGATATTGAAGCCTATTTAAGAGAGTGGGTGAACACCCTTAGCCAAAAATAAATAAATAAATAAAACATTGAGGTCCTCAAGTGAAAACCTCTTTGAGGCACTTTTTGATGGGGGAAAAAGTAAAGATAAAGGCTAGTCTAGTGGTGAAAACTTGTTTTAGGTTCCATTAGATGAGGGTGTTCATTATTCTTTGAATTTAGACTAGGATACCACTAATGATGAGCTTACCTATGGATCTAAGTTCAATTTTGAACAACAACAAGTGTTTGATCAAATTCTTCAATAACTTTAGATTTTTTTTGTCACATGGCCAAATCTCCCATTGGGGGACTCAGATTCATCATGCCTAAGATAAGTTGAAGAGTAAATCCTAACAGAAGATTCTAATATAGTCTAATATTTCAAGTCTTTACCTACTATCTTAAAAGATGGTTCGACCCTTCTAGTCAAAGATATAATAGAGGTAAACATCAAGACTCCATTAGACTTAAAATGGATAAAATTAGGTACATCCCTCACTGAGGAGGAATGTGAAGTCTTTACATTTCTATTGAGAGAATTTGTAGATATATTAGCATGGACATATTCTGACATGCTAAGTTTAGACCCTACCTTGGTTTTGCACCACCTTGTGGTCAATCTTGATGCCAAACTAGTGAAATAAAAGCAACGTAAGATGCATCCTTGCAATGATTTCTTAGTAAAGAAAGAGTTGTAAAAAATCTTAGAAGCATGATGTATCCGATCTATTGACTATTTAGAATGGATGTCTAATGTTGTACCGATTAGCAAAAAGCCTGGAGGAATCAAAATCTGTACTAATTTTTGAGACATCAATAAATATTTCCCTAAAGATGAATTTCCATTATCTAATATTGACATGATCATTGACTCCATAGTATCTTATGAAATTATTTCACTCATGGATGGTTTTTTAGGATATAACTAGATTAGAATAGCACTAGAAGACCAACATAAAATAGCATTCACCACTCCATGGGGAACATTTTGTTATCAGGTAATGTGGTTTGGTATTAATAATACTATAAATACATATCAAAGGTCCATGACCATCATATTCCATGATATGACGCATGATATTTTTGAAGACTATGTCAATGACATATTAGGAAAATACAAGACCAGGGCTAACCATCTAGCAATGCTATGTAGGATATTTAAAAGAATACATGAGTATAAAGTTTGATTGAATCTAGATAAATGTGTGTTTTGAGTAACCTCAATAAATTTAATTGGCTTCATTGTGTCTCATATAGGCATTGAAGTCGATCTAGCAAAGGTCCAAGCTATAACAAAGATATCGCCACCAACCAATTTGGAGAAATTCCATAGTTTACAGGGCAAGATACAGTTAATCTGATGCTTCATATCTTAGTTAGTAGACAAGTGTCATCCATTTACATGTCTTCTAAAGAAGGGAATTTTATTCCAATGGGATAATCACTGCCAAGTAGCTTTCTAGTAGCTAAAATATTACCTAGAAAGTTTTCCTATTTTATTACCCCTATGCCAAGAAAACCATTTTTTTATACCTATCAGCTAAAGATAGTGCCTTGGGGGCACTTTTAGCTCAAAATGATAACAAAGGAAAAGATCATGAAATTTACTACTTAAGTCATACATTAGTCACGTATGAACACAACTATATGCCTATTAAAAAAACTTGTCTATCTATGATCTTTGCAACTCAAAAATTGTGACACTACATGTTGAACAATAAGACTTGGTCATTTAAAAATTAGATCCTCTCAAGTATCTATTATCTAAAACATCTTTACAAGGTAGAATGGATAAGTGGATCATGCTTCTTAGTGAGTTTGACATAGAATATGTTAATTAGAGGTCAATAAAGGGACAAATCCTTACATATTAGCTTATTGAAGCACCCCTTATAGACATAGATCCACTCACATTTCAATTTTTTTATGAATCCATAATGATCATCATTGACACACCTCTTGAGGAGCAGCATTGGAAATTGTATTTTTATGGTTCATTTACTGCACATAGATTGGGGGTAGGCCTCTTATTTATTACACCATATGGGGATTTAATCCCTAAATCATTTAGAATTAGTTTTTCTTATACAAACAACATGGCTGAGTATGGATCAATTATCACAATACTTCGATAGGTAGTACACTAGAATATATCTCATCTCCAAGTTTATGGTGATTCTTAGTTAATCATCAATTATGGCATAGACCATTTCCAAACCAAAGATGACAAGTTGGTTCCATATAAGCCTATGGTCGATACCCTAAAACAAAAAATTGAAAATATCCAATTTGAGCATTTACCAAGGGTTAGTAATAGAACTGTAGATGTCATGTCTACTATTATCTCTCTAATTTGACAAATAGATAAAGCTAGAGAATATCAATTCCTTATTGAGAATTTATTTGCACCAGCTCATGAACCTTTAATCATTGTAATGATTTGTGATATTGTTGGTCCTAATTCTATCTAGTACTTAAACCTTTACAACTACCTTCATGACTAAGTTATACCACCTAACCTATTTTTAAAATAAACCAAAGAATTTATTCATCATTCCACTCATTATACTCTACTTTTATCCATCCTTTACTAGTTACTACCATAGTTTTTATGGAAATCTGATTCATTATTTAACTTCAATAGAGTCTACACTAGCATTAAGAGAAGTTCATGAAGGAGTATGTGGAGCTCATTATAGTGGGGTAGTCCTATCCAAAAGTCTATTGTGTAATAGTTATTATTGGCCCATAATGGATGAAAATGTAGTTGCATATGTAAAGAAGTGTGGCAAATATCAATGGCATGCCAATTTGATTCATGCCCTAACTAAGACTCTAAAACCAATGTTGACATCATGGCCATTTGCTACATGGGGCCTTAAACTCATTGGGAAGATCAACCCCACTTCGTTTGATGGCCATAAACATCTCTTTACCACCATTGAGTATTTCACAAAGTGGGTTGAAGTTATACCCCTCACTTACATGACTGGAAATCAAATTTCCAAGTTCATCTTCAACCATTTCATTTGTTGTTATGGTATCCCCTCTAACATTATATCTAATAAGGGAGGATCATTCAAGAATAATGATGTCAATAAGCTATGTGCTGAATATAACATCACACAACATTTTTCTACAACATATTTGATCTGGGCAATAATTTAGATGACAATTCGGGTGATGGGTCCACCCCAATTGATGACAGAACTTCTAGGAACCATAACTTTTGCACCGTAGCACCAATTGACTCATCGTTTGAACTGTTGAAAAATTAATAATGAGGGGAACATCATGAGATGTCATGGATCTCTGATCAATGAACTTTGACCCCATAAAACCCAATGTAAGTGTCCCAAATTTTAATTTTTGTAGTGTAGTCTAAAAATAGTAAGTTTCTAAAAATAGTAATTCCTCAAATTATGTATTGTTGTAAATCATGGAAGTCAAACCAATTAATCTCCCTCAAGATTGGTGACCTTCCACATCCTTCTCACACCTTAAAAACATGTATAAATGAAGATGTAACTTGAAATGGAAATCAAATATCTCTTTTCAGAGATAAGCATATGTTTGGGTCTGCAAATTTGATCAATAAAACATCTCTTCTCAGAGATAGCATTATTTGAATTATTTTGTTCTTGCTTTTTGAATTATATTTCAACCAAAGCTTTTGAGTTTTTGATCAATATTACCCTCAAGGTAATGGCCAAGCTTAAGCATTGAACAAAACCATTGTCAATATCCTCAAAAATATTTTTAATGATGTTGGTCATGATTGGAACCTTCAAATATTATGTGCCCTTTGGGCATACTATACCAATCACTATACCCCCACAAGAGCCATTCCATATTCACTTATTTATGGTATAGAAGCCATCCTTCCCATTGAGGTCAAGTTTCCTAAACTATGCATATCTTTCAATCATGTCCTAGATGATCATGACTATCGATTAGCTCACCTGCAAGAGCTAGACCTACTTGATGAAAAATGAATAAATGCACTAAATATTATTTAGACATATCAAAATTGACTCAAAGGCCACTACAATAATTATATCAAGCATAGAACATTTGAATTTGGTGATCTTTTTCTTAAATAAAACCAAAAGAATATCATGGTTGAGAAGAAGCATAAAAGTAAATTCAAACCAAACTAGATATGGCCTTTCATCATTATTACATATTATAGATTAGGAGCATATAGGTAGACCACACTAGATGTAGATGAACTTCCTAAGTTGATGAATATTATTCACCTCAAGTGGTACTATGTTTGAGTGTTATGGTGTATTGTCTATAAGGACCATTTCAGTTGTGCCATTTTATCAATATTCTTCTCTATAAAAATGTCATTCTTATCATTCCTCTTATGCCTATTACTTATCCATTTTACTATTCCATTCTATTGACCAACCATATTTTAAATCCTATTTACCTAGCCTATTTTAAATCCTATTTACCTAGCCATTGGTTATACCTTTTCAGCACCAATGAGTTTAAACAATTTCAATAGTTATTTCAAGCATTCTAGATAGAGATAATATTTTGGAGTAGTATGATAGAAGTTTTGGTAGTTTCATCCTTCATTTTTTGTTATTTTCTTATCATCGGTCTTGCTACTAATTATAACTACCTATGGGTAGATTGGTAACATTGATCTAGGTTGTTGTGTCCTAGTTATAACCACCTATGGGCAAACTAAGGGAAACATTTGTTTTTAGAGCCTTGACATTCCAACTTACCATTTCCTATGTCATATTATGCCTTTATACCAACTTTGCCTATTTTGTTTGAATTGACTATTACACTAGTCAAATTCATCCACTATAGGGTGGAACTATAGTGACTTGAGGTCTTACTCTGGGACTATGTAGGCAGTGCTCAATACTTGTTGAGATCAACTCAATCAACCTAAACCATGCTCTCATCATTTTGTGAACAACATAAGCCATGATCTCATAATTTTGTGAGGAATCTAAGTAAATATCTGGTCATTTTGTGAGCTTACAATATTTCATATCTTGTTATTCTCGAATGAGTTGAGATACTCTAAAAAGAAAAAAAAAACATTTGTAAAACCATTAGAAAAAACCAAAAACATTGACCACTTATTTGCCTTAAGGATTTTGGTAACCCTTACTAAGTTTCAAGAAAATCACATGTCAATTAGTTTCCCCATCTCTTTTGGCCTTTTATCCCATTCACTTGCCATTTTGAAAGTCCATTCTTATTCTTCTATCATGTCCATTTTATTTGTTTTCACTAGTTATCATTTTCTTCCCATTTCTTGGGAGAACTACATTTGGCTTAAAGTTTTTATTGGATATTATATCCATGGAACTATGTAGGTATCGTCCACTTACCTAGTTCATATGGAGATAGCTTAGCGACCCCCTTCCTTTTTTTCTATTCCCCCATTCTGTTAGTTTGTTATGTTATCACCTATTTTTTAAGGGTAGTGTTCATATGGTTTATAATGCATTATTTGTTTGTTTGTTTCTACTTGTCTATTTGTGTGTATACCTATTTATTTCCTTTTAGCACTATTTTCTTGATTCAGTATATGTGCATTAATTAGGTGATTCCATGTGTACACCTATACTTGAATCCATCCATATTCATCCACTAACATTGACATCATGGTTTTTATCATTGGTGTATTATTTTTTATTATGTATTAGATTTTAGGAGTCAGTCCTTATGAATATTTTAACCAAGTCCGCATGATGTTATATCATGATTCCTATAGACATATACTACAACAAACCTTAGCTTCAAGAAGTCTACTCAGTAATGGCAGTATCGACATCTCTTCAACACCAGCATCCTAATTTAATCCCAATCATATCCAAAACAAAGTAATTAACCATAAAATAATTTCAACCTTTGTTAGTTCATATGAGCATCTCCCTACTAGTAGCATGTTCCAATTCATAATTACCCTCTATGTTAAGTTATCATCATCAATCAGTTGATCAATCATGTTTGCCATAATCGGGGTCCAATGATTATAACTACCTATGGGCAAATCATTGCACATTGTCCCACCTACATTTCTCAATGATTATAATGACCTTTGGGCAAATCATTATGTTGTGACCACATTAATTTTTTTCCCATACAAGGGCATGTTGTTATCTTATTTGTCTATCCTAACTAGGGCAGCTCCATCTTCTCAATGATTATAATCGCCTTTGGGAAAATCATTGTGTTATCATACCATGTTATGACTATCAGGGTACAATACTTATAACTACCTTTGGGAAAACCATTTTACACCATCCCACTTACATTCTTAATGATTTTGACTACTTTTTCAATATCATTGTGTTCTCCTCCCATCATTTTCCTTTTCTTTGGTCCCCTCATCCCCATTCTTTCTTTCGAGGGACCACTTGTCAACCTTTCTTTATGCCAACCATTCCCTTGAGGGGGCATCATGTAGTTAGTTCATCATCATTGAATTTTTAGGAATACAGGACCTTTTCATTCTTTGAGAAGGTGTTACTATACTTATAGTTTGTAATTCCTTTCCAAATAGGGGCAAATTGTAGACACCTAAATCTAGCCACCACTGACCTCCAACCAGGCTTTTGACCAATTTCCACTTAAAATGCATAATTTGGACTAAAAACATTAAAATGCATTAAATGAGTTGAAATTGATATATTCAAGTGCTGATTTTAGATAGAGTATCATTAAATGGGGTAGTGCAATTTATGGGCTAGCTAATTTTGGTCAAATCATTTCAAGTCAAAATGCCAATTTTGCACCTGCGTGCCCTAGATTTCTCTTTTCTATCAAATCTCTTACATGAGACACGTGCCTTTGTTATTTAGTTTTGTTAACATCCTAAATGGGATAACAGATCCAATGCATTTGACATTGACTTATAATTCTAATCTAGTCAAATTTTAGACCAATAACAAGACATTTTTACCAATTTGATTAATTTGTGCACTAAGAGCCAAAATTTGTACTAAAGTTGACTAATCATTTTTTAGGATGATTAAACCAAATTAGGGCCTTAATTTAATTTTCCATAGAACTTTTTGAATAAATATTTATTTTAAATTGATTTTTATTAACTACGTTATCAGGTGACATCATCATATGGGATGGCATCCATAAGCCATAAATGCATAAAATATCAAGATTATGGGTCTCCCATGCCTCATTAAGACCCTTCATGCATATTCAATACCCCTCTATCCCAAATATTAATGGGGATATTTTTAGAATGAATTTCATATATCATGATTATGGGTCTCCCATACCTCATTAAGACCCTCCATGCCTATTTAATACCCCTCTATCCCAAATATTAATGGGGATATTTTTAGAATGAATTTCATATTTGGATTTATTCATGGCCACACATCTTAATCTTGAGATGGCAAGTCATGGTTGATCCTCAAACCATTCTAAAAATATATAAATAAGAGGCCTTGCTTATTAAATTTTAAGCTCTTTTATGCCAAACTTATAATGCCCAAATGCATTCAAAAATCATTGCATCTTAGTGTTATAATGCCAAATTATTGAGCCAAGCCAATCCAAGCCAAAGCCAAAGGTGTCAAGAAGAGATGAAGGTAGCCACATTCCATTGAATAAGATCTCTTGAAGTACAAGCTTAGCAAGCCAAAGAAGGAGCCTTTTAGAGTAATCAAGGATTTGATAAGAAATTAGTGTTTTGTGTTCATATTTTTGATTTCTTTCCATTTTTAGTTGTGTTCTCAAATGGCTTTCCCTCACTAAGATCTCCCTAGTAACTAGGCCTAGAGATGTATGCTAGCTAGTGTGTTGGTTTTTCAATTTGATTTAATTTTATCACTAACAAGTTACTAACACCTCTCTTGAGTCAAATTCCTAGTTCACACAACTCAGGAGATGAGTCAAAAGAGGTGGAGAACTTTATGGATTTGGTTGGGATGAGGTAAAAAAAGGTGGGAGAGGTTTGAATAGGTAGAAAATTCAAATTTTAATATTTAAAATAAAGATTTAAAAGTAAACAATTAATGTGTTCAAATATGTTTAATTATTAAATTATTTTATTTTGGGAGGAAATGTTATTTATTAATTTAATAAGAATTATTAAATATCTTTAGGTGCATTTTGACACTAAATGAAATTTAGGTATCTATAGTAACTGTCTACACCTTTCAAACATTAGGTTCAAATTATCATAGTGGTCCTTCACCAACCCATTCACTATCCAATTGTCCAAGTATACTTTGAGGAACTTGTGAATGAAGTCTTTGAATTTGGTGATCACCACTTAGTAAAAAATGGCTAGTACATTCTTTAGCCCAAAGGGCATTACATTATAAGTGAAATACCCCTATTCAATCATAAAGGTGGTTTTGGAATTGTATTCTTCCTTGATTTGGACTTGATGGTATATTGAGAACCTATCAGTAAATGTGTATGTCTCACAACTTTTGATGCCATCTAATACTTTTTTAGTAAATAGAGTTGGAAAGGGGTCGATCATGTAGGTGAAATTCAATAGTCTATAGTCAACACAATTGCAAATGTGCCCATCCTTTTTGATGTTGATGACCATAAGACTAAATCATTCATATTATTACATGGGATAGATGATGGTTGTGGCTATCATATCATCAATCTCAATCTTGACCTTGGCTTGAATATTTGGGTTCAACTTATAAGGCCACTTTTTGATGGGTCTTGTACCATCAACTAGTTTGATGCTCATATTTTTGAGGGATGGGTGTGTGCCTTTCATATCTTTATAGCTTCTCAAAAAAAGGTCTTTGAATTATTTGATAAGATCAAAAATATGTGTTAGTTCCATTTCAGACTAATAGATGCCTAAAGTGGCAATTTTAGGTTCCCCCTCTGAACTGATATCTACTTTGGTAGTTCTTAATGGTGCTCAGTAGGGTTCATTCTTCTCCTGGTGTGAATCCTCAACTTATCTATTACCTTTGATTATTTCTACCCAAATATGGGTAGGGTCATATTATTCTAGGGTGTTATCCTTAACTTGGTGCACTAACTTCCTTTTACCTATCAAATTATTCTAGTTGTGTACCTTCTCTGTGTCATCATCTTCATCACTAAAATCACTGTTTAAAATTTGCTCTTCAAAGAAGGTTAGGAGTGCTAACCATTTTTTCCAAACATGTATTTTAGGTGTTCCTCCAATATATTAGTGTCCTTAAACACTAACCTTTGAACTACCTATAATGGCTTGATCAGTTCAATATTTTACAAAGAAAAGGAGAAGGTATGAAAAAAATATCCTTAAGGGCATCCCAATCTAACATTTTGTAGTGCATCTTATTGACTACATACCATGCCCATGCCCAAGTATTTAAGGTTCTATATAAGGAATACACCCATATATTTCTTGGGGCATTTTCACCATAAATAGTCCATGTCTCTTCATAAAGACATCCATGTGTTATGGGGTTAGAGTCACCAGCGTAGGTTGAAATGTCTAGGTCCTCATTGCTTTTTATGAACCTAGTGAAAATAGTTGTCTTTACATTTTTTCAAGTTGGCAAGGTAGGATTCTATGCTTCCCACTAATGAGTGGTAGTAATATTTAATGTATACACCAATGCACCCATTTTGTCCACCTCTTTTTTGATTCACAACTCAAGGTCTCAGATATACTCCTCCATATGATGACTTCCTTCAAATTGTGGGAGTGCAAAAAAATTTCCCTTATTGAGGTGAAACACTCTTTTTTCCCTCCTCTTAGCATAAAGGACCCATTTTTTGGGAGTGTAATCAATCTATATCCATCTTATATTTACTAGTTTTGGTGCCTTTACATGTAACAAGTGGCACCATCAACTAGTGGTCTCATATGCTTCCTCAACCCATCAATTGTAAGAAATATTTGTGGTGTCTAAGGCTAACTATCTATCTTCCTAAGAGAGGATTCTTTGACAATTTTTTTATGTGTATGTCAAACTTCTCATGCCCTCTCCATGTGTGGCATGGTGACCTCAACTTGATTTTGATGTGCATGTTATAGGATCAAGTTATTAAATAAGGGTAACATTTCTTCCATCTATAGGAGGCACAAGATCTTATTTAATTCATGTACTTAAACTTCTTAGCTATTCTACTTCTTTAGAGAAATAACAGCCTATGATTCTAGGTCTAATTATAATTAGCCATCCCCTTGTAGGTTTTGGATTATTCTTATAACCTAATATAATATGTATTTATATCATATTGGTTTTAGGTATAGTGTAGCTTTTAGTTTAGGCCATGTTATTTTCTCACTTCAACCCTTATCCTCATATTTGAGGCATAACTCAAGTACTAGCACAACTAATGGCTAAGTGGTGAATACACTATGAGTAGTTTCCTATACCTTGACTACCTCTGTGTGTGTAGGTTATACCTTTGGGGTCCATTTTCTATTTTTTTCTCATACCTAATCATTCTTGTACCCTTGTCTATGTTAGGTCTACCTTGGGTCAAATTTTTGAGAATGTTAAGGCATTCTTCAACATTATGGGGCCCTTGACGATACCCATATGTGGGATGCATAGGTAAGTTGTGCCAATAATGCTCTGTTAATCCACACTTAAAACATGAGTATGGTGGGAACCTTCTACCACCACATCTTTTTCCTTGCCCTCTAGTGCCTTGTTGCATCTTGAAGCCTATATTGTGTTGGCCATAACCATCTTTCCCTTGGTTTGCTTGTCCATTGACTACTATTGTATCTTGTCATGTGCCTCTTTCCATGTTTTCTTGAATTTCATCAATCACCTAACAATTAGAAGTGGTATGAGTGTAGACATCACATAAATGATAATAGATCATTGTGTTGACTTGGCTGGTGTGTTTTAATAAAGGATAGTTTATAATGTCATTCACTTATTAACAAACTTTGAAACTTAGAATCAAGATGTGCACATTCCTTCATGGGTAATTAGTTTTATTATGGACTTCTATTTCATTGTTGATACACCATAGTCCACTTCAAGTGTCATGCAAAGAGTTGGTAGTAAGATTTTGGAGTTGGGAGGCCAAAGATGTAATCTACACCTCCATAAATGGATTCATCTTGATGTCTGTACTTCCAACTACCTTGGATCTTAGCATGACTTCAAGTGCTTCTCAAGGATCTATAAAAATCTTCATGGAAAGTTCTCTTCAAAATATCATGAGCAACCCACTAATGAACCATTGTGCATGTTGGGAAGGGTGAATATCATATGGGAGATTTGATAGGAGAGTTTTAAACCTTGCATAATACAAGCACACACTCTTTGAGAGTCTTTGAGTAATTTCTTTTAGCATGGTGATGCTCTATTATTTAAACTATGGGATGTCAAATTCCTTTCGAAATGCATCCTTTAGGGTATCATAGTCAATCATGGATTATTTGGTATCAATTTTTTTTACCAAGTATGGGCACAATCAAGTAAATTCATTGAAAAATGAGTAGCCTTGCATTCTAACTAGGTTATGCCTCACATGTGCCACTATAATTAAGACTTCAACATATGTTTTTCAGCCTTTTCCAAGCCATAATACTCTAATACAAGTTATCCCTTGTCAATAAAGTTTTGGACAATGGTTTTGAAGGTGTTACACTTACTAACATCATGTCTGATGACACAATGAAAATCACATAAATCATTCTTGTTGTACCAACTGAGCACAGGGTGAGAAGCATCAAATTATTGGGGTGGTTTGATGGGGGGAAGTTGTATGATGTTGGATTTGAGCAACTTGTCCAAAACTGAAGCATATGACTCCTCGAGTAGAGTGTATTGTTTGGGGTAGCCCAATTTTGATTTTAGGTTTGTTGATTGGAGGAGTTAGAGGATTTGGTTTGGTTGGGTTAGTTGACAATCAAAGGTGGGGTTATTTTAAGGATAATCATGTTTGTGGGTTGCCTTTGGTTTAGTGTTAGGGTATTTATATTGGTTGGTAGTTTTGGATGGGGAAGGGTCATTGGATTTGAAGCTAGAGTTCTTAGCTTCTACTTCCCTTCATTGATGGATCTAATTTTTAGTTTGTATGCCATGGTGAAAGCCTCATCAAAATTTTTGAAGGTTTAAACCTATAGATTAGGGGAAATATGTTTTGTACAAACCTGAGAGAAATTTTCAATCAACTCGGGTTGGGGTAAAGATAAAGAGAGAGCTGGTTGATAAGACTCCTCCATCGAGATACAAAATTGGTAATTGATTCATCATAAAATTACCTAATGGAGTAGAGGTTGGTAATGGAGACCTTCTTAGATATATTGATCAAAAAGTGGTTTAAAAAGGTTTAGGCAAGTTGGAAAAAGGAGAAGATGGAGTGTTTGGTGATAGCACTATACCAATTTAATGTTGGTCTAGATAAAGACATAAGAAAGGTACGAAGGAGAAGAGCATCATTGTAGGCAATCAAGTAGCAAGAATACCAAAATGCTCTTACGTGTTGTTGGGGGTCCTCCTTGCTTTGGAATTTAAAAAAATTGGGTAGTTCCCATTGAGGAGGGTAACATTGGATAGAGACATATGGGTGAATAGGTTCATTACAGATTTGGTCATAAGACAAAAGGTTGTGAGCCCCGGAGATAGATGACTCTAGGTTGGTCATTTTGTCCATTAACATTTTGACTAAATATGTTTAAAGCTGGTGGATTCCATAATTGTATGGTAAGTTTTGTTGAGGTTGGGTGGATGCAATATATGGATAACTGGTAGAAGGTTGAGAAGATGCCACATGTTGGTATGTGGTCATTGAGGGTTGGGATGATACCACATAAGGATTAATGGGCATAAGAGGAGGGGTGGAAGGTGGAGCTATGTATCCTTGTATATTATGAACATAACATGGGTAGGGTGTCATAGGTATTTGTTGAGAAGTTGATGTGGGTTGGTTCAGAGGTATGATTAG
Source organism: Torreya grandis (assembly GCA_037957365.1). Classification (NCBI taxonomy): domain Eukaryota; kingdom Viridiplantae; phylum Streptophyta; class Pinopsida; order Cupressales; family Taxaceae; genus Torreya; species Torreya grandis. The sequence goes on along the minus strand of JARHVA010002100.1, from coordinate 2,554,611 downwards.
ATTGGTAGATTGGGAAATTGATATGGATTGGGTTGTAGGTATGGATGGGTTAATTGGTTAGGGGTTAGTGGTGACTCTGGTACTGATAGGTGGAAGGATAAAAGGTATAAAAAACACCACATTTTGAAGTGGGGTGGAGATTGGTGGGTTGGCATTGATAAGGGGAACAATGAAAATATGGGTAGAAGGTATCCCCATGGTGGATGGAGTTTGGGTAACTAAAGGTAAGGTTGCCCCTATGTTGGAGGAGTTGTTGGTTGGTGTAGGAGGTGTTTGGTTATTGGTTGGGTTATTTGATTGAGTTTGGATGGAGTTAGTGGGTGGGTTATTGGTGGAGGAAGATGCTTGAGTGATCATAGGTTGGGTAGAGGTAGTGGTAACCATGAGATGTGGAGGCATCCCATAAGGTGGATCACTAGCAGGAACCGAAACAGGGGTGTGGTAAGATAGGGTGTTGAGCTAATGTTGGAGGGATATAGGATAGTTATCAAGGAAATTGGTAAAATTTGCATCACCTTGGACAACTATTCAAGGCATGGTAGGGGGAGTAGAAGGATGGGGGGAACCCTCAATATCTGAGGTATACTCCATGGAAGAAGAGGAAGATAAAGGAGGCTCTTGGTTGGTTTGGTTCCTCAATTATTGTATAGTAAAAAACTATATGAAGAAATAGAAAGGAATAAAGGAAAGCTCATAAAGTAAACAAAAGAAAAAGATCTCAAGGCAATCAAAAACATACACTATAGTGCATTTAAAATATTAGGGTACATTGTATCTTATATTTGATTTATGCCTTAGTTGGAAAGTGTGAAAAAGAACTTGGTTTATAGAATAGGTACTAGAAAAGAAGTCTATGGTTGGTTTCAGGTGTTCAAGGCTCTCAAAAATATCTATGTTAGAAATCAATACATGGCTTGGTATTGGGACCTACCCCTCACTTCACACACTGTAATGATAAGAGTGTCAGGTGTTTAGCTAGTATATACTGATTTTTAGAGTTTAGACTCAACCAGAGAGTTGAGTTTTGGTTTTTCTTCTTGGTAATGACCTCTAAGTAAGACAACAAAAGGGTGAAGGTGAACCACTAGGAGATGAAACCCTAGTTGGGCCTTATGTCAATTGTTGTGATGTTTTGATTGATTTACGTGGTTTGGTATGGTGTGTGATAAAGAAGTGAATCTATGATTGAATTATTCAACCTTTAATTTTAGCTACGTGACCTAAACATGTAAGCAATGAATGTATGCAAGGTTTATTTTATACCTAAAATAAATTTTGATTTCTTATATGAGCATAGAATAAGGAAGAAAAAGGGCACCTAGATGCTACTAGGTCCCACCAAGCATTCCAGAATGTTTCTCTTAATTTATGTTTAATTTATAAGAAAGGAATAAGTAGGAAATTAATTATGGGTATGGTAAAAGAACCTATTTGTTTGTGCACGCATGATCCAAATGATTGTGAAGAGATCCTTTTTATCTTGGGAAGAATGACCTATAGATAACAAAGCACTAATGCAAAAGGGTTGTTAGATGGATAGCAAGGTGGATTTCCTAATGTGAACTAGATCTAAGAAGCGTGAGCTTACTAGGAATATATCAATCCACTCTCTTAGAATAGTTAAATTGAAAGAAATAAAGATGAGATACTTGCATCAAATGATAGAAAATACTGAAAGGAAATGCAAGAAGAAATAAATGTTTGATAAATAAATTATACTAATTATAGAAAATAGCTAGTCAATACTAATGCTAAATAGGTTAGGTTAGGTTCAAAAAAAAGGTAGGGAATCTATGAATAGATAGAAGGTCAAAAAGTAGAATTTGGTTGGGAGTAAATAGGCAAAAATGGCTTGTTATTATTTCCTACCACATTGGTTGTCGATGGTGATGATTGTCAGTGGTTGAAGATGGCTGCCGTTGGTTAGGTGACCATCAATTATTGAAGGTGACCATCAACAGTCAGGATGATCGTCAACAGTTACTATGGGTTCTGTGTATGTTCAAAAAAGGTTGAAAATGGATACAATAGGATGCTAGAGGTCTGTTTGGATTCAGGGGGTTAGAGGGTAATAAGCAGAAGGGTGTGGTTCAGATAAAGATGTCAAAAACTTACTAATAAAAACTTGAAACAAGAAATGTACTTAGCTTATTGTTTTTTGGTTGAAGATAAGCTGAGAAGAAATTTTGGTAGAGTGACAGGTCTTTGTTATGCTTGTTAGTTGGCTAGGAGGAATACCTATAAAGAATTTCTTAATGAATAAAATCTTGATATTTTGTTGGCCTGGTTGTTGGATGGTTGATCACTGGATTGATTTCTTGAGTGTTGATTGCTTAATTCTTAGATCCTCTTTCACCTCCTAATCCCCTCCTTTTAAAGGCAAAGAGAGGTGGAGTTAAAAGGTTTTATAAGAGGTTTGCTTGATGGTTTTGATGTTTTGTGATGCATTAGCTTATCATCCATATTAAATTAAGATGTGTTAGCTTGCACACAACTTGAGTTGTCTTTGTTTAGATGGGAAAGACTTGATCATCAGTGGTTAAGGTGACCATCAGTGATCGAGGGTTCAAGGTTAAATGGGGTAAAAGGGTAGGTTAGAGAGTTAGGTTTATCTAGTTAGCTAAACTGACTCAAGGTCATGGTCATAGGTTGGGTAATGGTTTGATCTAGGGGTGTTTTGACATATATAAACATCGTGTACTATTTTCTAGTATCTACACATGGAATTTAGTTCCTAGGTCAAAAGATAAAAATGTGATAGGTACCAATTGGGTTTTTAAAAACAATATGAATTATAAAGGAGAAGTCATAAGGAACAAAGCTATATTGGTGGGTAAAGTATGTGCTCAGGTTGAATGAATAGATTGTGATGAGACTTTTGCTCCTATGACAAGAATGGAAGCAATTAGACTCTTCTTGGCATATGCAAGTTTCAAAGGATTTAAGGTATACCAAATGGATGTGAAATATGCATTCTTGAATGGAAACTTAGAACAAGTCTACATTGAGTTACCTAAAGGATACTTCATGTCAAATAATCAAGATTATGTGTGTAAACTGAAGAAGGCTCTTTATGGTCTTAAAAAAGCTCTTAGAGCTTGGTATAATAGGTTAGATAAGTATCTTTTGAGTCAAGGTTTTAAAAAGGGGGTAGCTGATAGTAATTTATACATTAAGATAGAAGGTAATCATCAATTGATTGTGGTTGTATATGTTGATAACATAGTTTTTGGATCTGATAATGATAATATGAGTAGAGAGTTTGCAGATACTATGAGGACTGAGTTTGAAATGTCAATGTTGGGAGAACTTTATTTATTCTTAGGATTGCAGATTAACCAACTTGATGCAAGAATATTCATTTCACAAGCTTAATACATGAAGGATATGTTAAGGAAGTTTGACATGATGGATTGTAATCCAATGGGTACTCCAATGATCATTGAATGCCATTTAAGTAAACTATATGACTCATCAAAAGTTTATCAAACTTTGTATAGATCCATGATTGGAAGTCTTTTATACTCTACTGCTTCTAGCCCTGATATCATGTAAGCAGTTGATCTTGTAGGAAGGTTTCAAGTTGATCCTAGATAATCTCACTTGAAAGCAGTCAAAAAGATCTTGGGGTATATCAAAGGCACCATAGAGTATGGTTTATGGTATCCTAGGAGTAAAGAATTCACTTTGAAATCATATATTGATGCAAATTGGGTAGGATGTGTGGATGATAGGAGGAGTACCAATGGTGGGGTCTTCTTCATGGGGGAATGCTTGGTGTCTTGGCTAAGTAAGAAGCAAGCCTTAGTGTTTCTATAAAATGTAGAAGTTGAGTATATAGCAGCTTCCTCTTGTTGCATGCAAGTCATGTAGATGAAATAAACTTTGGAAGATTATAAGGTAAGACAAAATGTACCTTGTCCTATCTATTCTATTACAATTAGTATCTCAAAGACTCCTGTTATGCACTCAAAAACTAAGCACATTCCTATTAGATATTATTTATTGAGAGAACAAGTGAGTAATCAAAGTATTAATTTGGAGTATGTGCCTACAAAAGAGCAACTTGCAGATTTTATGATCAAACCATTGTCAAAAGCTAAATTTGAGTATCTAAGACAAAGCTTGGTTGTCATTTATTTCTCTATGAATCAATAGAAGGTCTTTTGGTTAAGGGGGAGAAACAAGTTCATGAACTTGCTCCTGAGGTGGCTTGAGAGAGAAGGTTAGTAAGCTTCTATGGTGGTTCTTCATGGTGTATGGAGATCTGAAAATGATCAAGGGGTGTAATGGCTCAGAGATCATGGGGGAGTCCCTCTCGAATGTTTCTTAGTAAGTTCCATTAGATTTTAGTACTTTTATGTGTTCTTTCTTCATTGGTTGCAATGTTTGGTTGAAGAGTGTTGGCATGTAGCAAGAAGAAGTTGTCAAGGCAAGAAGAGGTAGGCTCAAGGTAAGGGGGGTTTGTATCTTCTCTCAAAGGTGGTCCTTTCCTATTGTTGGTCTTGAAATATTTGTTTAGATTGGTGTATATCAAAGACAAGATGACATTAGATGGAGCATGGAGTTAGGGGGAGATTTCTAAGCTATGTAGGTAGCTTGTCAGGTCCAAGGATTAGAGAAGTTCCAGTTTAGATGGATGCATGTCAAAGGGGGAGCCATTGGTTCATTTGTTTGAAAGTATGTAAGTATCCTGAGCATCTTAAAATAGTAAATTGATTTCATACATGATGTTAAAGAATGATTGTTAGCATGTTTAAGAAGAGATCCTTTGTCATTAATGTCAAAGGGGGAGAAAGATTAGAATGGTGAATTTTTCAATATAAGAGAAGACATTATGAGTATGGTTTTCCATCAATGACAAAGGGGGAGATTGTTGGACATGGTCATTGGTGTCTTAAGTTTTCACTGATGACAAAGAGAGCATGTGTTATTAATGCATGAATGACAAAGTGATCAGATTGAAAGCTTAAAGAGATATGACACATGTATAGATCTAGAAGGATAAATAAGAGGTTTTAAGGCATCCATATATGTCTTGGAGGAGCTCTGGTATGTTTTTTGATAATTTGGAATGAGTAAAATGCATCTACTAGCCTTAGAGAAGCCAGACCATCACTGCACTTCATGCAAGTATGAAAGATCTAGTAAGTTTGAGCATTTATTTTAAGTACACATAAATTTAATATTGGTCAAAGGATTGTTAGGTTGTGGAGCTAAAAGCTTCACTAATGCAAACAGGGAAGGAGGTTGCTGAGGTTGCTGAGTTGCAAAACAAGTTGAAGGGAAACCGACATCGGTCTGATCAACCGACATCGGTCATATTACAGTGCAAAAGCAACTGACATCGCTTATGAGTCGGCTGACATCGGTCAGGAAGGAGCCAACGTCGACAACCTGTGTGTGCATGCAGTTTGCATGCTTGTTTCAGACTGGTCTATTTTTGGACAGTCAGTTTGCATGTAAAGACTTAATTTAGTCTTGGAGTTGTGAGTCTAATTATTGTGATTAAGAAAGTCTAATTATTGTATGCATGAGATCTATATAATAGACTCATGGGTTGTATTGTAAAAGTGTGCTAGAAAGCCATTGTGCTTGAAGAGAGAGCAAGAGTAGCTCCTCCTAGTTCCAAAGGGGTGTTGAGTGTGTATGATCAGGGAGAGTTGCAGGTTGTACAAGTTCTACTAGGAGATCCACCGGGGTACTAGTTGAAGAATCATGAGGACTTGGTGAGGCAAGGACAAGGGTTCTTTAGGGTGTAGAGATATCTACATGGTAAGTAAGGTCTGTTGATTTGTAGGTGGTAGCAAGGAAAGGGAGATCTACTTGGAGTACGGTTGTGTGCTTGGTGTACTGGCAGCGTTGTTACTGACTGGTGGAGGTGAACAACAGCTATGTGTTTGAGTTGATTATTGTGACCATGATGAGAGATTGAAGTGTTGAAGGAAAATTACAGGTGAACCGTAGAAGTGTAGGAGCTCTAGAGGTGTGGGAAGAAGTGTGGCATCTTCTTTATTGTATTTTCTTCTGAATGAGTATTAATACAATTGGGTATTGTCTCTCATATCCTGTGTTGTTTTATATTTCTAGTTACTTATCATTCTGGTTAAATTCCATGTTTAGTTGCTAATACAAAGGTAATCAAGTGTGCCCTTAGTGGGCAGTAGGATCCTCACAGCTAGTATCAGAGCAGGTTGACCAGGTTGACCAGGTTGGTATCAATCTTGACAGTTGGTATCAGAGCTTTTGGTTGGGTTGACTAACAGGTGGTTCAAATCTGGTTAGTGTTTGTTGATTATAGGTTATTCACAGGGGTTTTTGATTGAGTGGGAGTATAGCAATGGCAGAAGAAAGTAAGCTACGAATGGAGAAAATGAATATCATGAATGGTCAGATTAATGGAAAGAAAGAGCAGGTAAAGGGAGATTGTTGGTCAGTAGAAGATCAGCGTGTAGAAGTAGATGTTGCAAGTGTTGTTGCACATGTTGCTCTGGATAAAGTAGAATCTTGGTCTATAGATTATGTTGCCTCTTTCCATGCAAGCCCAAAATAGAGCATCTTTTCATGAGTATGTCTAGGGAGACTTTGGAGAGATTTATTTAGGGGTTGGTGAGCCTTGTCAGATTGATGGCAAAGGGGAAGTGAAGCTGAAATTGTAGACGGGTAACACACAGGTGTTGAAGAAGGTCATGCAGGTTCCAGTCTTGGAGATGAGTCTAATTTCTTCAAGAAAGTTGGGTGATGAGAGATGCACAGTAAATCTCACAGCGGATGCACTTGAATTAGATGGTGGTAAGAAAGTAGGTATCCTTTATCTATCTACATATATTATTGATTCACCTTCTATTGCAGAGATGTGGCTTTGTAGGCTTGGTCACATATGTAGGAGGGGAATGTATGTTCTTAAGCAGAAGACAGATATCTTTAATAAACTTAAGAACTAGAAGCCTTGGTGTTCATGGAGGAGATGATGGATAGAGATCAGCTGAGGGGACTAAATTATTTTGATCAGGGTTGTGTTAATTTGAATAGGGTTTTGACCCAAAAGGAGCTCGCAGTTAAAAGTCATCGCTCACAAGTAACACACAGAGATCGATGTCAGTTAGAAAACTGACGTCGGTGTCCATACAGGGACCGATGTCGACTATGTGCAGACTGACATCGATGACTCAGGGACCAGTAAACATTGGCATCGGTTAGGAAGACCCGACATCGGTGATGAGGCAGTCACATGAAACCGACATCGATCAGATGCAGACTGAGATGTGACCAACATCGGTCACTGAGATGGATTTTGGGCAGACAGCAAGCTGTCAAGGAGTCTCAAACGCCCATATGGAGGACTGAAAGGGTAAGTAAGCCTCAAATTCATCATTTCCCTTATTTATAGTACTTATTACTCATTGATGGTCAAGAATTAGGAAGTTGTTAAAGAAGCAGAGCAGGTAGATCCAGGAAACAGTGGGAGCTTGGCATGGATGAGGAATGTGATTCCTTGGAGAAGAACCAAACAAGAGTTTTTGGGTGGAGTTGTCAGCTGGAAGAAAGCACTGAGAGATGAATGGATGTTCAGGATGAAGAAGAGCGAGAATGGACACGTGAGACGGAAGGCCAGGGTATATGGTCTTGAGGAAGTTGTAGGACAGTGGTACAGGTTTTGATAGGTGGATGACAAAGCAGGGCTTTTGTCAATGTCAGTGTAACCATTGTGTTTGTCTTTACCAAGTGGATGATGATTGCAACATTATCTTGTTACTGTATGTGGTGTGGTTGCTTGTTGCAGGGTTACACATGCAGGGAGTTGCTGAGCTAAAGGTAAAGTTAGTTCAGAGGTATGTCATGAAGAATTTTGGGAGTAGCAAAATTCTTTGGCATAAGAGACATGGAGATTTTTTGTCTCCAGTGGGAGCTAATGTGAAGAAGGTGTTGGCAGGGTTCAATACGCAAGATGCAGAATTGGTAAGCACACCAAGGGCTGGACAGTTCAAGCTGAGCTTAGAACAGTGTTTGAAATCACATAAGGTCTAGTGTAGACCTGAGTTTTCCCAAGCAGTGGGAGTTGTCAGAGAGTTTGGAGCCAATTCGGGGAAGGTGGATTCTCAGGTATCTGAGAGGGACCAGCAGCAGGGATTCATGCTATGTAGGGTCAAGGTCTTCACTACATGGAGTTGTAGGTTCGGATGCAGCAGGTTACTTGGATGACAAGAGGTGCACCACAGGTTGTGTGGTGGTTGGTCTTCAGGATTGAGCTTGAAGAGGGATACAAGCCAGGAAATAAATTAGATGGTGTATAGGTACAAGTATAGTGCAGCTATTTATCTCCAAGTGGGAGATTGTTAGGTTGTGGAGCTAAAAGCTTCACTGATGCAAATAGGGAAGGAGGTTGCTGAGGTTGCGGAGGTTGCTGAGTTGTAGAACAAGTTGCAGGGAAACCGACGTCGGTCTGATCAACTGACATCGGTCATATTACAGTGCAGAAGCAACTGACATTGGTTATGAGTTGGCCGACATCAGTCAGGAAGGAGCCGACGTTGGCAACCTGTGTGTGCATGCATTTTGCATGTGGGTTTCGGACTAGTCTATTTTTGGACAGTCAGTTTGCATGTAAAGACTTAATTTAGTCTTGGAGTTGTGAGTCTAATTATTGTAATTAAGAAAGTCTAATTATTGTATGCATGAGATCTATATAATAGACTCATGGGCTGTATTGTAAAAGTGTGCTAGAAAGCCATTGTGCTTGAAGAGAGAGCAAGAGTAGCTCCTCCTAGTTCCAAAGGGGTGCTGAGTGTGTATGATCAGGGAGAGTTGCAAGTTGTGCAAGTTCTACTAGGAAATCCACCAGGGTAGTGGTTGAAGAATCATGAGGACTTGGTGAGGCAAGGACAAGGGTTCTTCAAGGTGTAGATATATCTACATGGTAAGTAAGGTCTATTGATTTACAGGTGGTAGCAAGGAAAGGGAGATCTACTTGGAGTACAGTTGTGTACTTGGTGTACTGGCAGTGTTGTTACTGACTGGTGGAGGTGAACAACAGCTCTATGTTTGAGTTGATTGTTGTGACCGTGATGAGAGAGTGAAGTGTTGAAGGAGAATTACAGGTGAACCCTAGAAGTGTGGGAGCTCTAGAGGTGTGGGAAGAAGTGTGGCATCTTATTTATTGTATTTTCTTCTAAATGAGTATTAATACAATTGGGTATTGTCTCTCATATCTTGTGTTGTTTCATATTTCTAGTTACTTATCATTCTGGTTAAATTTCGTGTTTAGTTGTTAATACAAAGGTAATCAAGTGTGCCCTTAGTGGGCAGTAGGATCCTGACAAGGATTACATGGAAATGTTTTCTATAGCTCCAAGAAGCTATGCTAAAAATTTGGAATCTTGAAGTGTTGTCTAGTTCAATTTATAAAGCTTCAAAGTTTCTCTAGCAGACTGTGATGGGTCGAATACCATTAAGTTTAACCATGTTGAAGACTGAGGTCATTGGTCTATAATATCCAATGGTGAGTACTTAATCATACATATTGATATCAATGGTGTGTATGAAGTCAACATATTAAAATTTACACATACAGGTGACAAGTGTCACAAGATTTCTAGTCTGACAAAAGATCAACAGTGAATGACAATTTGTACTAACAAAGATCAATAGTGCAGGACAATTCAAAGAGTTAACAATGCATGTGAGACTGCCAAGTGGCACAAGCACATAGACTATCAATAAAGTGCTTAGAAGGAATGCAAGGGTGTCAAGTGTCATAATCTTAGGATTTCTAAGCAAGATCTAATGGTGAGCATTGCAAGATAAAGCCCAGGCTACTTAGCAGAGATCGATAGTGTGTATGTGGTCAAGATTACTAGAAAGCAAAGATGAGGTCAACATGTTCAAGGTTTAACATTTGGATAGTGGAGCACTGTGAGTTAAAGTTCAAGCTAGATCAATGGTGTGAGTTGAGGAAGATAAGCGAAGAGCACGAGATGTGTTCTAAGTGACTGAGGTTTAAACGTGACTGTTTGGATTTAAATATTTGAATTTAATGAAGGAATGACCAGTGTTTGGTTTTTGAGCCATAACTTTCAATCTATACAAAATTTTATGTTATAGTAAAAATAAAAGTTGTATAATACTTCAAGGCACATTTGGAAATATTAATTTGAAGATATAAATGTTTGTACAGTCAAAGTTATTGATTTTCAAAGTTGACGGTGTGTTTGTTCATGCTATGTAAGTAACCCGAGAAGGGAAATTAAGTTATTATTGATGGTATTTTGATGTTTCAAGATGAGATAACTATTAGAGAGTGTTCTATACTCCATAAGGATAATTTGTGTGGATTATCAAGGTTTTATCAATCATATTTAGTATGATCAAAGTCTTATAAGGTGACTATGTGTTCATTCAAGGTGGTTGTGTACATAGAATGTTATTTGAGCATATTGAGCTTAAGCAGAAGGGTGTTGTGGTGGTTGTTATCACTTAAGGAGGACCTATAGATTATGTGGCATGTTTCTATATATTTTAAATTTTTCCTATGTTCTTAGTTTGCTCGCAGAAGTGTCAAAGAGGTGAATGGGTCTTCATAGGACCTAAAAGGTGACTTAGGCCTATGTGAAAAAGGGTTGTGCTTAAAGGTGACCCATGTAAGATTCCTTAAGGGTGAAGGAATGTGTTTTAGACAACAACTAAGGTTGTGATCATAATAATCATCAAGACTTTATAAAATTTGAAACCAAATGTGATGGTTTCTAGGGCTTGTTGAATAGAGTTATGTGTGGTGAGTTGAGCAATTATGTGAGCGAGGATTCAAGCAAAGTAGAGAACCTTTGAAATAGAAGGTATATGTCATTAAGGACCATCATAGAGAAAATTGGATCAGTCATGTTGATATGATCAAGTTATTGCATGAGGACACTCAGGTCATTGGACCTAATGAGCCTAGAAGAGGTAGTTTGAGCAAGTTATCCCTAGAGGCAGCTTGAGAGAGATTAGAGGTGAAGAGTGGAGACAGAGGTGATCATCATAAGTTGAAGAGTAGTAACAAGTGTTCAAGGTGATCTGTTTAGATAGTTGAGTGGGTTCTTAGTTGCCTAGGGGGTTGGTTCTTCCTTTCAAGGTAAAACTTGCTAAAGGTCTAGTTGTAGTGGGTGCTCAACTAGATAGGGGCAGTAGCTCTTTCTGGGATTGGTGTCTCACTAAACTAAGGGATGGGTGTTCCTTGATCAATGGGTGTTGGTATAAATTTTGGATCTTGTTTTATAGGACTGTAGTCCATCTTTCAGGGTTCAGTGGGTTTTATCCCTTAAGAGGGTTTCCCACATATATGATGTGTTCTTGTGATGTATGATCTTATATATGATATATGTGTTTTCATGTTTATGTTTCTTGATCAATATTGATGTATGTTGAATGTTTAAGAGTTTGGAATTGAATTGGATTATCATCCATCACTAATTCACCCCCCCCCAATGATTGTACCTCTAACATCATGTCCATTAATGAAATGAATTGTAACATTACATGTGTTTTATAGCCTGATAAGGTTGCACGTGTTTATAGTTATGTGAATTTGTGTTGTGATTTATCATTTAAGAATAATAAATAGAAGAGTTTTTTTATTATGATATTGCATGGACTATGTGTGTCCATTGTTGTGTGTTGAGTTCATATGTTGCACGGTCTAAGGTTGTACTTTATTGAACACTTAATTGTGACTACATTAATGTACCCCCAATCTAAACTCTAGATTTTTCATCCTTCCATTATGTAGGTAATTGTAGGTATGTGCTTTAATTATTATTTTACTTTGATGCACACATGTATCACACACAAACACATCAAATTGGGGAATTATGTAAACACCTAATTTTGGTACATGGATTATTATTGAAATGTTTTGTGTCATTTTGTACATATGGATCATTAGTTTGAAATAGGGTCTTATTAGCATTTTTATGTGTGTTTTCCTCCTCCCCTTTCTTATGTGTGGTCTTATGTTGTTCTTTTTCTTTTAATTTATCTCTCCTCCCTATTTTATTTGTATATAGGCCTTTTCTCTTCTTATTATATCCCTTGTCTTTTCTACCACTGGGTCAGAATTGGTGGCTCACCAATTTTGTCCTGATCAAAATCGGGGGCATCGATGACCTGTCAATTATGCCCCTTTTCATTTTGGGGCTTTTCTACACTTCTCTTTATATTTTCAATGTTTGGGCCCAAGACTTTTATTTTTCCCTATTTTTCTTAGTCGGTTTGTGTGCCATTAGGTTCTTAATTCAAAATAAATAAGTCTATACATACAAAGGCTCCTAGAAGAATTTCAATAACACATATCAAGAGAAATTAGATATTAGGTACACTAAAAATATTATATTTATGCTCTTCAAGACTTTTAAAAGAAGTTTAAAGTATATTATTTGCATACTTGTTTCAAAATAATGATTAAATGAATGCTTGTGTAGTTACACTTGATTATCTAGGGAGAGAAAGTAAAGTCTTATCTCTCACTTGGGTTGGAATCACACTCACACGAATTAGAACTTCATTAGCTCTGATTTCAAGCATGTAGGATATGTAGCTACAACTCCTCAAGAGATTTACCAAGCCAACTAACCTTGAAATTTAGTTTTTCTCTTGCAACACTTTGTGGCAAATTAGGTCAAAGAGAATGAAGAGCCAAATCAAGACATTTCAGCCACCAATTCAGTGAAGCGAAGACACAACGTTGTTCCTTTATAGTAGAATTTGCATAATTTTTTATCTATTATGTCCTCCTTTTGCTTTTATTTATTCTAAAGTAATATTGGTTTTTATTGTCCATTTCAGACAACATTTTGTGTTATGGACATTGTAAATGCAACTTTGGTTTGTAGTTTAAAATGGAATTTTAACGAGGAAAGCATTTTGGAAAATAATGCAATTGATCATTGTTGTATCATGTTTCTCAAGCTTTATTAGTACTAGTTGTTTAACTTTTAATTAAATTGTTATCATATTATATTTTATTGGATGTAGGTCTAAAGAGATATACATGTAGCTCTGGTAGGCTAATTATATTTCTATACACTGACACAAACTCGCTACTTTGAACCATGTGTCAAGTTGATACCATAACTTGTTATCAAACACAACTTGCCTTGCTCTAAAATTATAAACCTAAAAGGTCAATTTGGTCTAAAGCTTACATCTAACCTTCATTTGTTTATAATCCTAACTCTAATCACTATTTTCTAATCCTTAGTACCGAAGCTTTAATCATTGTGCTTACTTTGTTTTTCCTACTTAATAATTGTTAAATTATAACATTATCCCTAACCATTTAAAAAGGGGTTGGTTTTCAAACTTTAATAAATAACATAATTACTATGATGAAGTAAATAATGTTGAATTAATAATTGAAAATGGTAAACAATTGTCATAAGAACAACATTGATAGGTTTTTATGAGATGGTGAGCAAATCTCAACTCGTGGCCCTTAGAACATTGAGAGGTTATGGAAAGAGGAAGGAAGAATGTGGAGAATAGAGAAGAGGGAATAAGAGGAGGAGACATGGGCTACATAGTGGAATGAAGTGGACGAGGAGACAATGGAAAGAAGGAAGAGGATAGAAGAAATAAATAAATGAAAGTATACATAAATTTAGGTGTGAAACCAAGTAGATTCATGAAAAGATTAAATGGGGAAACGTGAATGCTAATGTAAAATGAAGTATATTGTTTCAGTTTAACTTTATAGTGTTTGTATTTGATCATTCATATATATATATATATATATATATATCCATGTTCTATACATATTCATTTACAAAATCTACACAAGGGCTTATGCCTATTTAATTTTAAGTTTAGGATTTGAATGTTGTCCAAATGTCAACATTCAAAACTTCAAAAGCTAAATGAGCAACTTCAAATGAATCACGTAAAGTGTTCACATCAATTACGCTAAGTGGGTTCACACTATTGCACCTATATTTGTTTCATATAAAAAAAAAGGGCAACAACAAAGAGAATAGAGTCGTATATAGTGCACATGTTTAGAAACTCAATGCTCTCCCTCTTTCTTGCTTTTTACACCCTTCCCATCAATAACTATAATTGATACAAGCATCAAATAAATTGTCACATGTTATATTTTGAGCAATGCTTTGAAAATTAAATCATTAAAGCTCCCACTCTAATGTAACAATTAAGTATAATATCATTGCCAAGCTATTAAATTTCATTTATATGCTTTAAAGTTCCATGCTTTATCTTAGAGTCCTCATCTTCATTGTAAGGAAATGTTTTCTATTTAAAAAATTTGAGGAGAATCTAAGATTTAGTTTTAAGAGGTAGCATTGTAGATAGACAGATATAATTTTTGGGTTGGCATATTGATTTGGTTCAATGTGATACAATATATGGTGTAATATCTCCCTGTGTCTTCAAGAACTCTTCATGGCTGAACATGGCTCTTATTTGTTGACTTCTTGTACTAAGCAATGCAATTTTGAAATGTCAAGCTCTTTTGATTCATAAATACACTATTTCTACCATGAGAAGATGTATAAGTTATTGATTCTTATTGTTATTGCTTCATAATTTCATATTTTATGATTGCCGTTGACATGTATGGATACTATAATTGATATCATAAAGGGCTTTGAGCTTTTTTAAATTTTATGTTATTGTATCATTTTAGTACTAGCCTAGTTGCCATGTCATTATGTGGAAGCTAAGGAGATGGAAGTTTCTTCATGATGAGAATGTTGCTTATTGCTTATGTGGCATAAAGTCTCATCTCTTCAAGAGTTCTTCATGACTAGCAGTGTCAACATGCATAATTTATAATTCTTCATTCATGTCATTCCTTATTATTTCAATATATTGTACTTACTTCATGTTTGACACAGTTTCTACATTAGAAGTTGTAAAAGTTATTAATTCTTATTGTATGTTGGAGATTAATATTATTTTGCTTCACTTTATCCTAATTCAAATTAATTTAGGTTAATCCTAACTCGATTTTAGTTGTGAATTTCTTATTATCAGAAATTCACTTTATTTTAAATTTATGAGGTGACACATCTCATTTGTCCTTTTGTAGGTAATTTTGGAGTTATATTCACATGTAACTCCCTCCACACTTGTCACACACATCTACTTCATATTATGGGGATTAGGGACATTTGGCACATACTAAGAAGGTTGTGCAAGTAACTCTTATTTCTTTCTAGCCCTATTTATAAAGCTCTTTCTTCTCTCATTCTACACTTGAAGCACTTGCTCTAGTCCATCTTGAGATACTTGTTCATGGTCTAACGTCATTCTTCTTTCTCTTCCACTTGGCTTCTATTTGAGATTGTACTTTAAAATCAATGTTTTGCAAGTCTTCTAATAGATGTGGGGTTTTTCTTTGTTTGATGGTTTTTTCCACTTGCCAAATCTTGTCTCTTATATTTGTGGTTTGTTTGATATTAATGTAATATTGTTTCAATTTCAATATATTTTTTCAATGTTAATCTATCGATCTTGGCATAAATTATAATATGGTATTAGAGTTAGAAGATTTTAACATTGATCTTTTAGAATTTTACAAGTTTGAAGGTGGCAAAGAAACAATAAAAAAATACATTCTTTTGACTTTTGTTGTTCTCTATCTTTTAAACTCATCATTTTATTAACATTATTATGTTGTCTGTATGCATATAATTGCTCTTTTTTATTATTTGAGTACATAAACTAGCATATTTTTTTTAAGATTCAGACTAATAATAACATATAAATGGTTGTTTGAAGGCTTTTATGTCACAAATTAAAGGGCGTCTCACCCTGAACAAGTGATTTTCAATTCTATTCACTATTATACATACACGCAAATTAATTCATTAATGCAATCAAACCTTTTCTCTAGTTTTTTATTTGCTTTCAAACAAAATTAATATCAATTGTTAGAATTCCAAAAGTATGTTATTTTATTTGATTTTGATTCTTTAATAGTTGTTTGCATTCAAAGCATTTACTCAGTATTTTTTTTATTTTTTTGGTGTTTTACTACTGTATTATGTTTCTTCATCTTACTAAACAACTGGGTATCCCCGATGCTACTATTATTGACATTGTTGTCATTATTCTTTACCTTAGCTATAACATTTATATTAGCATTTGATAATTCATGGTGTTTCATTCCTTTGTGGTCTCTTTTTGACAAGAGATTCATTTTTTTCCCTTGAGTTTGCGTCATTTTTTATTTAATTATGTGAATGACTTTGTTCCAAGGAATACATAATACATTTTGGCATTTAATTTTTTTGGTATAATTTATTTGATCAAAATGTTTTCTTTAACTTTTAATCCCTCTTTTGATTTATCTCCATTACATGTTACCTTTTTTTCAAAATTTCAAAAATAAAAAAACTTTTTGGACTCCCACTTATTAATGTATAACACTTCAATTCCTTTTTTTTTTCAAATATGATCTCTTTATTAATTAACGTGTCTTTAACATGTTTTATAAATCCTTCAAATTTGTAAATCCTTTAACATGTTTTTGACTCCCACTTATTAATGTCATAATAATAAAGCATTGGTTGGACTAATTAAATCTTTCAAATTTATAAAAAATCAAGTGATTTTATTTTTACAACCCCAATTTTTTTATTTATCTAATATTTGTTTTTTAAAATATCTTTTAAAAAAAAAAAAAAAAAAAAATGTTTAATTCATATATATTCTTAATCTTATCATGAATGATAGTCTTTCTTTAAGTTAGACAAACTTTCTTAAGTTTAGTATCAAAGCTAATTCATTTTTTATTCAAATTAAAATTAAAATCTTTAATTTTATATTGATGGGGATTTTTTGAACATAAGAATTTTTTTTATCTTTTGTTTTAAAATAAAATATAAAATAGATGTTTAATTTTTTTTATTCTTAAATTTAATTTGAACAATAAAATTTATTAAATTTAAGATAAAAGTTCATTTATTTTTTAATCAAATGCAAATTAAAGTTAATTTATTTTTTACTCATATTTAAATTATATAGAACTTGTTTAACTATAAAAGATTTTTTAAGTCATCTCTTGAATGATAGTCTTTCTTTAAGTTAGACAAACTTTCTTAAGCTTAGTATCAAAGGTAATTCATTTTTTATTCAAATTAAAATTAAAATCTTTAATTTTATATTGATGGGGATTTTTTGAACATAAATTTTTTTTTATCTTTTGTTTTAAAATAAAATATAAAATAGATGTTTAATTTTTTTTATTCTTAAATTTAATTTGAACAATAAAATTTATTAAATTTAAGATAAAAGTTTATTTTTTTTTAATCAAATTCAAATTAGAGTTAATTTTTTTTTTTACTCATATTTAAATTAAATAGAACTTGTTTAACTATAAAAGTTTTTTTAAGTCATCTCTTAAATATATGCTTTTAAATTAAAATGTAATGTATTTTTTTATTACATAATTTTAATTTATTATTAAAATTAATATTTATTTTTAAAAAAAAATTACTCATTTATTTTATTATAATTTATAAAATAATATGGTTTAGTAAGTATTAAATTGTGGAAAAAGATGATAAAATTATTATTTTCAATTTTTAATTTGAATGACAAAATTAAATCATTCTTTTTTAACAAAATTTGTAAAATGAAAAACCAAATCAAACTTGTATTAAAGATATTAAATAAAAAATTAAACCAAACATCTTTTAAAAACACGAAAACATGTAATATTGTTAAAATTATGTAATCTATCAATTCTTTATTTTAAAGATAGTCTATCAATTCTTTATTTTAAATGTACTCTATCAATTCTTTATGTTAAAGATAGTATATCAATTCTTTATTTTAAATGTACTCTATCAATTTTTTATTTTTAAAAAAACAAATGACATTAGATTAATGTTACTCAATTTTGATTATTATATTTTTCATATTCATATTTCATTTTGAATATTAAAAATTACATCTATACAAATATTATAATAAATTAACTCATAGTCTCTTACATTATTTTTTTCAAGCAATTTTTTTTGAAACTAATTATTTTTTACTAACTTCATTTTTGTATAAAATTTGTTTTTGTGCTCAATTTGTCTTCAAGCAACACTTTTTCAAACGCTACGTCTTAAACTCAAAATTATACCTTCTTTGCTTTTGTGTTTACTTCTTATAAATTATTAAAAACTATGTTTTATTTGAAACTAATCATTTTTCACTTAATTTCATTTTTATAGAAAAAATGTTCTTATACTCCATTTATTTTTGTTTGGTTTATCATGTAATATCAACTTTCTTTTTCATATGTAATGTCAACTTTCTATTATACAGATATTTCATCAACTTTCTATCATAAAGATATTTATCATAAATCATTTAAATTTAGATTATAAATCATTTAGATTAATTCAGATTAAACTTTTATTTATTTTAATTGCATATTAATTCAGATTAATCTTATACTTTTTTTAATTGTGTATAAATTCAGATTAACTTTATACTTATTTTAATTGTATTAATTATGTATTAATTCAAATTAATCATATATTTATCACTAAAATATTAATCTTTAATCTTTTTATTTTAAAAAAACCCTTATTTCTTGAAATTACATTTACATATAACTCGACACATAATTTTATATTTATTTATTTTAATTGTGCATTAATTTAAACATTTATTTATTTTGTGTACCAATTCAGATTAATTTTATATATTATTTATATATAATAAAAAAAAAAATTGTATATTAATTCAGATGGCACTAAAAAGGTTGTACAAATAACTCGTAGTTATTCTTAACTTTATTTATTAAACCTTTTTCTCTCTAATCACACTCCAGAATTTTTACTTGTTAAATTCTCCTCCCTCATTATACACTACAGAATTTTCTCCATTTAATCTTTTCCCCACATTTATCGTTTACTTTGATATAAAAATAATATTGATCCATTTATATTGATTATTTTATGTTTTCTCAATGTTAATCTATGTAAGATGTTCACGCCTTGGAAACTACAATTGATGTTATAAAGTGCATCATCCCTTATGAAATTTGCGTAGTTGTCATCATCAGATCTGCAAATGTCGTAACGTGGAAAAATGTTTATAATAAAAATGTTGTTTATGCTTTTCTTGGGAGCCACCTCGTTTAAAAGAATTGATGCTCTCATTGTTTGGACTTGAAGCTCTCATTGTTTGGCCGTTCATGGTGATGGCAAAACGTGCTACTGATGCATTTAAACTCAAACATGAGAGATTTAAGTTCTGGTTCAAGAGATTTAGCAGAGGATTAGTGATGCAATATGAACGATTCAGAAGGTGTTACGCAACAAACAAAAGAAGAATCCAGAAAAACTGTGTACAAGAGATTTTAGTAAAGAATTAGTGATAAAGTATGAAGAAGTCAGTGCCAATTGTTTATTTAAAAGTGCTAGGCAAAGAACCAAAGAAGGCGCACCTGAAAAACTCTGGATCATTCTCAATTAACCACAAACCAACACTCCAGAATCACATCCCAACGCTCAGAATGATTATATTATTAATGTTTAAGCATTTCAAGTGTACAAAAGATTTCCCAGCTCCCCCCTCCTGTCCCCGTTGCTTACCAACAGTGTATGCATCCCGGAAAACTTAAAGCAGATATCAGCACAACTGCCAAGAAGGGCAGGTACTCAAAGGCAGAAAGGCTGAGGGATGAGATGGAAGTTTTAGTGAAAGAAGGGTCCCAATGGACAATGAAGGACCTTCTGTCAAGACGTGAAAAAAGACTTGTCCTTGCCTGCAATTGAAGACCATATTGTTTTGGTTTGAGATATTTCAGAGGGTTCCCACTTCGACCACAAAGTTGGCTGGAATGGCTGCAGCCTTGCTGAAAGGCATCAGCTTTGGGTGATTTGCTTTCTTCCATCTTTGTTATGACATCTTGTTGTTTTTTGACCTGATGTGCCTTTTTGTTGGTCTATGGTGGCTGTTTTTGGTTCTCCTTGCCTTCTTGTTTTGGAACTTTTTGTCATCAGGGACTGGCCCCCTCTTGTGTCCCAACACCAATTCATAGCTCCGGTCTAAAGCATTTAAACAGAGCTATGAACTGGCTCAGACCTTAAAAGCATTTATCCAATCAAATAAAAAAAGTACAAAAGATTTCAAATTTGTGAGACTGTTTTCTGTCTACAAAAATTAATAACATTTCTAAAATACATTAATTATGTGGCTTATATGGTAGGCTGCTATCTGAAACCTCTAAATTTTCCTAACAAATGTGACCAGCAAACTCCCACCAATGGTTTATGCCACATACCTCGCATTGACATGTATCAAACAAAATATTCTAAGACTGTTTTTCTGTCTACAAAAATTAATAACATTTCTAAAGTACATTCGTCCTGTGGCTTGTATGGTAGGCTGCCATCAGAAACCTCTAAATCCTACTAACAAATGTCACCAGAAAACTCACCTATAGTTTATGCCACATACCTCACATCCTGTAGTGTTGGGCCAAATTAGCCAAAATAGTAATAAGATATAAAAGATATCTATACCTGTCTTGGAGACGATAAAGTTCTGTACCTGTCTTGGAGGCGATAAAGTTCTGTACCTGTCTTTGGGGAAGAGAGAATTTAAAATACAACTTTGCAAGTGTGTAGCATCAAAAGAGCAAATTTTAATTATTTTTTCAACTTTTTTCTAGCAACATGCATTACAGGAAGGACAAGTTCAAAACATATGCTTAGCTTATGTGTACGTTAAAACTAACAAAAACATGCTACATTTTACGTTAAATCTTCCATGGATGTTAAAATATGAGGCATGACCTTGCCAAAAAACAAAACACACATATCAAACAGTAGCCTTAAGACTGAAGTACATCCTAGTTTAGAAAGCTGGGATAATAAGTGTCATCAATGGAACATAGACCTTTGATTTATTCGCCCCCATGAATCAATAAGCAGATATCAAACAGGAACCCTAAGACTAGAGTTAAAAATAACATAACATTCTAGCTTTTGCACTCATAACAAGTGTTTCGGTAAAACTTCCACCACCTCCCACAAATCAGATAAGCAAATACCATAGCTTAGCTGGGAATACCAAGGAGCAAATAACATAGCTTAGCTAGGAATACCAAGGCATGTGCAGGAACCAGACAAGTGCACCGAATAGATCTATGAAACAAAATTTTACAACACAAGAAGCAGTATTGTGAGTCAAAAAGCACAAAGCGATACATAATGACTGTTTCAGAGAATAAAATGGGAAATTGTTTTTCAGAAAAAGCAGACAGTAAATTACATTTATGGTAACACATGTCTAGAGACAATTAAAAGGGAATGCACCAAAGAACAATGTAATTTCTTGCTAGTGCATATGTATTAAAATAGAAAAACATCCCCATAGTAAAACCAAGCGCTATCATTGCAAATAAGATAAGTTTCTACTATTTTGAAATAGATGAATACTGTAAACATAGAAACATAAGAGGGGAGCAGAACCATAAAACCACAATACACACTTGGCTTGTATGGTAAGCTACTATCAGAAAACACTCACAAATTATAAGTGTCGTCAGCGAAACTTCCACCTTTAATTTATGCCTCCCATGAATCAGATAAGCAGGTAAATAGCTTAGCTGGGATTATGAAGGCACATGCAAACTCATGGAACAAATGTGTCAAACAATAAGAATCTAACAACAACAAATCAAAATCCAAAAAACATTAGTTTGTTATTTGCAAGTAAACTGGTTCAGGTATTGAGATGGGATATTTCTTTCCATTCCATGCCAGCTACATATTAAAAATAACATTAGATATACCTAAACTTGTCTTGGGGACAGAGAACTCATCTTAGGGAAAGAAAAACTTGTCTTGGGAACAGAAAACTCATCTTCGGGAAAGAAATCTAAAGCACGTTGCACATGCATGGTGCAAAAAAATCACCAACATACTTTGTTGCTGGTGCCATATATAACAGAGGAGGCCCTAACATCCATGGCTTGTATGTTAAGCTACCATAAAAAAGCCTTGACATTGCAACTTCCACTTTCAATTCTTGCCTCCAACAAATGAGATGAGCAGTGTCTATAGGTTAGAATGATAATGGGAATATGGAGGTGTAGCATTGCCAATAAAAGAAACAATATACTAGAAAGGATCTGTAAGACTGGAATACAGATATATCCTATCATCCTCTCAATAAAACACAAATTAGAAAGATATCATAATATACTCTGAAGGAAAACACTAAATCAGAAAGATATCCTAACATTCTCTGAAGGAAACACTGAAACAGAAGACCCGTAAGACTAGAATACAGATAAATCCTAACATCCCCACTTGAGGACTTGGATGAGACTTCCATAGTGTCATCAGCAAAACTTCCAACTTTGATTTATGCCTCCCATTAATCAGATTAAACAGATAGCTGGGATTACAAAGGCACATTCAAGCTCATGGAACATGTTTTTAAAAAAAAAACAATTTTGTGAATCAAAAGGCAAAGAAAAAACATTTAGATTACAGTGCAAGTTACTTTAAAGATTAAAAAGTGATGTTTCTTACCATACTAACCAAAATAGTGAAATTATAGCATTGATAGATGTACTTGTCTTGTGAGAATTATCAAAATGTACCTTTTTTATGAGAAGAATCAAAATATAACACACATCCCATACATAAGGTACGAGAGACCCTAACACGCTTGGCTTGAATGTTCAAACACCATAAGAAAATGTCCATTGTAAAGCATATTTTTTCGTCATTGCAATTTCCACTTTAAATTCCTTCATTCAACAAATGAGACAAACAATATGATAAAGCATAGGCTTTGGGATTATTGAGTCATGACCCTTGCCTTGCAAATGTAGAAAACAATATTAAGCAAGAACCCTATGACTAATCGACACAACTTCTTCCTAGCTTAGAGATTACCACAGACATGACTTGTATTGTGAGCTAACATGAGAACGCAATCATAAATATAAACTATTGTAACCAAATTCCATTTTGATTCAAGCTTAGACAAGCATGAAATATCGAGCTTGCCTTGAATTACACAAACATATACATGGCCAGGGCAAGAGACCCGCAGAAAACAGTTCTGAAAAGATAGCATATCAATATCAAATATAAATGTGCTTCCAAAACTAGAAAAAATGTGTATTGAGTGTTCAAAATACCTTTCAGTCATTTAAACCTCTTTTTCCATCATTCACCCCTCTGAACCTTTAAAACAACCAAATGCAAATTATATCATGGGCCACAAGAATGTAATTTCTTTAACCCAAAAACACCACACATGGATGATTCGATGCAATTTCTCCAAATACAATAGTGCATTAGGATTTCAAAAGCCTAACAAATTCCTAACACTTTTAAAGGAAGCCTCGATGCAATTTACCTAACACAGAAGTGCATTACAACGACATTACTTGTAAATGCCTTGAATGTTAGTTAAGGTTCTCAGAGAAACATTATCTTATAAGATCATCAGCTCGTGTTAAGGTTCCCGTAGACACATGTTTTGATTCTACCCTCTGAGCTTATGTTTTGATTCTACCCTCTCAGCTTATGTTTTGGTTCTCAGAGGAACACCCTCTTGTAGAGATCCTCACCACCCTCTTGTAGAGACCCTCACCGCCTCTTTTCGATCTCAGAAATATTTTGGTTCTACCCTCTCAGAACAAGTTTTTGCTCTCACACACTCTTATGGAGGTCATCAGCTCCTGATTTGATTCTCAGCTCAACAACCTCTTGTGGAGGTAAACAACTCCTATTTTGGAGCTCATCCTATTCTGGTTATCAAAGTAATACCCTCTTATGGAGATCATCGTCTCCTATTTCGGTTTTCGAAGGAACACCCTCTTCTGGAGGCTGTTTTCATTCTCAAAAGAACACCCTCTCATGGGCGTCATCAGCTCCTGTTTTTGTACTCCAAGAAACGCCTTATGCAGATCACCAGTTCCTGCTTTGGCCATTTTATAGTGATTGATGAGGATGTGACCTTACACCCCATCACGAATTAGAGCCAACATTGTTCACATTCTCCAAACTTCGTCGTGGTCCCATTGCTTCTCAATTTTACGGATTGATACAAAATTATTCATAGAGTATTTGAAATAGAGCAAACAAATTAATTTAACTAATGCATAGCTGCCATTTGGCAAAAAAAACCACTACGATCTCTTTGCAGCTACTGCAAATTTCCATCCCCCAAAAGCTAGGTGGGGATGATACTAGTCTTCCCAAGCAGAAGTTGCTCCACAAATTTAGAAGAATTATTATATTATTTGCAATTCCAATATAGAATCCCAAATGCATGGAAACATACATCACCACATTGTCTTATCAATCTATGCAAGCGTTTCACCGAGCTTCACGCACGATTTACACCTAGGGTTTAAAGCCGACATTATAATAAGCTAGGGTTACAAGCCGATATTATAATAAGTTAGGGTTTTCACGTGCCCAATATTTAGGGTTTTAGGGGACAATTTACAGCTTGTAAGGATTGGCATATTTCACCCAGGCGTGTATTTTAAAGGTTTAAAGCTACGACAAATTGCAATCGACCATTTTCTATACAATCTTTAAATATGGCAAAACCAGAAACAGTGTCAAAACTGAATGCATGCTAAAATATAAAAATAAGGCCAAGAAATGAACTAAAAAGCCGAAACCTTACCTAATCTTGAGTTGCATGGGTTTTAGAAACCATAGTTCCTGAGAAAAACCATATTCTCAACGAAACAAACAACATTAAAGCCAAGACTTTTATATCAATCTGCTTCAAAAGCAGAAATGAGAGACAAATGCGATGGTTAAGCCACGCCCGCCTTTCTTATAAATAAAAACCCTAACCCTAATTTGCAACTCCCTCCTAAAAATGTTAAGCCCGGTTTTTGTTTTATTTTTTAAATTATTATTATTTTCATTTCGACCCCCGACAATGGAAGGAAATTTGTTTCCCATGGAATTCAAAACTTAAACAAACTAACTATTTAATTAACTTGTCTATTTTAATTATCAATGGGTTAACATGGGTTGGCTCCTTCCTCCTTCCCCATGTCAACCTCGTAGGTTGAGAGTTTTTTTTTTGGTATTCATTTTAATTGTAAACACTTTAAAATGGTTTCTTGGCATTTATTTGATGTTAGTTTATATATAATAAGTGTCAACTTATTAATTTGTATTGAAATGTGTATAATGTAAATATTTAAATAAAATTAAAGTTTGAATATTAATTTTTAAAAATATATTTTATTTTTGAAAAAAAAATTGAAATGATTTATTTTTATATATTTTTATTTGTTTTTTTATAAGAGTGAAAAGAAGGTTTTGATGGGGTCTCTCACCCTACAATAAAAGACAAGCAAATTAACACTTAACCCTTACAAAACGATACAAAATCTCAAAGAAAACATAGAAACAACAAAGCCTCAACTATCAAAGAGGACAACACGAGCAACTAGCAGCCAAAAAACTGTCAATAATCAATAAACAAACCAAACTTCCACTAAAATTTCACCAAAAATCCACCAGAGAACAAGCAAAGGGTTGGCAAAAAATTATCAAAGAGAGGGATCAACAACATAGCTAATCATGACACCATTGAACCACCATTGTCAAGGTCTAGACATCCAAACAAAGAGAGAATATGCAGACAATTAACTAATGGTCAGGATTCTTCTTCCCTTATGGGAAAGAATACCTTCCATATCCATTGTGAGCCATCTTTTAACAATTCTGTGACATTCAATATGAGTCTTTCAGCCTCCGTTCTTCTACCTTTCTTCTTCGTTATCGAGTCCATCAAAACTTTGAGTTTTACAATCGAAGAAAGGGCAAGAGCATCTTTGTTCACTATCAAAGGGGGAGGGTTTGAATCTCCAAGAAGCACAGGCTTCACTCTCAAAGGGTCTTTGTTCGAAAGGGAAGCACCCTTGAACAAAGTGGGGGTCGACCTATGAAGAGGATAGAAAATGCCATGGTTATGCCAAAGAAAGTCTTGATCTAAAGCTCCTTGTTTTCCTGCATACCAACCTTGAACGAGGATTCTCAAAGGGGTACCCAACAACATGATGTTCAATAATGTTGCAATCAAAACATCTGAAAGGGAGCCCTTCAAATTTAATAAATTGAATCCACGAACCGCAAGGGGAACAAAGCTTGACTAAATGACAAAGAGGCCTAGACAGATCCATTAATGCGTAAATTCTCATGAACCTTTTACCCACAGAGTTTGCATCCATCCTCACAAAAGCACCCACTTAGTTAACCATCATTAGAATGTGCTCCTCATTCCTTAAGATAGGTGGAATATTATATAATCTGATCCAAAGGGGAGCAACAAAAATTGATTCCTTGTTTAGATAAAAAAACAAGGGACCAGGGACAAAGAAAGATCCCAAATCTACTAAAGAACCATGGCCCAGAGGTCCACACAAAATCCCAATTAGTAACACAGTGGAACTCAACCTAGAAGAAGCCATGGTTGAGCAAAGAGAAAGTTCGAGCTTCCAAAGACTTCCACATCAAGGTATCCCACTAGACAAGATTAGAGTGTGTGATTGGGAGCCCATGCATTTTACAAATAAGCACCTGCAACCAACATTGATATCCATATCCTGAATGAACTGGTCAAAAACATCCACCTCTGGGGTGTTCTCTAAAAACAAAACTAGGATGTCACCCAATAAGAAAGATTATGAGTTAATGCTTGGAACAGGGGTGGGTTGATCCCTAACTCCAACTTGTATCCACACCATAGAGGGAAGAGGACCATCAAAACCAAAAGATAGCCTTGCCTTACATAAGTTGGTGCAAGCATGGAATGGATTGCACACACTGATGCAGTCAATGTATATTTATATTTGTTAGTGGTCAATGACATGGCAATTCACTTGAAAAAATTCAAACATTTAACATTAATAAATTGGAGAAAAATAAATGTCTTGTCAAAAACAAAAAGCTAAAGTTTACACTTCTATTATTTAATTATTTTCCACAAACATAAAGACTTATAAAATTACAAATATTATTTTGTATACTATTATACACTTTATTTTATTTTAGTTGTCTTTTAATAAAAGACCAACTTAATTAATCAAACTTAATCTATAAATGGTAATGACATTTCAATGACCACGCTCCTAATATCATTTCATTTTAATAATTATAAATAATAATGTGTTATTTTGTTTAAAATTTATTCAGCATATGTTTTATTTTTTAAAATATTTTTTTTATTAATTAATTAATTTATTATGGATTAATTAACAATATTTGATTTGACCCAAAAAACTTTATTTCTTTTACGCCTTCACTTTCAAGCATGTCGATCCCTCATCATTGCTTCCACCCAATTGTTCATGTGGTCAAAATACTACAATTAAAGTTTCCTCCTCACAAAATCCAAATATTAATCTTTACAATAAGTATTAAAGAAGCATCACGACACTTATTTATGTATAGATAATTAGTTAAAATTAAATGTTATTTATTTTTTACAATTTTTGTTTATCAGTATTTTTGTTGTAATTTGAAGGGTCTGATAAAAATTTTGATCTCCTTAACACAAATTCTTAACATTTTACATTGCATATTTCGTTCATTGCAAGACAATAGGAGTCA
This sequence comes from Torreya grandis, assembly GCA_037957365.1. NCBI lineage: Eukaryota > Viridiplantae > Streptophyta > Pinopsida > Cupressales > Taxaceae > Torreya > Torreya grandis. The sequence continues at coordinate 2,527,000 of JARHVA010002100.1, read as the reverse complement.
ATGAGTGCATTTAGGGTGAAAGGAAACAAAAGGGTGAGCATGTTTAGATGTTTTTGTCATATTTGGAGAACCTATTAAGACCGTACATTTTTACAAAAACCATATAGTCATTGTCAAGACCGTACAAACTGTCTTGACAAACTGTGTTAAAAATGTGTTGTGTAATTTGCATGATATACACCCCTTAGAAATTCTACACCCTATCACAACATAGGGGTTTGAAGCATCACCCAGGTTGAGGGGTATGGGGTGTCAGTGGCCCGCTATGTTGGTTTTTAGGTGTGGGAGCCCTTGAAGATTATGTTGGGTCCTTATGGTGGTTTCAAATCCATATGGGTCATTTCAATATGTGGTTTAAAACCCATGGTATTGTATGGACCATTGATTAACCCATGATTTATACCCAATGAATTGCAATACCACTTAACAATGATGTACCTATATATACATACATATGGATTAGGGTCAAACAAACAAAGGAGAAATACCTTATTGTATTGGGAATTGTTGAGTTAATACAACGAGTGAGTGTTGTTTTATTTGGGTTTTCCTAAAAGGGTTTCCTAGGTTAAATCGCTTGTGTATATTATAAGTGTGTTTATTTTTATTTTTAGTTATTTTTTTATTGTTTTTTAAACATTGCTTTTACTGCATAGGTTGATCAGTATTATTTATATATATCATTTGGTATCATTTTTATTCTTCATTTGGTATCATAGAGCTAGGGTATAACTAGTTTTTAAAGAGTTAGGGCATCTTAGCCTTGTGATAAACCTTTTCTTGAGTGGGTGTTTTGTGTAGGATAATCTTGTGTCAAGAAATATGATCTGAAGCTTGATAGGAATTACCCCGTAACAGTCAAAAGCTGAAGTTTCAATGTGCAGCGCACGATTTTAGTCAATCAACTTCATTCAATTTTTCAATATTAAATTATTACATATATAATGTGTTGTGCTCTTACAAACAAGGAGTCAACACTAATATCTTGTCCCAATAATCTCTGCTACATATTCTCCTTTATTCTCTCACAATCCTATCGTATCTTCTATATGCTTACGTGAGTTATTTTCACAACTCACACTATTAAATTATCTCTCCACATATTCAATACACACATACTAATTAACATTTAATAATGTGGAATCATAAACTAAACTAACTTATGCACCCATGTGAGGACTAATTCCTCAACATTTCCCTCTAGTATAAACATAGGGAGAGGAACCATATAGACTAAACAAAAATATATTATCTTCCCACAAGTTTGATTCACAAATGTTGGGTTCGTCTGAAAATGCATCTGTTACATTGAATAGGAATTATTGCATAAAAAATCATACATCATTCATGTTTTATCAAGAATTGCCTTTAAAGACTTTATTCAATGTTTTCGAGACAAAATAAAAAAGACACTTATTTGGATTAAAGACGACACAAGATTGATAATTTTGATATAAACTAACTAATGATCATTAATATAACCTAAATGACAATTATAAAAATAACATATTTAATATAAAACTAAAACTATAAAATTTTAAAACACAAATAAATACCTGTGAAAGGAAAATACCACATAATATAAAAAGGTTATACCAAGTATAACCTAAACTTAAAACTTGACTCAATAAAAACTAAAACCTAAAAACATTAACACAAAACACTGGTAGTTTGGGAGGAGGTTTAGAGGAAGTGACATGGATTTTTAGAAAGAGTGAAGTAGATGCAAAGTGGGTGACAGTTTGGAATTTATTGAGCTTGGAGTGTGAAGATCTAAGCATGCAGTTGCAGATCCACTAATTTGGTCAGTGTTCACCATCACTAAAGGGGATAGAAATATAGATGTTGAGAATGGAGCTTGTAGATTATGACTAACTATCACACAGCGTCGACGGTGAGTTGGCAGGATAGGTATGTGGTGGATGAGTTGAGGGAGATGTAAGGAGATTATCATTATTGGGTCAAGAAATATCATGGATTGCAAAGTTTGGATCCTTGATCCACAACCATGAGAGGAACTATGTTGCTTTCGGGTGGATGGAATGATCAATGTTTAAGTTCAGCCTCCAAATACACTTAATCAAAGAAATTTTAGGGGTCATGTTGTGGATGTCGATGTCAAGTCCTTTGTATCCATATTCAATGGAAAGCTCATACTTTTAATACAACACATGTTAAATCAAAACCAAAATATAAGATCTCACACAAAGCTCAAAAAATTGCTAAACACTATAAAATTATAGAATATATGATATAATATCTCCAAATAGGAGTTACGTCCAGGTAGTACCTATGATTGCACTATGGAAATAGTTTTCTCTATTGTTTTTCTTCTTCTTCAAATCTGAAACATAACTAGTCAACCAAAAAACTTGCAATATGTATATATATATATATATATATATATATATATTTTTTTTTTTATTTTTTTATTTTTAAATTTTGAATACAAATTGTGGACCAAATAGAGTGGAGACAGTGGAAAAGGGTGAACAAGATGGAAGCTTGATGAATATGCAAATTAATGATGAATGTTAAGAACTTGCACATGGTTTGCATTTCAAGTGGTTCGCAGTATGCAAGCAAGGTGAACAAACATATAAATGATAGTTGCACGTGGTCTACACATTGTTGTATGATTTATTTTGATACAAAAAACAAATCCATGGAGGGCAAATAGAGAGGTCTAAGGGAACATACTCTAATATCACTGATAGGAATTACCCCATAATGGTGAAGAGTCGAAGCTCTAATGTGTAGCACAAGAATTTAGTCAATTAACTTCATTCAATTTTTCAATATAAAACTATTACATATATAGCGTGTTGTTCTCCTACAAATAAGGAGTTGACACTAATTTTTTATCCCAATAATTTCTCCTAGAGATTCTTTGTTCTTCTTTCACAACTCACTTACATTATTGAATTATCTGTCCACATATTAAATACACACACACTAATTAACATTTAATAGTGTGGAGTCCTAAACTAAACGAATTTATGCACCCATGTGATAACTAATTCCTCAACAAATCTCAAGGATAGAGATAGACACATTTAATAGCCAACTATTTGAGCTATATAAGATTAAGAAGGAAGATTTGCTTCTGGATTAAGATTAATGGGTTTTTATGTCAAGAAAATAACCCGAGTATGAAGTTATAAGATTGGGAGAAGATGGATAGGAGGGCGAAGAGCTCGATTAGGTTGTTCCTTTCAGATTTAGTGTTGTTAAGTAAAGTCAAAACTAAAGATATTTGGGGTAAGTTAAGGACTTTTAATTAGTTAAAGTCTCTTGTAAACAAACTATTTGTTCAAAAGAAGTCATATTCTCTTTGGATGAATGATGGTATTTTCCTTGATTTTGGTTTTACTCAGAATATGAATAAATTAATTGCAGTAGTATAGATCTAAGGATACATCCATGTAAGTAAGGAATTCAGATATATCGAAGAGGCTAAGCTCAACAATATGTCTAAGTGCAACAAATGAAACTTGGCTATGCAAAGTAAATACAAAAGGTCAATGAATGATCACACCTAGTCATTGTTTTGTAATTATGGACATGTAAAATGATTGTGTAGACTAACTAGATCCTACTCTTGAAATTTAGAACTTAGCAACCTCTCCTACGCAAACACATTCTCTAAGTGGGTTCATCCTAGGCAAACTTGACCTGGTCAGAATCACAACTATCGAGTTTGTCTTTATGCCACCAATTTTATCTTATGTAGGGTTATCAAACTTGGTTTTTCAATCACTGGTGTACCTTCTCTTTTTTGATGTTCATGTACTTTCACTTCATTATTTTATGAGGGAAAATGTGTATACTTTATGTTCTCCCTCTTTGACCTAGATTAACATTCCAAAACAAATAAAGAGTCTTGGAGTCAAGCAACCACTGAAGCAATGTTACAAATTATGTTTATGACACACTTAAAATCATATCTACATGTAGTTATATGATTGTGTGGATGGAATCGCTCGAGTGAGTGGTTTGAGCCTCCTCTTCCCTATAAGTGACAATGCAACTATATACAAACTAATACCCTCTTTTAGCACAAGGCAAAATATGAGAGACAAAGAATAAAAACTATGTCACAAGTGTGTAAGATATGATTTAATGAAGCTCAACTTGAATTATGAGGAATGATGTTTGATGTTTGGCTCTAGTCTTGACCTAAGATCTTTAGAATTTCCATGTGTCTTATATTTTCTCCTTCTATTTGAAATGAATTGATATGAATTTGTATATATAAGTTGATCTAGGACAAGTTATGCATGTTAGGTAATTTTTAAAATGACAATGGTCTAGGTTAAAGGCACATAATCAATAAAAATAGTTAGAAGGCCCATAAGACTAAAAGGGGCAAGCACATGTAAGGTGCATTCTTATTCGAGATAGACCCACACAAAATGTTAATCTAACCTAGAGATGAGAGAAGTTGATTTTTTTAGGCAAAACATAATGACAAGTGATGTGTAGTCCAAGGATGCTAACATATGTTTTTAAATAAGTTTTAGAGTGTAGTTTTTAGGCTCAAGGGCTACATAGGGACTTAATTCAACTTGTAATGATTCAAGAAACACATCAAAATGTAAAAAAATCCAAATATGATAAATCGGGAATAAGACAATGGAAATAAGGGTCTTGTGCCAACATTAGGTGTCTACGTAATGCCCCCAATTTGACATGGACATAAGAATGTGAGTGAATGCATGTGTGAATTAAAGTATAAATGTAAACAATTTGAAATACATAACTCCACTTACCAAGGAAGAGTGTAAGATTTTTTCATGCACACTTGAGCTAAGCCTCCATCCACATGAAATTTTCATGCATCTAAAACAAGTACCAATTACTACAAGTAGTCAATGCTCATAATATATATTTAAAGTTTGAGAATTAATTTTTTTAAAAGAAAGCATAGGAATGAATACACCTGGTTGGTACTTTCTCCAAATGCTACAACAATTATTTCCATTACTAGACTTTTGATAAGACAACACTTCTTTAGGAGTCACTAATTCCTAATCCACTTCTTGATAAAAGAAGTAGATAAATTTATTTAAGTTTGATCAAGTTCTCTCTATTTTGATTTTTCTAAAATATGCCCATATATATGCCCCCACTTTTGAGGTGAGGAATGAAGATGTGTACTACAATCACTTATCCCAAGAGATAATGTTAAATACCTCATATATTATGAAAATAATATCGCTGAAGTAACAATAAATATTCAATTGAAAAGTGCACTTCTATTAATTTAACAAAAAAATTATATTAAAATGTTTATCATACAAAAAAATAGGTGGAAAAGTCACACCTCAGAAGCCAAACCAAGCTAAGGGAGCCTCAAGAGATATAAAAGTTCAATAAAGGCCACAACTTAGCCAATAACCATAGTTAAACTAACTTAAGTACACATCAATCAAAAAAGGGAATGAAATATCACAAACAAAGAAATAAATAAGCAACGGTTGTGAACATGATAGCTGATGGAGGAGGCAGAGGTAGAGGGTCCTAAGGCTTTCTTCCCTAGCCATCCTAGGCTAGGGGATCTTCATCAACTGGGAGGGGTCCCAACCATCAACCTGCTAGTTAGTTTTATAATCATGTTGCACCTAAGAATCCTAATGGGGAGGAGAGATGGCTAACGCTAACTACATGAATTTATCTTATAGAGGGTGTCTCTATCCCCCCACCACCATTGTATATGTTACCTCTATCAGATCCTCTAGGAGGAGATGGCCATTGAGAGCGAGGAGAGGAGCTCCTCTAACTTCTAGACCTTTGGTTGCAAGATAGTGGTGCCTCCCCCCATGCCCACAACCCCTAGGAGTGGAGTGGTGAGGAGGGGGATCATCATGCTCATGATTGACCATGCAAAGAGCATTTCCCCATTGGTTCAAGAGGAGGTACAGATGATGAAGTTCAAGCTGGACCTTATATATTTGACTCTGAATCTGAAGGGTAATATTAGCAATCATAACAAATTTATTAGTTATAGAATATTTTTTTTCCATAGTTTCATTATTAAAACATGCTTGATTCCTATATTTCCAAATTTGAAACAAAATATTAGTATGAAAAATATGCCATAATATGTTATATATTGCAGGCAACAGGGTGGAGTCCCCTAAGAGAGCCATTTTCCAAGAGAACATTTCAGGCCTAAAGGGTTTGAAATGGGTATGAATCCATATCCAAGCTAATAAGGCATGAGGGCAAAACCAAAAGAGATGCTTAATAGTTGTTGGGTGATGACAGGCTGGGCAAGTAGGATTTAAAACCCCCATGTGCTTGAGCCTATTCCCCATGGGAAGAACTTGGTATAGGATACACCAAAGGAAATGGGCTTTTTTGGGCTCAATACAAGCCACCCAAATATTATTAAATCTCTAGGTTTAGACCTAATGGAAGGATTAGAGAGACCACGAGTTGTTGATGGCATTAGTGTAAATATGTCGAGGAGCCAACAAATTATAAGCCAATCAAGGAGATTATTAATGAAATGGTGTGGCTGTAGGCCAAAACTAGTCATTCCACCATGACGTGAGAAAGAAAACTCTAATTTTGTGCAATTATTCATTAGGTATGAAAATTTGTAGTTTAGAAATGGATTCTACATCTTCCTTATTAAGATGAAAATTAGATTTTAGCATAGGCCAAGGAAGCCAGTCCCTAGAGTTCTTACAAAATAGATCACCAAATGTGAGAATACCTTTCTTAAATAGCCTCAAGCTTTTGATCCAAGGGACCATGGCAAAGGGGACATTGTGGAATTCAACTAGGGAGACCACCATAACAATTAGGAGTTTAGAGAAAGACCACTTCTAAAGCCATCCCCCACCTAAATGAGGTGGGGTTTGAGCTTTTCCTATGACTTACAAATACTTTACATGACAAAAGTGCCCCCTAATTTGACTATCGCCGATGAGATAAGTGTGCTATGAAAGCCAATGCCTTGTTAAGATTTTCTGTCGAGCAGATAACCTTGAGAAATGTAGTGCCTCAACAGAATTTTTTAAGCTTTATTCAATGGTTGAGGGTATCAGTGTAAATATGTCGAGGAGATAATAAATTGTAACCCAACTAAGGAGAGTATCAATGAAATGGTGTGGCTGTAGGCCAAGACTAATCCTTACACCATGGTGTGAGAGAGGAAACTCTAGTTTTGTACAAGTATTCATTAGGTATGGAACTCTGTAATTTAGAAATAGATTTTGCATCTTCCTTATTAAGATGGAACTTGGATTTTAACATAGGCTAAGGAAGCCAATCCCTAGAGTTATTACAAAATAGATCACCAACCATGATAATACCTTTCTTAAACAGCCTCAAGCTTTTGATTCAGGGGACCATGACAAAGGGGACATTGTAAAAGTTTAGTTAGAGAGACCACTATAATGACTACGAGTTTAGAGAAAGACCACTTATAAACCCATCCCCACCCAAATGAGGTGGGGTTTGAGTTTTTCCTAGGACTTCCAGATACTTTGCATGACAAAAGTTCCCCCTAATTTGATTGTCATCAATGAGATAAGTACGCTTTGAAATCTAATACCTTGTTAGGATTTTCTGTCGAGTGGGCAACCTTGAGAAATGTAGTGCCTAAGTGGAATTTTCTAAACTTCATTTGATGGTTGAGGGCATCGGTGTTAATATGCTAAGGAGACAATAAATTGTAACCCAACCAAGGAGAGTATTAATGAAATGGTGTGGCTGTAGGCCAAGACCAGTCCTTCCACCATGGCATGAGAGAAGAAACTCCAATTTTGTGCAAGTATTCATCAGGTATGGAACTCTATAATTTAGAAATGGATTCTACATCTTCCTTATTAAGATGGAACTTAGATTTTAGCATAGGCCAAGGAAGACAGTACCTAAAGTTCTTACAAAATATATCACCAACTATGATAATACCTTTCTTAAATAGCCTCAATCTTTTGATCTAGGGGACCATGGCAAAGGGGACATTGTGGAAGTTCAATTGGGAAGACCACCATAACGATTGGGAGTTTAGAGAAATACTACTTCTAAATCCATCCCCCAACCAAATGAAGTGGGGTTTGAGATTTTCCTAGGACTTCCAAATACTTTGCATGACAAAAATACCCCCTAACTTGACTGTCATCGACGAGATAAGTGCACTATGAAATACAATGCCTTGCTAGGATTTTTTGTATAGCAGATAACTTTGAGAAATGTAGTGCCTCAACAAAAAAATTTAGGCTTCGTCTAGAGGTTGAGGACATCAATGTCAATATGCTAAGGAACCAACAAATTATAAACCAACCAAGGAAAGTATCAATGAAATGGTATGGCTATAGGCCAAGACCAGTCCATCTACCATGACGTGAGAGAGGAAACTCTAGTTTTGTGCAAGTATTCATCAGGTATGGAACTTTGTAATTTAGAAATGGATTTTTCATCTTACTTATTAAGATAGAACTTGGATTTTAGCATATGTCAGGAAGTCAATCCCTATAGTTCTTACAATATAGATCACCAACCATGAGAATAACTTTCTTAAATAGTCTTAAGCTTTTGATTTAGGGGACCATGGCAAAGGGGACATTGTGGAAGTTTAGTTGGGGAGACCACCATAATGATTGGGACTTTAGATAAATACCACTTTTAAACCCATCCCCCACCCAAATGAGGTGGGGTTTGAGCTTTTCCTAGGCCTTCCAAATACTTTTCATGACAAAAATGCCCCCTAATATGACTATCACCAATGAGATAAGTGCACTATGAAAGCCAATGCCTTACCAGGCTTTTATGTTGAGCAGGTAACATTGAAAAATGTAGTGCCTCAACAATTTTTTTCAGGATTCATCCCCTTCAAAGTTTTTTATGATCCATTTAACCCTAAGAGTGAACCCTTGAAGCTTGATGTTTATGAGCCCTAACCCACTAGCATCTTTAGGTTGACAACAGATGGCCCAGGAGACTCGATGAAAATGATGGTGCCCCTCAGAATTGTCCCAGAGAAAGTCTCATAATTTTTTTTCAAGATTTGCATAAGAGGCATTGGAAGGAGCCCAACAATATGAATAGTAAACATGAGTATCAGTGAACACCTTAGAACAAATCTAAATTTCTTTGACCTACAAAGGCTTAGTGATCTAAGAGGATATTTTTTCTCAACTCTTTAAACCACATACGACCATAATTATATATAAGAGGCTCTAAAAACAAATGGAATGCCTAAGAATTTACAATGGACCCCAATAAGGATCCATTGCCACATATATCCCTCCAGCCAAGGAGGTTTGGGTGATAGAGATTGACGATAACACTAGGTCTTACGCTATTGAATGGTCGACCTAGATGCAAGGTAAAAGATATCTAAACATTCTATGGCATGTTTGATAGATTCTTATTCCTCCTAAAAAGTTAAGAAGGAATCATAAACAAAGTGCTCATTAATTGACTAGTGAACTGAATTAAGAAGAAAGATCCCCTTGACTAGACCCTTGGAAGCATAACTAGCAAATGGATAGTTAAAACCTTCAGCAAACAAAACATAAAGTGTAGGAGAAAGGGGAAAACCATATATGATAGATCTGTGGAGCTCAAAGTATTGATATTTAGAGCTATTGATGGTGATCAGGCCCCAACATATTGAAATAACATATTGATGGTGTAAACAAACTTAGGACCAAACGCTAAAGCCTGTAGCACAATTATGATAAATGGCCACTCAATCTGATCATAGGCTTTATAAAAATCAATCTTGATGAAAAATGCCTTTTGGTTAGATATTTTATCCCATTCCATACCTTCCTAGATGATAATAACATTATATATAATATATCTATGTTAAACAATACTAGTTTGCTCACTTTGCACAATTAAGGGAAGCAAGTGTTTGATTATAAGAGATAATTTTTTACCTATGATTTTGTAATAAACATTGAGCAAAGTGATGGGTCTCTAGTTGGTAATTACCTTAGGGTCCCTTACCTTGGGAATGAATTTGATGTCATCCTGATTAATGAGATGACCTAAAGAGTTTGTCAAGATAGCTTCATAATAGACTATGTGAAGATCAAGTCAAACTGTATCCCAGAGGGTTTGATAAAATTCATAAGAAAGCCATCAATACCCAGGGCTTTATCAGAGGTAATTTACATAACATCTTCCTTAAGATCATCGATATTGAGATGTCTATCAGAAGCAATTTTCTATGCTTTTGAGAGATAATAGGGTACCATAACAAGACATTGAGAGATGACAACCTCACGACTAGGAGATGATGGTTGTGCTATAAATACACCATGGTACTGATGCACAAAGGCTTGGAGGATATCAAGTAATCTGGTAAGCCTATCTAAAGCACTTCTAATGGCTTTAATTTTGTGAGTATCTTGTTTTGACTGAAGGAGAGCGAAAATTCCTTGGTCACTTTATCTCTTACTTTCAACCAATGCATCCTTGGTCAAAGTTGAGCTCCTCTAGCCTTATAAGCCTTCGTAACCTAGATTTTATGTCTCCACATGGTAGCATGAGTCTGTAAATATGGGTTTAAAGGCATAAATTTTAATTGTTGTGAAACCTTAAGGCATTCATGATTTGTAGCATTATGAATGCACTACTTGAAAAAAGCCACTTGTTTGCCATAGATCCAAAGGAACAAAGTGGTACAATCTATCACATCAGACCACCACTCAATCTAGCTAGTGGCCCCTATGTGTTTAGGAGTCAGGTTCTAAAAATTGATGATATGCTAAACAATATGCTCATGCTTAAAATGGGTAGTGTTGAGGTAAAACTAGGAACCCTTGGGTTTAACATGAGGAGAGGTCCATTATATATAGAAATAAATGGGATGATGGTTAGATAAGAAAGAGTCTGGAATCATAGACACAAGTTAGCCATGAATAGGAGTGAAGAATAAAATATTTTTCTCAACAAGGGGGGCATGGTCAAGATGTTTGAGGACTCGATCTTCTCCTTGACAGAATTTTGACCATGTAAACCATAAATAATTTGAATCTCTCCTTTTACGATGGTTTGGGTCGAAGACTCCAAGTTTATTTTGCATGTAAAACCAAGCTTCCCATTCTCCTACACACCATCTCATGGGAAGGTGACCTTCTTTATCTTTCATAGTTTTAATCATATTGAAGTCACCATAAATAATCTAATGTGCATCTGAAAAGGAATCAACCAACCATATTGAGAGTAAGGTGTGATCCATGACATCATTAGAGGTGTACAAGTTGATGAGGCCAATGATGTGGTTATCAAAGTTAAAAAGAATCTAGACCACTCGATGGGAGGGGTTAAAATCCTAGAAAAATGATATTTGAGATAGTCAGGCACCAATAGGGTGACAACTCCCCCATGGCTAGACTCATGATAGGTGGCCTAACAAGGGCCCTAGGCTAGATAGTGCGAGCTATAGATTAAAGTAAAAAGCTAGAAATTTTGACTTCTTGCATGCATAAACCTTTCATTTGATCAAAATGATGACAATTATTCCTGACCATATACTTACGAGTTAGATCAGTGAGTCCTCTAATATTTTGAGAGTAAACTATCATTGGGAAACATCCAATTTCATATCATTTCCCTTAGAGAGGTCGAAGAGGGCTTCAAGCTGAGTCTGGAAGAGAAAATTCTTCAATTTTGAAGGGTTTCCTTTTGTTTGGCACATAATCCTCATTTATAGAGGGAGGACTACATGAGTGATTGAAAGGGGTTATGATAAATGAATCATAAGAGTGGGAGATGGGGAAGACACAAATTGGGAGATTGTCTATGGGGACTTGGATATGGGAGGTAGGGTTTTAACTTGTGATGACATGGAGGCTTTAATAGTAGTGTTTGGGGAACTTGGCCCCCTTAGGGTCAGTATACAACTAGCTGAGGTATAACATTTCCACATGTAACATTATTTTTCCTATTAGAAACTATGGTCCACCCATCAAAGGGTTGGGGTTTTATCTCAAACCCACTTTTGTCTTGAGGCACTGAAGGAGTGAAGACTATTAGAGGGAATTCTCTAATCATGTGGTCCAAAACTTGGCAATGAAAATAAGTGTTCGGGAGGTTAATATTGAGCACACACTGAGAGAATCGATTATTGCCTAATTGAATATCGATGGACTCTTTGAGATCTTTGGTGAGGTCTATTTTGACATAGACCCTTCTTTGAGGCTAGGCTACATAAAACCTTGGTTTCTCATGGCATATAAAGTAGCCCAGAGGTTTGATAAGCTAGTTAAAAAAAATCCATAGAGTAAGAGGTAAGCCTATAAATATTACCCATATTAGGATTTTAAACTTAGTTTATTTTGAGACTTGAAAATCTTAGGTCCAATGGGAAAAAATAACCAGTGTTGTGAATAAAACATGGGCCATGGTTAACAATAACTTTTCAATGTTTAGGGTTTATGAAATAAAATAGGAAGAAACCTTTAGTGAGGTTTTGGACTCCTTCCAGTTTCACCCCATGGTGTTGTCAATGGTTGTGAACCCATTATTTCAAAAGGCTCTCCAGAGGAACTCGACCCACAAAGCAAGAAACTAGGGTAAAATTTTCAAAATAATGAGAGGCTTTATCAAAATCTAGTAAATCTAGAACCGCATATGATAGAGGAGAATTAAAGTCAAAATCAATACCTTATGGTAGACCTTTAGGATAAATTTATAAGCTTGTTTCAATGCCATAGATTTTCTTGTTCCTGCTAGTGATACTTGCATCAAATGATGTAGAAGGGGTGGTGAGAACCATTTAATATAAGGAAGGTGTCAAACCATCCAAATGGTGGATGACAAGCCTGATTCAATGCAATAAGTGCACTATCATAATAAGAATAACTCCTGCCTAGATTAGACATATCGATGGTGTGAAAATAGGGGAAACCTTAAAAGCTCACAAACATAAGTGCTTCATACAACTCTCCAAAATCTAATTTGATTTTTAGAGTGACAATATTTCAAAACATATGCCATTGAAATTTGAATATAGTCGATACCAATGAAATATTTTTTCAAATAGACGTATCATGTAAAGTGTCAATTTAGCATATGAAAGATAATATCATATAAAGCATAATGCAAAAGGTTACAATCCCTGACATACAAAACAATATGGGAAAAACTAACATGTCCCAAATGTGATATAATATGCCCCCAATTGGGCTAAATATATTAATAAGAACACATAGAAGTGGCATGCCCCCATAGATGCATGGAACTACCATGACAATGTAGGCACCAAACAAGTATGCCACAATATGCATGATAAACATCATGGATACAATTAAAAAATAAAAAATGTGTGATGAACATCATGTTTATAAGCAATGAACAAAGCAAAGGACCACACAAGTTAATGACTACATCCAAGTTACTGACTAAACATGTGTAGACACATAAATTTGGTTATTTATACTTGAAAATGATTATTCTTGACATATTCCTAACCATGTGAATTTCACACACATACAAGACTCTTATTATCCACTTCTCTAAGCCATTTTTATATATGCAGATTCAACCCTTTGTTTACCATTATTGTTACACATAACTCTTAATGTCAAATGTTCAAGTTATCTAAAATAACCTTTAGATTGTTCCCTGTAAAGGGCATCTATCTCTAACCTATCTGGACAAGTTCAATCTAAGTAGACAGTGATGCATTATGTCCCTATCCATTTTGGGTTAGTTACATCTTGTGCCAAATAACAACTAGTTTTTAAAATTCAAAACATTCTTTTGGGTCTCTTTATATGTTTCATAAGGTCATCCAAAGAAGATAATTAAAATATTCACTTCTAAATACATATCAAGAGTTGTTCATTATCTGCACTTGATATTCATTTGGTATAAACATACATACTTAAGTGCATCAAGCAAATATGTCTTATCCTACCTAAATTCGACATTATTCATAAGGAAAAATGATAAGCCAAGTCAATAGTCCTCTAAAGAAAGTCAAGAGCTATCATTTTCAAGTATCTAATCCACATTATAGCTACATACACATGGTCAAAGGAGCACAATTTCACATTCAATATAGGTGGAAAAACTATGTGGGCTTGATTTTCCTCCTTGAAGTATTGAATACATAAGCAACGATTAATCATCAAGATGGTGATTGAGGTCAAATTAGTGCATTACACTCCCCTTTTTTCTTACATGTTTTCAAGCTATCAAACTACCCTAAGGGGTTTAAATATAAAAGAATGCATAATTATTTATGCATTAGTAAACCCTAAATATGATACCTGATATTTCTCATTATCTATAGATTCAAGTTTGTTTAACCCTAAATTGGATGTGGATCTTACTTGGGTAGATAGGGTTAAGAATATAGAAATGATAATGCACAAGGTTAATAATTAGATTTACATTAGGCCAATTAAATATTAAACTCATATACAACATATGTTGAATTTATTAAACTGATATAGGTTAAAAATAGAAAGTGCAACTATGCTAGATATGGAAATGACAAAGAAAAAATTTACTTAGTTGGTTATGATGCTAACACATTTTTGGATCTAAAACAAATAAGAAGTAGATTGGAAGAGGATTCTAGAACAATCACCAAATTTTGGATTGAGTGCCTTTGGAGCCACATAAACTAACATTACCCTTGGATATTAGCATCGATGTTACTATCTAAACTAGATGTAGATGTCATGTACAAATTAATTGCTAAAAAAAGTTGCGACCACCTGGATGCTTATGGGTTTATATTTTCCTCCATTCTAGTGAATTTAGATGTAGGTCATAGATTATCACTCCTCGTAAACTAAAAAAACCCTAGTTCTTTGTCTTCATAATGATCTTGGAAAAAATGGGTTAGTGGGCTCACAATGTCAAGCTAAGCCTAAAGACCTCTCTATTAATGGGTGCTATATACATAACCACTACTCTGAAGAGGTGCTCATACTGATGTAATGCTCCCCTAATATGTCGGCTTATGTGTGTACAAGGTTGTATTATGTAAAAATCAAGTACAATAATGACCTAGCTTGTAACTTAGCAAATCAAGCTCTTTGGTTGCTCCTTCAATACTTTATACATGTAGATGTGCAGTCCCTATGACTGATATGAAAATAAGAATAAATAGGGAAGCCTTTGCTCAATTGAATGCTTTTTAAATACTCTTTAGTATGAATGCTAGGTTAGTAATGGATGAGGAGTGATTGTGAATATATACCACTCCTATCAAGAAATATCTCACATTAAAACACTTAGGTTGGCCATTAGAGTATAAGATCATAACTTGTAGGGGCCTAAGATAGGTATATTTTAAGTATTCTAGGCAAGATAAAAGGTATGGGTCATCAACATAAGACTAGTCAAACCAAAAAATAGGCCAAGGAGCATAATATAGAGCACATGCAAGGCTTCCAAAAGTGAGAAAGGTCCAGAACTAAGAGGACCAACCAAAGTCTAATTTTTCCAAGAGTATAAGATTGAGGTGTCCCCTCCGCCTTAATCTAGTAATGAAATTTCTACTTTAAATGAGAAGAAACACATACCTGGGTGTGTATAACACACCTTCCCTTTGCATGATCCCAACTTGAGTGCTTTGTTGGTGACTGGCCAACAAACAAGAGCATGTTATAGTATATAATTAGTACACATAATCTAAAATTGAAAGCATTGAAATTAAAAAATCAAGGTTTAAGAGTATACATGTGTATTGATGCAACTAACTTACTTGTTGAAAATATGTATCTCTATAAAGCTTTGAAACTAAGATTAGGAAAAATATATATAAATCTAGAAAGTGCATATATAAATATGGATAGAGAGAGATTGGTCAACATGTAACCCAATCATACTTATAACCTAGTGAGCATGAGTGAATAAAGTCAACCCATACAATATATTTGGTGAGGCTATATGATGTAATCAAGTCCAACCTATAAACTTGACAAGATTGAGTGATTTAATCACCTCAACCATACCAAAAACAAACCAACTACTGTGGTAGATTGGCTCAATACAATCTATAATAGCTTGACCTAGTGGGCTATGATAGTCCATAAAAGAGTTTTGAATTATAAAATTGATTTGGATTTTGTAATATTATACACACATTGCATAACATATGCATTTTAGATGTCTCATACTGAAATTGTGTATAACAATGGTACCAATCTATAAAACTATGCCACAACTGTGAATCTAAATTATATAACTATGTGCTTAAGCTAATTTATACTTTTACACAAGTGTGGGTAGCATGCTACCATAACATTCCTTAAATATATATCATGAAATATGAAAATTTATAAGTGTCAACATGGAAGACATGTTTCCAAAACATGCCCCCACTAAATTTGAGTGTGTTGAATACTGAATAAATGTGTAGAACATGCTTTCAAAACTTGCCCCCACTGAATTTAAAAACTGTGTCAAAATGTGGAGAACATACCTTTTATGACATGCCCCCCTTTTGAGGTGAGGTAATATAAGACCTAATAGTTACCTCACCTTAAAAGGAGAAGACAATTGAATAATTTGTGAATTGAACCATGTAGTATATAGAAGAACATGTCTAGGTAAATGTATCATTGAAGCATATAGAACAATATGATCACATACAGGCCTAATATACATGATAAAAATAATGGAAACATCTAGATAGCAATAGGACAAGCTCAACAAGCAAATAAGCACACAAATAAGAACACTCAAAGTAAGTCACATATAATGGTCTTAGGAGACTACAAATAAGGGGCATATTTAAATGCCACACAATTGAAGGGACTGTTAGATCAACTAATGTCTAAGTGATAATTATTAACCCTTAACTTACATTGGTAATTAATTAAATAAATAATAATATATTATTTATTAACACAAGGTGGAAACCTCATGAAAAAAATATTTAAATATAGTTATTTAATACTTACCAAATGTTTTAATTAATTAGCTTTATCATCTCTCAAATATGAAACTTTTATCATATTTAATTGTGAAATCATCTCTCAATTATGAAACTTTTATTATATTCAAACTTATTAAATTTGTGAGTTTTGTGAAACACTATGTAAAGAAGTGCGAAGGAGAAGTTTGTATTGGGGTGTAGAGTTTCTCAAATATATGAATATCACATTGGTGGATTTTTTACCTATTTAAAATTTTTTCACGGTAAATACTTGTGTTCTATGTTAATTATTCAATATTCATTTTACTAATCAATTTCATATTGAGATCCTATATATTGGCTTATCAAAGTTTACATGGTTTCAAAGCCTGGTGAATGGATTTAATTGGCAAGTATAATAATTGAGATTTTATTCAATTTAAAATATATTTTTAATTATTTTAAAAGCCTCCTTCAAACTTGTGTATGACATAGAGGATTTTTTTTTTTTTTTTTGGTTTAATCTCTAAGAGGTCTAGTTTCTTATTATCTGTGCATAGTGGCTTTATCTCCTTCATTTGCATGTGCAAATACTACCACAGACCTTGAAGCTATTAGTTGGAGATCTAGGAATTCTTCTTCACACACAAGGGTGTCATTTTCAACCTAAAAAAATTAAAAAAAATGATTTCTTGATCAAAAACAAAATTTTAAAATCCCTTCATTATCAAAATTAAAAATCTAGAAGATTGAAACAAATTTTAGAATTTTTGGTGGTCGGTACAACGTTTTGGGCCCTCCAAAGCTTCTATAGGGGTGCCATATTTTTACCTGACAATTCAAAATATTGAATTCTTTATCAAAAATTATATTTTGATGGTTTAACATGCATTGTACTAGGATTTTAGGAAGGCTAGCCAAATTTTAAGGTCTCTCATGGCCTACTTAGAGTGTTGTGAAAATCCAAACTTTTGCCTAGGCACCATTATTCTCTAGGATGCGTGTTACAGGTAATGCTATTTCATATAGTTTTCAATGGCTTTACCCCATTTTCACCTAGATAAATCTCAAATGCTTAATGAAAATAACTATAATATATGGAAAATTTGTGTTAAGACTAAATTTATGGCCCAAAAATTGTGGAATATTATTGTTGGGACTGAAAAATCCTCTTTTGGATGTAATGTGACCCCTGAGCTTACCAATATGTTTCAAAAAAAAATGCAAGAAGATATGTTCATTATCTCATGGAGTGTTAAGGATGATTTCCTTCTCCACATTAGTAATCGGGATTCTCTTAGAGATGCTTGGAAACTCCTTGAATCCATTCTTGAGGCTAAAAAATTATTAAGTTAATCCTTGAATTGCTAACTACACCTATGAAATGTGATCAGAAACTTGTGAATTTTCTTGCTAAAATTAAAAACAGTAAAGGTCAGTTAGATGAATGTAATTGTAATTTGATTTAGAATGAATTATTTTATTTTATCATTCAGTTAAATATTCATGAAAAGTTTAGAAATTTCATATAAATTATGAATTTCAAGTATCAAATCGAGAAAGATATCCCTGACCTTACCGCCTTGTCTACTCTCTTGATTCAAGAAGAGTAAGTTATGACAAATTTTGATTCTAAAGAGAATGTTACTCAGACACTTCTCACCTTAAATACTATTTTTTATAATAATGAGAACCATAAATCTAACCCTAATTTGAGCTCAAATATGAACAAGAAATCTAGTAATAAGAGTCATACACCTAAGTTTAATGGAATTGCAATCTGTGTGATAAATTTTGTCATAGAAGGAAAACCTATTATAAAAATAAAGATAGAATTAACAATCAATCTTCTAAAAATAACAAAGGAAATAAATTTAATCAAAACAAATAGAAGAATAAAAACCTAATCATAATAACAATCAGGATCATAATGTTATTACTTTATATATTACTTTATTTACTTCAAACAAAAATGATTGGATTTTAGATAACGGTGCATCACACCATATGACTTGCTTATCTAATATTCTATGTGATTCTAGAGATATGTTTGAAAGAATTTACTTAGGAGATAATTTATTTTTAGAAGCAATTAACTAGAGAAAAATAAATTTTTTAAATGTTGTTACTATAAATGATGTTTTCTATGTACTTAAGCTTAAAAAAATTGCTATCTTGTTCTCAACTTATAAATGATAATTTCATTGTAACATTACTTAAAAATAGTTGGTCCATTAAAAATCAATCTGGTTCCTTGATTGTTGAAGGTGTTCAAAAGAATGGTTTATATATCCTCTATCTTTTTACATGTTTTATTTCATCGCATGGTAAGAATGAATCTTAATTATGGCATGAAGGAATAAGACATGTTAATTTTACAAATTTACATGATATGTATGCAAATAATCTTGTTGTTGGAATTATTTCTATCGCATGTCATCATGAAACTTGTAAGGGTTTCTTACATGGTAAGCAACATACTAACCCCTTTCACAATAATCATGAAGCAAATTCCTCTCATCCTTAGAATTGATACATAGTGATGTTATTGGACCTGCTGAAGTTATATCTCTTAATGGTTCTCTATATTCAATTAATTTTATTAATGATTATACTAAAATGATATGTTTTTTCATTAAAAAGAAATCTGATGTATCGTCTAAATTTAAAGAATTTAAAGCTAGTGTTAAAAATGCATCTGATTTTTCTATTAAAAAATTAATGACTGATAATGGTGGTGAATTTTGGTAGTGTAAGATATTATTTTCCTTATATTTATTATTATGAATTATTTTTAAACTTGTATTTAGCTTGCTTAGGTGTTATTTGAGGTCACTTAGGTGTCATAATGAGGTAATTAAGTTGCACATGCACATGAAAAAATTGTAATCAAATTAGTGGGTAAGGATACCCTTACCCACCAATATTGACATATGGAGCACACAAACCATTTAAAAAAAGTCTTGTGTTCACATTATCAAATATCTTGAATCTATGCCTGTATTGTACCTATAATATGCCTCTCATCTAATCTATTTTTCAAATGAGTTATGAATGCAATATTATTATAATTTTGTTTTATTTTGATTTTAGTCTCAACAACAGAGTTCTGCTTCTATTTGATTTGCATTTATAGATCATGTGTTTGATTCTATCAGTTGGATTTTGGACAATTTCATCATGGTATCAGAGCAAGGTTCTAGTAATGAACACTAGTTTGTTGTTAATTTATTGAAATCTTAAGTAGTTTTTGAGTTTGTATTCTAACTGAGATTGTAAAAGAGAAACCTGTAGATTTGTGTGTATTATCTACAGTATTTTATTCTCTAATTGGTGAAATTCATCAGGATTTACAATTATTTCAATTGTATCAAACATATAATTTTTTTTAGATCTAAAAGGAGGATTCAACCTAGTTAGATAGCAAACTAAATCTTTTTTTGATAAAGAGGCAAGATTTACAAGTTATTTTGTAAATCCATTTTTGATTAAAAATGACTGTTATTTTACTAAGTAAAAAAATGGTAAACAATCATTCAAATTTTTTTTAATTCTGTGCATCTTGGTTTCCTTTTTCTAGATCATTTTGAAATTTATAATTTCATTAATAATCTCAAAAGTTATCATAGTTTTACTGACTATGATACTATTTAGAAAATTGCAAAACAAATTACATTTTTGATGATGGAGAAAATTTAAGGAGCTTTTTTAATTTAAAAAATAATAATATTATCATGGGAAATCATATTGTAAGGAGTTATTTATCATTGTTTTATAATATTTTATTCTATTTCACGAAGACGAAGGGTGAGGTCTGGTTTTGGCAGGTGGTCAAACCCCCTCACAAGCAAAACAAAATATATCCTCTCCTTTGCTTGACTCACAATTTCACATTATTTTTTTCTCTTCATGGACGTATTTTTGGCTAAGCTCGATGTCCATTTTTTGTGATCTTGCATTGTCACTTATATAGTCATTGCACATATTGCTCATTTGTGGATGCATTCTCAATTGAGTTTGACATCTATTTTTTATGAGTGTGCATTATTATTTGTACCTTTAATGCAAAGATTTCAGTCATTTCTATGCTAGCCACTTTGTTGTTGTGTGTATTAGACGATAGTAAATACTACATTATAGTGCATATTCAAAAACTTTAGATAATAATCTTATTATTGTGTGTATTGTGCGATGGTGAATACTACACCAAATCATGCACTTTAACAATATCAACCATATCTTTGTAGTTTATTATGTGGATCTATACCTATAATTCATTGTATCTGAGTGTAGATCTACTGAGTAGTATCTTATTTGCATTGTATGCATCATATGTCCTTATTACATGAGTTGAAGCTTCAAGAATCAACTTTATACTCTTGTTTATGACTGTCTTTGGCCTTGCATAATATCTTAAGATTTGATGGGTTTTATTGTGTAAACAATTTGGTGCCCATTATATATGCACTAAAGTGCTAGTTGTATATGCACTAAAACATAAAGTACCAATTGTATGCACACTAAAGTGCTGATTGTATACACACTAAAACATAAAGTGCCAAACCTCTATACTTGGGGGGTTCTTTTTGATAGTTTAAGGGGAGGTTGTTTTGTGCCTTGTCTTCTCTATTGCTCATTTAGTTCTTACTTGCATTGCATCATGGATCACAATTTGGTTTCACTTCTCACTCTCTTCAATTATCATGACTAGAAACCTAAAGTGCAATTTTTTCTAAGAAATAAAGGTTTACACAGGATAACCATGAATATGGAAATTGAACCAGAAATTGGTGCAGATAAAATTAAGTGGTATAATAGGTGTGATGAAGCATATGGTATTTTGTGTTTGTCTATTTCTCTTAACTTACTCTTTCACATTGAATCTGTTAAATCACCACGTGATATTTAGAATACCTTGAAACAACTCTTTGGGAAGTAAGATGTAATGAGGGGTCATGAGATAGAAAATGAGCTCATTAGTTTGAGTCCAAGAAGTTTTGACACTATAGATGACTTTTTTACCAAACTTAAATCACTTAGGTTGTAATTAAAATTGTGTCATAGAGAAAAATGATGAACAATTGATCCTCTCTATTCTTTCCAAGTTAGGTTCTGACTACTTAGTTTTTGTCTCTATCTTTTATGCTATAAAATGTGTCCTATAAACTGCTAAAAAATTAACTAGGGAGTTAGACAAGCTCATCCAAATGGGTAGATTGAAGTCCTCTAAATCAAATGCTTTGTTGAGTCATGACAAACTAAAAACTTCAATTAATAAAGAAAAGAAACAAAATAAGGACCAAGAGCAACAAAGGGGTCAAAAATCAGATACTAAACCAAAATTATCATATGAGTCCTCTTCAAGTGGGAAACCCAAGAAAGAGAGGATCACATGTGCCTATTTTAAGATCACTGGGCATGATGAAATAAAATGTATGAAGAAACAAATTGATTAACTAACAAATATGCTTGAGAAAAATAACATCAATGTCATTGATACAGATAAATTAAGCTCATTAACATAAAAGTCTTCTAAGGCAAAAGATAGTAGTAAGGGCAAGGGTAAAGGCAAGGTCCTTGCTACATTCACATCTCAACCATCCACATGGGTGATTGATTTTGGTACCTCACATCACATGGCTTCTTCACGAGACTTGTTCTCATTCTTAGAGCCATGTTCAATGCCATATATTCTAATAGGTGATGACACTTCTATTGAAATTTGTGGAAGAGGATCTATTGAAGTTAATAATGGAACATTTGAAAATGTCTTATGTGTTCCATCACTATCAACTAATCTCCTATATATTTATCAAATCACCCACATTAGATCAAGTAAGAAAGTTGAGTTTACTCTAGATTTTGTTGTCATTAAGAAGCTTCATAGTAATACTATAGTGGCCATTGGGAAAGCAAATCACCAATCAAGGTTGTACACCTTCTCAAATTTTACTATTTATTACCCTTCTAATGCATTACTCACTCATTTTGATGGGGTGAGTAAACTATGGCTTGAGCGATTTGGTCATCTAAACTATCGCTACTTAGAACAACTCAGTTGACAAGCTATGGTAATAGGGTTGCCTCATGTTCATTTTTTTGATGGCTGTTGTGAAGGTTACATGCTTGGTAAAATCTTGAAGAGAAATATAACAAAGGCAAATCATATAGAGCCACTCAAATTTTGGAGTTAATTCACAGTGATGTTTTTGGGCCATTTCTAAAGCCTTCATTCAATAGGGCTAGGTACATGCTTACTTTCATAGATGACTTCTCTAGGTATATTTGGGTGTATTTTATTCAAGAAAAGTTTGAGGTATTTGACCATTTTTAGGATTTTAAGGCTCTTGTTGAGAAATAGTCAGGAAAAACCATTAGGATTTTGTGCACTGATAATGATGGTGAGTATTTTAGTCATCACTTTGAGCAATTCTATACTTCAGAAGGGATTGATCTACAATGAAAAGTTCTATATAGTCCTCAGTAGAATGTTGTTGTAGAACATAAGAACATAACTTTGAAGGAAATGACAAACTATATGATACATTCTAAATCACTTACACCATAATATTAGGTAGAATCCATTAATTGTGCTTGCTATATCCAAAATCATCTTCCTCACAAGCATTGAAAGGGATCACTCCTTTTAAAGCTTGGAGCAATAAAAAACTTGAAGTTAAGCACTTTAGGGTATTTGGATCTCAATCTATGGCTTGCATTCCTAAAAAAAAATATAAGACCATGGAACGTCATAGTAGGACTTACATATTTATTGGGTATGAAGAAAGTGTTAAGGGATATAGGCTTCTTCATCTTACCACACATGAGTTATTCATTGAAAAGAGTGTACGCTTTTAGGAGGGTCCATCAAACTCTTCACTCAACACTTCTCCCTCCTCTTTTGAATCTCTAGGATATGATGATAGTTTAGATGATTTAGATCATCTAGATCAAATACCTATTGATGTATATTCTTTTTCTAGTTTAGATGATGAGGATAGTGACAAAGATTCACCTCATTCAATTCATAGTCATATTTTTGAAGTTGAAGAACCTCCTCTTGATTTTCTGACTTTAGGTCCTCTTTGGGCTAGACAAACTCTACAAAGTGTAGGTGATTGTGTTGGGGATTCATCAAATGTCAAATGGACTCATTCACAATTTTAGGGTATTCCACATGTTTTCATTACTTATACTTCTGATCCATAGTCATTTCATGAGGCATCTGACATTCATGAGTGGGATACAACTATGCATGAAGAATATAGTTCCTTAATTAGGAACCCCACTTGGGATCTAGTACCCCTTCCTAAGGGAAGGAAACTTGTTCGATGTAGGTGGATCTATCAAACAAAATTTGAAATATATGGGTCGATAGATAAGTTCAAAGCATGATTGATAGCAAAAGGATTTTCACAAGTTCTTGGCATAGACTATACTAAAACATTTGCTCCAGTCACTAAAATGAATTCTATTTGACTCACTCTTTCCATTACCATAACTTATCATTGGGATGTTCAATAGATGGATGTGAAGAGTGCCTTTCTTCAAGGAGACTTTTAGGAGGAGATATATATGTAATAAATACAAGGTTTTATAGAAGACTCTTCCTTAGTGTGTAAACTATGAAAATCTATCTATGGCCTCAAACAAGCCCCTCAGGCTTGGTATGCCAAGATGGATTCATTTCTTCTCATAGTTGGTTTCACTAGATGCAATTTTGATCCAAATGTCTACATCTTACGGTAGGATAATTCACTCTTGATTCTAATTCTATATGTGGATGACCTATTGATCACAAGGAATTATTCATCCTCCATTACAGTAGTGAAAACTATTTTGCATGACATATTCTCCATGACTGACTTGGGCTTATTGCATTACTTCCTTGGTATTGATATTTCATAGTCTAACTCAGGGATTACCATTACACAATCCAAGTATGCTCTTGATTTACTTGCACGGTTCCATATGGATGCTTATAAGCCAACTCTGACTCCCTTTCTTTCTAGAGTCAAACTTGAGGCTGAGTGTTCTTCTCCATTGGTTGATGCTACATTGTATCGATAACTAGTTAGTAGCCTCATCTATCTAACTCACACTAGACTTGATATTTCATATGCAGTGAGTATGGTCTCTAGGTTTATGCAAACACTGCATGAGCTGTATTGGAAAGCAGCTAAATGAATTCTCCACTACATTCAAGGTAATCATAGTTTTGGAATTCACTATGGAGCAAGCATTGATATTAACTTGATTAAGTACATAGATTCAGACTGGGCTAGCAATATTCAACATCACAAGTCTACTTTAGGATATAGTTTCTAACTTGGTTCAGGATCAATTAGATGGTTTAGAAAGAAGCAAAATGCTATTACTTTATCATCTACTAAGGTTGAATATAGAGGGGCTATCAATGCTTCTACTAAATATATTTAGCTTCAGGGGATTCTTACTGAGTTTGATGTATAGTTCAAGTGACCCACAATCATCTTTTATGATAACCAAAGTACCATTCAAATCTGTAGGAATCTAGTCCAACATCAATGGACCAAGCACATTGAGATTCATATGCACTTCATTTAGGAGCTCATTCATGGACAGGTCATTTATCTCAAATTTTCAAGAGCACTTCATTCAAGAGCACTTCATTCAAGAGCACTTCATTCACTTTCATGTTCTTCTTGGGGTACATGCTACATTAGCATCATCTTTAGGGGGGGCTTCTAGTCCTCTTCTTCCTTTTTCTCTTTTGGAGGGGGGGGGAGTTTTTTCCTACAGGTTTTCTCTTTTTCCTCCACTTTTTGAGAGTTGTATTGTACTTGGGTACCTCATCATGCCATGTTGCAAAGACCCAATTTTTTTTACCCACCCAAGCTACACTTAAGGGGGGGTGTTAGTGTAAGATATTATTTTCCTTATATTTATTATTATGGATTATTCTTACACTTGTATTTAGCTTGTTTAGATGTTATTTTAAGGTTATTTAGGTGTCATAATGAAGTAATTAAGGTGCACATGCACATGGGAAAATTATAGTCAAACTGGTGGGTAAGGATACCCTTACCCACCAATATTGACATATAGAGCACACAAACCATTTAGCAAAAATCTTGTGTTCGCATTGCCAAATGTCTTGACTCTATGCCTCCATTGTACCTATAAATATGCCTCTCATCTAAGATATTTTAAAAATGAGTTATGAATGCAATATTATTATAATTTTTCTCTATTTTGATTTCAATCTCAACAATGGAGTTCTACTTCTATTTGCTTTGTATTTGTAGTTTGTGTGTTCGATTCTATCGGTTGGATGTTGGATAATTCCATCAAATAGGTTAGTAAAGAGTTTGATTCTTTTTGTATTAGTTGTGTTATTCAAAGAGAATTAAGAAATTCCTATTCCCCTCAGCAAAATATTATTGCTGAAAGGAAAAATTGTACCATCATAGAAATGGCTAAAACATGTTACAATGTATAAACCTTCTTAAATTTTTATGGGCCAAAGCCATAAATACTATTATGCATATTTTGAATAGAATCTATGCTTAATTATTTCATTTTTCTACATCAAAAATACATGTATGCATATAACATTTCATTTATTTTGATAAAATTATTTTGTTGTTACTTTAGAGATACTAATTATATTGATATTGTCTCATCTACATTGTATTTGTTAGTAAAATGATTTAGTATTGATTATTGAAAATAACATATTACAATTATATTGCAAGAGGTATATTTATCTAAGATGATAAATCAAATAAAATATATAGATATTATGATTATTTTCAATTTGATTAGCATCGAAATACATTATATGCATAACATCATGCTTAATTTAATAAAATCATGTTTTAGTTGTGGCATTTGGTAAGAAAATCATGCTACGTGAATTTGGATATTTTTTGTTTCAATTGCTTAGATACTCTCGTTTTATTGTTTTATTATTTGATTTTTTATGCTAACATCCATATATGCTTTGTTTGATAATAAGATATGTTGTGAAATGTAAAGTGTAGATATAGTTTGTATTATTGGGTCTTCATCATTTATTTTACTAAGCATTATTTTCATACATCTTAAACTTATTTGTTTTAGTTTCATATCTGATTGATTGGATGATGTCATTTCATACTAAATTATCCATATTTGATGTGTGAGGGATTATACCTTAGTATTTTGTTGAGTCATATTATACTTGAATTTTTTTTGATAAAAATCAAATGATAAAATGACTTATTACTAATATGATATATAATGTTTGGTTAAACTTAGTATCTTATTATTAGTAAATTATTGTATGTGCATCGCATGATAGTTAGGGATGCTCATCTTGTTAATATTAGAGACGTCCAATAATTACTTACATACAATAATTTATGTTTTGCACTAACTTTGTAATCAACTTAGTGAACTTGTTTGCCTAAAATATGACATGATTGTTTTAAAATGTGTTTTACCATAGAAAAACATATGTCATATTTTTATATATGTGGTTATTGTGATGCTAACCATATTATGCTATCATGAATCTATGTTTGGATATGTGTTTAAGTTTTTTATAGGTGCACAACACCAATAATTTAAGCATATTGAAGTTCATATGCATTTTATTCGAGAAAAAGTCCTCAATGGTGATATTGATTTGTAGTTATATCTTACAGATGAACAAGTGGTAGATATCTTCACAAAGCCACTTGATACTACTAAGTTTTGTAAGTTTCATGAAATGTTGGGCCTCTTATAGTTGTCATTGAGGGGGTGTGTATCATAATGCCACTTCCTGATGACCATGCATTTCTTCACTTTCTCTATACTTATTCTCATTGTAAAGCATTGTAAATTTCATGTGGAAGTTGTGATTTAAGTAAAATTCATGTGGAAGTTTTACTTTTGTACCCCAATACACTAAAATCATACTTTGTAATGGAGGTCCTTATGTTATATAAGGCTTCAAATATGCTTAGTGATTATTCATGAGATACTGTAAGATGTAGTCTCACGATCATGCTAACCTAAACTTACTTTTGAGTAATTTATGGATTATAATTTCTTTTGTTTCAAAAGATGATGTTTGGCATGATGAAAGCTTTTAAATCCTTCAATTATGTACATATTATAATTCCTTTTTTGAGGTGACTATGACGTTTATCCCCACTTAACATTAAGGGGGAGTGTTAGAACAATCAATATCTAAGTGGTAATTATTAACCCTTAACTTACATTGGTAATTAATTAAAAAAATAATAATATATTATTTATTAACATGAGGTGGAAACCTCATGAAAATAAATAATATTATTGTGGTTATTTAATACTTACCAAATATTTTAATTAATTAGCTTTATTAGGATGGATGGATCTATTATTTTTACAATGGTTACCTTTCTTGGTATTTCAATGTAAATAGGGTTTTGCCCTATTGTGAAATCATCTCTCAAATATGAAACTTTTATCATATTCAAACTTATTAAACCTACAAGTTTTGTGAAGCACTATGTGAAGAAGTGAGAAGGAGAATTTTGTATTAGGGTGCGGAGTTTCTCAAATATATGAATATCACATTGGTGGGTTTTTTACCTCTTTGAGGATTTCCCATGGTAAATACTTGTGTTATGTGTCAATTATCCAATATTTATTTATATGTTTTGCTAATCAATTTCATATATAGATTCTATATATTGGTTTATCAATTTTTATAAGGATATGACTTAGTCAAATATTTACAAAAGTAAGAATGACATATTCAAATGTCTATACAACAAGCAATGACATATTCAAATGTCTATACAACAAGCAATGACATATTCAAGGGTCAAATAAATTACACATGGGCATGGGGGAAGCAAATAAAGGAGCATATTCAAATGCTTGAACAATTAAGACAATAGCAAGGAAAGACACTCAAAGAAGTGCATAAAGGAAAGCATAAGTAACTGACATAAACATATCATAATAGGCCATGGATCAAATTAGCAAAAAATGTCAAGTGCATAGCATATCAAGTACCCTATGAAATATACAATCATGTATAAAGACATGTGTAAGTACATATAAGCTTAAACATGATAATGAAAGATGATCATTGAACCATATAACCTATGAGTATCAAGTTTAAAGAATCAAATGCCCCTAATGTCCACATGACATGAGTAAAGGGAAAACCTAACATCCAAAATAGGAATAGATCATGTATCTTTCTATGCTTGTATCACACTCATGTAGAATCATGACACACATGTATGTATAAGTAACTGATATGCCATTCATAAACATGGAACTAACACATAGATGCTAAGGAGCCAATAAAACATGTCTATGCAAAAAATATTTTTTGGGGTTTTGAAGGTTTTTGATTTTTTTTAGCATTTTAGAATATATGAAGAGGAAAGATCATCATATGATCTCATCCAAAGGATGGTTGTTTTATTATTTTTAAAATAATGAGGTTTTATTCCTAGTTAAATAAATAGATCTGAGCAAAGTAAATTGATAAATAATATGCAAGGATTAAGCTATTGATTTGAATAAATAGATTTGTATTTTTGCCTTTTCTAAATATAGTAATAAATAAGAGAAATCTAACTTAGTTTATTCCAAATGATCTGAACTGAGACAGGGTCTGATATTGGAGGAGAAGGACTAAGAAACTATTGGAAACTAGATCCTGAGGTTCATTTTTGGATTAGACAAGAATGCTGAAAGTGGGACACCCTACTGTCTAACACAGTAGTCCTTTTATAGTGCTATTGTCCAAATGGTCTAAGCTTTCTAGGTTCTGTTCGGAAGGCCTATGTTACCATGTCAGTGAAATATTGAAGCTTGAAATCTTATGGAGCTCACTATGCATCTATTATTAATCTTCAAATCCCTAGGAGCTCTTTATACTTGAACTTGAATGGAAACTTGGAAAAGATAGAGAAGGGGTTAGTGTGTAAAAGATACGCTAGACTGGACGCACTTCACACCCTGTGTGTGGGCACGCTACCTACATACCAATACTCCAAGGAGGGATCAAGCTAATGTAGTTCTACCATTGAAGTGCTTGGTGTAATTATGTATGATAAATGAAACTAGATGTACTTCAGATGGCTAGGGGCTGATGCAAAGGTTTGAATAAGCTTGAAATGATCTTGGAAGGCTATATCTAGAGAATAGAGAAGAGTGCTTGAGTGTACTTGTTTGTATTCTTATTTCTCTCTTATAAATGAGTGCCAGCCCTTCTAAATCGACTTTAAATGACCTTTTATTGAGAAATTAATGATCATGAGTTAAATGAATTCACATTAGGATGATAAGAAAAAGGATAAGGATCCAAAATAATTTGATCATTAGGACCAATTTTGCATTTGGATAACAATGCCAAAATTAAGACACCTTAGGTTTTAGTATTCCTATCTAAGTTATGTACTATTATCTAGAGGGAATAAGACTTAGGGAGATGGATTTGGGCCTAAAAGAGATGCTTGGGTCTGTAAAGGTTAAGTCTAGAAGGCTGTGGATGATCAGGAATCAATGAAAGAATAACCTAGAAGGGTTATGTAATCAAGTAGGAAGATCTATGGATTGGATGGCATTAGCCATGCTTAAGTCATCCAATTTCATATTTTATACGACTACATTTCCCCCCATTTATTATAGTGATGTGACAAAGTGAAATATTAGGATAAAGGAAAGTAAAAAAAAACATACCTAAACTTACCTGTAAGGGAGAAGCTCATGAAGCTGTGTGATGTTGGATGTGCATAGAGAACACACTGTGAAGTGTGAATATGCAATGAAAACATAAAAGTATATCAATTCTTACTAGATACACTATATATAAAATAAGAATTTACAAAATTTGAGTAAGAAGAAGAGAAAGGAATGAATATACCTCATCAAGTATGTGAACCAATACAAAACCTGTTATGATGCTGGGTTATGTTGGATGATGCTAGGTATGTGTTAAATCAAGAGTAATATCATGAACAAAGCTGAATGCTTAATTGATTGGAAAGTGGCTAAAAAATGCAAAGGTTGTCCCTTTGGATCCATCATTTCTAACTAAGTAAAGTTAATAAATCATGCGTGTGTAATCGATGTTTGGATTGTGTGTCTAATCCCTCTAAATAGGTAGCTCAAGAATACAAAGGCTAGCCCTTTGGCTTTATTGTTGCCCCGTAAGTGAAGCTATAAACTGATATGAATATATAATAAATGCCATATGAGATGGCTCATGGAGCCCATGGATGTTTTGAAAATTTGACAATGTGGTGTGGATAGCCTGAATGTATGCTAGAAACTAGGCCACTCTTGGCTATTTCAAAAGTTGGAGGTTAGGCTTGTATGAAAGCCACTCCAAAACTGATGTACTAGGCTTATGTGAAAGCCAACTCAAGAACTCAGGTACTCATAAAGTTAAACTTGTATGAAAGTTCAACTTGAAAGTGATTTCAACCACCTATAGATGGAGTAAGGCATGCAACTACTGAGAATGCCTGGATAATAAACTAAACTCAAAAATAAAAGAAAACCAATGTGTCACACACATTAAACCCAATCACTAGTGTCTAGAACATGGATTCTAATTTGAAAGTTATGTCATCTGCCTAATATGAAATTGAAAGTGAGAATCATAATGCCACACATAATAACCCTTATATCTAGATTCTCTGAGAAAACTATACTAAACTATTGATTCTGATTGATCTAAATGTGTAAAAACTATATTTGAACTAATTTTTTTGCCTATTTCTAGAAAACTTGAGTGTTTTTCTACCTAGATAGGAGTGCCAAAATGAGGACACCCCTATGTTTGATTTTACTATCCATTTTTGATGCTGTTGTCCTATGCTAAAACTGGTTGCTAATCTAGAACTGTCATCATTTTTTTGCTTTGTTATGATTGGTTTAACCTCTAGATTCTGAATAGGGTGATCAAAATGCCACTATTTCGGCTATTAGAATCTTGGATCTCTATGACAAAACCCCTGTTTATTACCCCCTCTTTTGAGAGTAGGAATGATGAACTTGCAATGACTACCCTTAGAAGAAAGAGTCCTGCAAGTGTGTTAAGCTGTATTGATATATGATATAGCAGTGATATTTGACAAGATATTTGTAGATATAACAATATTTATATTGATATATTTTTAGATCAATAAGGGTATGATTAGATAGATATAAAAATGTAAAAGCTTGTGTAAAGTATTGAATTTGAACTAAAAATATTAGATGTTAGTCGTTAGTTAGGATCATGATGTCCATCATGGCATCCAAGAAAGCAAGGAAATGCATGATGTGGATTATGGCATTGCACACATTTAGGAGCAAAAAAGCAATCAAGAAAATAATAAAGAAAAAATAAGTATACAAGGATGGCCAAGGGGCCATACAAACAAGGGACATGGGCACATGTCACTCAAACTAGAAAGCAAGCATAGAAGGCATGTTCAAATACTTCATACACATGCAAGTGAAACAAACAAAGTTGGCATAGGGGCCACAGGCACATGGAAGAGTACAAGCAAAGGACATTGGAAAATGTCCTAAGGCACACACATGAATAGAAGTAAAGGATATTGGCAAATATCCTAAGGCATAAATAGGAGATAAGTAGGAACTAGAAATGAAATCATACAAGCTACGCTAAGAAAGAGGAGAAAACATGTAATGACTAGAAGGGTAGAATCACACCTAACTAATTAAATGTGAAAGTATGCAAAACATGTGTAGTACAAGACCAGGTATATGCTAAAAAATACACAAGTGTTAGATACTAGTGAAATGTTGATATAATAATCTGTGTAATCTAGAAAGGAATGTACATCAACATCATAACTCAAAGTGTGTAGTGTAGAAATGACATAACCTAGATGGTATAATCATGTAGAATATGTCCCCAATGGGTATGTATATCAATGTGTGTCTTGAATGTATAAGTAGGAATGACCCCTCAATGGATAAAGTGAAGCAATTAAGTAGCTAGATGTCACTGCACACACTCAAAAGAGATCAAGTGAAGCATGGTAATGTAGAAAAATCAACATACAATAGCATGAAATAAAAAATGTAAGTCCTAGCATGATAGTAGTAATCAAAATCATAGATGATGCATACAATCAAAATGTTTTTAGTATTTTTGACATATTTAAATGTTTTTGTATTTTGAGTTTTTTGTATTGTTTTTGTATTTTGATATAAGCTATGTACATGTAAAACTAGGAAGAAATGATACTAACTAATGAGTCTCAGATGAGACTCCCTATCATGGTGTCATGTATTGAACAACTGAATCAACATGATCATGAGACATAATTGAATATTTGAGATTATAAAGCTAAAATTTGTGTATGTTGTAGTTGCTCTAAAATCTTTGAAGTGGAAATCAAATGTGGGGTCCCCTTATAATTTTGAGAAGTGGATGCAACTATAGGGATCTTAGGGACCCATCTGAAAGTAGAAGAAGCTCTCTAATTAAGTGGTCTCTGTGTATCTACATGAGACCTTAATGTTACTACCTTGGGTGTGAACACTATAGCTGGAAGCTATCTAGAATCTTAAATCTATGGAGGTGTGTGAATCCTATGTATTAGTGATGGATGCCACAACTATCGTTGGATCTAAAGTGGAAGTGGAATTGAAACTAGAGGAGAAACTAAAATAGGTGGAGGAACTGGAGTTAGTATTTGTAAGTTGATAGATGGCTTTGAAGTGGGGAGTGGCGACTCATAAGGAACTTCATTGACTATAATAACCTAATTAACATGAATGAATTTCATGCATATTTGAATTATAGAAGGTACTACACTGAGTTTTTGAATCCATAGTCAACCGAGTAATATGTCAAAAACTCTTGCACTGGGAATTATAGTGAATGGTGTTGCCAAATATGTAGGACCAACCTGTAGTGGAAGTACTATCTCACCCAATGAACTATGTATATGCCTATTTAAACCATTGATAACTATGTCTATCGAAGTGATATCTTACTTTGAATAACCTAAATGTTGTAATAGTGTCAAAGTGCACATGTTAAGGCTAGAACCATTGTCAATAAACACACTACAAATATACTGATTATGAATATGTGCTCTGATAAAAAGTGCATTATAACCTATATTATTCTCTATAATCTCCTGATCTAAAAAAGATATTGAAGGTCTGGTTAGAACTCTAAACTCATACACACCTATCATACCTCTCAAAGGATGTGCCTCTACTGAAGGTGCTTGGTATGTAGCTGGTGGAGGATGTGCATGGTATGTATGGTGAACACCTAAGGTGTCCTCTTTTGCCTATTTAGAATGCTATGGAAATGGATTTGAGAAGATTTTCAAAGATTTATCTTGTGTTATACTTACCTTTGGAGGCTCAACTGAAGTGCCCAGATCAAGTAGATTATCATCTATCAAGTCTTGTATCTTATGTATCAAATTGATGCATCCATTTTTTGTGTGGCTTGGTGCCCTATGAAAATAAAAAATGCATGCTGATCATATCCTTATGGAAGAGGATTTTCTAGGTCAGCTTCCCAAATAAGAGGGAGAGTGATGAGGTTACATTCTAATAACTATTGTAAAACCTTGGTTGGAGAAATTGATAGATTGGTAAATGCACAATGAGGAGGTGCTGATAAAACCACATGTTGAGGGGGATCTAAAGTTGCATTAACTATTGGTTGATTTTGATTCTTATTGTCATTGATTTTGACCTTGTATGAGACTTTTCTATTACTCTTGTTTGTTGTGTCATAAATACTTGAGTACTTAAGTTTGCCCATTGAAATTAGTTTGACTTCTCTTTCCTTTAGTGTATGACACAATTTAGTGAAGGAAGAGAATCGCTTGAACATGATTGATTCATGAAGTGCTGGTAGAAGGCTCTATTTTAAGGGGTCTTGTAACTCTTGATCTACCATGGGACTTGTCATCTTAGCCAAGGTGGTCTTATACTGAAGAACATAGTCCGTGAGATGCTGATTTAGTCATTGTTTCTATTGATCAATTTGAGTATATGAAACTTTATCACTAATTTTAATGTTTAAGTGTGATAAGAACATGTCATCTAAAGGATTGAATACATGAACTAACAAATTTGATAGACTATAGAATAATTGTAGTGCATAATCCTTTATACTCCTTAGAAATATTTTGGTAAGTATCCAATCATTAGGTACATAGTCCAAGCATGCTGCATGGAATGCTCTCAAGGGTGTCTCTAGATCACCCTTACCATCATAAAGAGTAGGCTTGGGTTGAACAAAACCTTGTGGTAAGGGTGTAAAATCAATATGACGTGTCAATGGTGTATGTAAAAGATAAAAAGAATCCAAAGCTTGTGTAGGTCTAGTGGTACCTTGCTCAAGATGTTACACCTTGGATTGAAAAGATTTTATCTCTTACACAAGGGCTACCACATCAAGTGATAGGGATGTACTAGCTGTAGTTGGTGGTATAGGAGAAGGTTGGGCTGCTATAAGGGGTTGTTAAGACATAGTTGTCCCCATAGTGTCATTTATAACTAGTTATTTTGTTGATTGAGAAGATTTCCCATTGGTCATTATTTGTTGTTCTTTTTATGGAATTCTAAGCATGTCATCTTACATATCCAGATGTTTAGTTAAGAGTTCTTGAAGTTCTCTTTTATCAGTTTCATCAAAACTAGTTTATTGAGCCATTGGTAAAGTAAGAAAATAATTTAAAATGTGTTTGAATGTTTTACAATAAGTTTTAATAGGTAATGTGATAGAAAGGGAAAGTAATGAATATAATAAAAGTCCAAAAAATAGTGAATTGGAATTTATGTAAAAAGGATATTGAGCTGCCAAACATGTAAGGTGATACCTCAAAAAACAAGTAGGTACCATTATATACAACTAAGGATTTTTAAAAATACTTATGAAAAATAATATGAATTTTTTTATTTTGAAATTGATTTTATAAGTTTGATATGCAATTAAAAATTCAAAAAATGAATTGAAAAGTACTGAAAAATAATTGGGAGCTAGTTAATGCAACTAGAGATTATAGAATCAATTTTTAAAATTAGTATGATAAGCTTAAAATTTTGATATGAATTTATAGATTTTTTTTAGAATTTTTCTTGAAAAATTTAGGAAAAATTAGAAAATATTTCTAAAATTATCAATATATTTTTCCTAGTGTTTGGAATGTGTTTGTATGCAAGCAGGACCTAGTATGTGCAAACTAGGATTTAAAAAAAATATGTGATATTCTTGAAATTAAATTATATATTTATGATTTATGATTGTAATAAATATCAAGAAATTATGGAAAAAAATAAAAAATAATTATCCCTAGGGTTTCTAGGTTTTTTGTGTAAAATTTGAAGTAAGTCGAGTTCACCAAATGTTTTATTGTTTTCAAAATAATGGGGTTTTATTCCTAGTTAAATAAATAGATCTGAGCAAAGTAAATCAATAAATAATATGCAAGCATTAAGCTACTAATTTTTATAAATATATTCATATTTTTGTCTTTTCTAAATATAGTAATAAATAAGAGAAAGCTAACTTAGCTTATTCTGAATGATCTGGACTGAGATAGGGTTTGATATTGGAGAAGCAGGATTGAGAAATTGTCAAAAACTAGATTTTGAGGTTCACTTCTAGATTAGATAAGAGCATCAAAAGTGGGACATCCTATTGTCTAGTGTTATAATCCTTTTTTGGCACTATTTTCTAGGTGGTCTAAGCTTTCTGGGTTTTGTTTGGTAGGCTTGTTTTACCCTATCAGTGAAATATCTAACCCTGGAAACTTGTGGAGCTCATTGTGTTTCTATTCTTAATATTCAAATCCCTAAGATCTCTTTATGCTTTAAATTGGATGAAAACTTGGAAAATATAGATAAGGGGTTAGTGTGTAAAGGATACGCTAGACACACTTCACACCCTATGTGTGGGCATGCAATCTACATACCAATACTCTAAAGAGGGATCAAGCTAATGTAATTCTCCCATTAAAGTGCTTGGTGTAATTGTTTATGATAAATACAATTAGATGTGAAACTGGATGTACTTCATATGGCTAGGGACTAATGCAAAGTTTTGAATAACCTTGAAATAATCTTGGAAGGCTATATGCAGATAATAGGGAAGAGTGCTTGAGTGTACTTGTATTCTTGTTTCTCTCTTGTAAAGTAGTGTCAACTCTTATAAATGGAATTTAATAAGGAAATTAATGATCATGGGTTAAATGAATTCATATTAGGCTAACAAGAAAAAGGATAAGGATCTAAAAGAATCTGACCATTTGGACCAATTTTGCATTTGGACAACAATGCCAAAATTATGACACCTTGGGTTTTAACACTCTTGTCTAAGTTGTTCACTATTGTCTAGAGGGAATGAGACCTAGGGGGATGGATCTGGGCTTGAAAGATATGCTTAGGTCTATAAGGGTTAAGTATGAAAAGCTATAGATATCTGGGAATCAGTAAAAGAATAGCCTAGAAGGGTTGTGTAAGCAAGTAGGAAGACCTATAGATTGGGTGTCATTAGCCATGCTTAAGTCATCAAATTTTGCATTTTATATGACTATAATTTTCATAGGTATCTCCCCACTAAAAAATTAGTGCAAGAAACTGGTGGTACTACCAAGGAGAATGTATCGATGTAATATATTTATCATTATAGTATTTGTGATGCTCCGTGTATGTATAATATGACTCTGAGGTCATGAAGTAGTAATACAAGTAATAGGGGTTTGTGGAATCCATCTCTATGTTCTCTATGGTTTCTTTGGATTACTAATAGTAGATATATGTTTAGGTGCTTTGGATGTCTAAATATGGTGCATAATAGAAGATGAGGATTTAGTGGAATCCACTATATGTCTTTGATGTAATGGTCTCTCAAGTGTTGGCCAACTAGTAAAGGGGATTGTACGTTGATTACTCTTTTATTGCACATTAACCTTAGTATGTTTGATAATTATTTTCCTAGGTATAATTATTTCTTTTTCAAGAGGATGCTCATATGGAATTCTAAAAATTGTAATTACCCAATTAACATGAATGTATTTACCACACCCATGCACTGTAGAAGGTACTGCTCAAAGTGTATGCATCCAAGGTATTCATAATAACATATCAAATATTCTCATGGAAGGTCGGACTAAAAGGTAGTAACCACATGTGTGGGAATAACCTATAAGGGTAGGTCAATCTCACCAAGAACCTTTTGGGAGTTCTCATCGAATGATCTAACTGATCCAGTAGAAGGATACAAATCATGATGAACACAACCCATATACATAAGTAATGTCATTGTACAATTTTTTTTACTTGCACCATTATTAATCATAACACTATGTATATTTTGGTGATCAAGGAATGCTTGAATGAATAAATAATGAAGATCATAGTCATCATCCTTAACTTCACTATCATTAAAAGTAATAAAAGGTCTCTGAACCATAAGAGGTGTATGCCGCGTATAGGTACCTATAATCCCATCCAATATGTGCTCATAATGTGATGGAGGAGGATGTTCATATGCCATTTTCACTTATGCATCCTTCTTAGAATGATCTCTCAAAGGATTGTTAAATATTTTTTGTTTCTAATGATCACTAGGTTGTGAACTTGATTCTTTGGGAACATCATCAAATGTAATCTTTTGGTCATCAATGAGGTCTTGGATATTATGATTTAAGGTAAAACATATATTTTTAGAATGCCATGGTCCATGATGATAATCATAATAAGCATTCACATCATATCCTTTGGGTAGATTCTGATTCATATCAACCTTTATAGGATGAGGGAGAGATATAATCTTACAATCTATTAACTATGGGAGTAATGAAGTTAGAGAATCAAGTAAATGTGAGAGCTATCTCCTTGGTGCATTGGAGAAAACAAGATGATTCTATTTTTGTGACACTACATTAACCATGGTGGTTTCTTCTTTTTTAGGCTCAATAGGTTTTATCTTACAACTTGGTTTGATTGTAATCTTGGTACTAGATGTAGATGTAGTTGGTATGTTTGCTACATACTTGAGCTTATTCAATGAAATGAGCTTCATTTCATGGTCTCGTATAACATGGCATAAGTCATCAAAAGATTTGAACTTATTGAAAATAATGGACTCATGTAAAGGAGTAAGCAAAATTTGCTTGAATATGTCCCTCAACTCTTTATCTGCCATATAATTAGTCACTTTAGCCAACATTATCTTATACCTCAAGAAGTTCATTTGTTCCTTGTTTGATTTTGGAAATTTGAGCATACAATTTTTTTTCATAAATATCAATGGAAAAGTGTGCCAAAAACTAATCTACAAGAGGTTTGAATGATTTTCTGGATTGGAGATGTAAATCATAGAACCACCTTAAAGCATATTGCTTGAGGATTCTTGGGAATAATTTGGTCAAAAGTTTATCACTGGCCACATAGTTAAGACATGCCACTAAAAAGATTGAATATGATATTCAATATCACCTTTACCATCATAAAATGTGAAATTATGTGCAATAAAACCAATTAGGAAGGGGTGCAAAGATATCTTGGTTACAAGCAGATTATGTAACACATCTTTCGAATCAATAGTATGAGTGGACTTTACATCCTTTTGTTTAATGTTTGAAACCTTGCTCTCTAAGGTCTCTATAACTTT
Source organism: Torreya grandis (assembly GCA_037957365.1). NCBI lineage: Eukaryota > Viridiplantae > Streptophyta > Pinopsida > Cupressales > Taxaceae > Torreya > Torreya grandis. Next base: position 2,487,521 of record JARHVA010002100.1, on the reverse strand, counting down.
ATGGAGAGTTTTAACTTTAGACCCATTGGAATTTAGATTAGCAAGCTGAGTAGTCACCAAAGGGGATGTAAACATGGTTTGAATAGGCATAGAAATTAGTACTTGAGTTGAAACTATTGGTAATTCCATGGTATATGTAACAATAGTATTTTGGTTTCCAAGAAACAAAGGTTTAAAAATATAATTTGGGCCTCTACTAGATGTAGGAAGGCTAATAGGTATGGAATCAATTGTAGTACCTTCTAAGGATTCACCATCACTAGGTGAGGAGGCCTTAGCATTATCATGTTTACTAATTTCATCTCATGTAACATACAAAAATGCATCCATTAAGTGTTTATTTTTTTTAGATGAGTGATCAAGGTTTTTTTATATTCCATTTGAAAATGATTTTTTGCATTAACATTTTTCATTGCTTCACAAATGAAAAGTTTAAAATTTGCAACAAAGTATAGCAATCAGGAAAATAGGAAACATAAAACCTTGAACCATTTAGGGTTTGGTACTCAAAGGTTGGGTTCACCAAATGTTTAACCCTAAATTGGATGTGGATCCTACTTGGGTAGAAAGGGTTAAGAATATACAAATGATAATGCACAAAGGTGATAATCAGATCTATAGTAGGCTGATTAAATGCTAAACTCATATACAACATATGTTGCATTTATTAGACTAAAACAAGATAAAAATATAAAGTAAAACTTTGCTAGATATAAAAATGACAAAGAAAAAATGTACTTATCTAGTTCTAATGCTAACATAGTTATAGATCTAGAATAGATAGGAAGTAGATTGGAAGAGGATCCTAGAATAATCACCAAATTCTAGATTGAATGCCTTTGGAGCTATAGACATTAGTGTCAACCTTGAATGTTAATATCAACACTATTATCTAAACTAGATGCAAGTGTCATGTATGTAATACCTATTAGAAAAAATGTGACCACCTAGATGCTTATGGGTTTGTCTTTGCCTTCACTTTGGTACATTTAGATCTAGGTCATGGATTATCACTTCTCATAAAATGACAAAACCCTAGTTCTTTATCTTCATAGTGACCTTGGAAAAAATGGGATAGTGGGCTCACAGTGTTAAACAAACCCCAAAGACCCCTATGTCAATGGGTGTTGCCTATATAGCCACTACTCTGAATAGGGCCTCAAACTGATGTAGTTATCCCTTAATGTGTTAGTTTGTGTGTACATAAGGGTGAAATATGTGGAAAACAAGTACAAAAGTGACCTATCTTGTAACTTTGTAAAACAGGCTCTTGGGTTGCTCCTTCAGTACTTCATACCTATAGATGTGTAGTCCCTATGACTAATTTGGAAATAAGAATAAATAGAAAAGTTTTTTTCTCAATTGAATGATTTTTGTTTGCTCTTTGGTGTGAATGCTATGTGAGGAATGTATGAGGAGTGATTATGAATATATACCACTCATATCAAGAAATATCTCACATTAAAGCACTTAGATTGACCATTAAGATATGTTTTATTTATGAATTAGATGACTTTAGGGCACTAAACACCTACATCAGGGTAGGACACTAGCTTTGATGCAGGGGTCTAGGATTAACTCTTGTGTCCTAATAATTATAAAATAAGTACAGGCTCAAAACTTATAGGGGCATAAGGTAAGCATATTTTAAGCATTCTAGGCAAGGTAAAAGGTCTGGGTCATCAACATAAGACCTGTCAGACCAAGAGATAGGCCAAGGGGCACAAGATAGAGAAAATATAAGACTTTCAAAAGCAGGAAAGGTCCATAACTTAGAGGAACAACCAAGGTTTGAGTTTACCAAGTGTACAAGATTGAGGTGCTATATAATTCATAAATATCATCTACAAAGTTCAATGATTAGTTTAGATGCACAATCAACCTAGATAGGGTTTCAATTAACAAACTCTAATGTATTACTCATTGTATACTTATTACGATCCTATCTAAAATCATCTTCTAATTTTGCCTCTGATCTATCATTTATAAATTCCTTCTTACTTTGCCTTTATTTTCAACAATCTATGGCAATTGACTAAGATAGGTCTATAGTCAATAGACTCAATCACACTATATCGTTGTCTGCTTATTATGCTTATGTGCATATTTAGTTTTTGATTATGTACCTAATATTGAGTCTACATAGTCATTTATTCTTATGATTTTCATAGCTAAATACTCAAAACAACCAACAAGGATCATTGTGAAATCTAGTACATTTATCTTTTATGTTATCCAAAAATAGTAACTTTCCATATTTAGCAATTTGTCAAAATTAGATTAGTTAAATATTGTATACCTTTAGCATTTTAATATTTGAAATTTTACATATATATATATAAATATAATCAACACTTATTAATTCATTTAGTGTTTTAGAATAAAATAGGGTAAAATAACAAGCTATAGACAACACAAGGACATGACCCAAAAAACATAATGATAAGAGAATCCCTAAGATGCACAAACAAGCAAACATATGCACACACAAGTGATCACTCATGCACATAAATCAATGTAACCATGTAACAATTACAATGAAGATATCCTGTGATATATAAGATCTAGGTACTAGAATGATATGTAGTAACTAATGTAATCTAACTAAAATTAATAAAGGATGAACAAGGAAGATATAACTATGCAAAATATGTTAAATGGTAATGCCCCCAAGTTAGGACATGTTGTTTCAAGATGTGGGAAAATAAATTCTAGTTTAGTATCATGTAACCTATGAATCTACATAGCACCCACTCAAGAAATAACATGAAGAGTACATGTAAATCATGCATATAAAAACCTCTACCATAGGTGAATATGTAACCATGTATAAACCATTATTTTTTGAATTTTGTATTTTTCAATGCTTTTAAATTTTATAACCTAATATCTCACCCCTTTGAATGGAAAATTATATGAGTCATGTATACACCAAATATGATGAACATGATGTGACAAGATATAAAATGCTATGTGGGGTACATAAACCAATCAATTTAATAATGCAAGGCACATATGTATAATAATCCTCAATCATTAGATAATAAAAAAGTGTCATTATCACATGATATAGATGAAGATGTGGCAAATCCTATAAGTGAATATATACTAAGATAAGGATGATTATGTAAATGGGAAAATCACATGCCCCCAGTGTATGAGAATTTAATAGTAGAAATATATGGAAATAAATGTATAATGAGTGATGACCTATCATGTGTATGACAAATGTAAGATTTATATTTTGAATAACAAATGTATATCCAAAAGTGAAAGGGTTATAATAGACTTTATAGTCAATATATGTCGATAAGAAACATGCATGGGTGTGATGCCCCCACAAGCAAATATTTATGTGATATAAGTGTTTTTCCTAATTATGGTTTTACTCAAAATAAGACTAAATTAATTGTAGATAAAAAATCTAATAATATATCCATGAAAGTACAAAATTAAAATTTATCTACAAAGCTATGCTTAGTAACATGTCTAAGTGCAAAAAATGAAACTAGGTTATGCAAAATAAATATAAAAATTTAAGGAATGATCATACCCCATTACAATTTTGAACTTCTATAATGATTATGTAGATTGCTTAGATTATGCTACTAATATCTAGGACTCAAAAACCTCTTTTAGATTGATACACACTTTTCATAGGTTCATCCTAAGTAGACTTAGCTTAGTCAATATTATCACTGATAGGTCTATATCTATGCCACCAATTATGACATGCATAGGGTTGTTAAACTTGATGTTTGTGTCATTGGTTTGTTGTCTATTTTCTAGTATTCTTATACCTTCACTTCATTATTTTTCTAGAAAAAATATGTAAAATTTATGTTCTTCCTCTTTTATGTATCTTGACACTAAAATAAATAAAGAGTTATGGATTTAAGAAACCAATGAAGTAGTGTTGCAAACTATGTATCCCACATGTTCAAAATGAGACCTGTTGATCAAGAATCCAAGAGATATTAGTCAATTGTTAGTGAAATAATCAAAACAAATTAAAGACAACTTCGCAAGCCTAATCCCTAGGTTGAGCTATGTGCTAATCAGGCAAGAAATGCAATATTGGAAGATAAACACTCCCTTGAAGATGTGCTTGAAAATTAGTCTAAAGAGGTTGAGTTTGCTTGTAAATTTAGAAGTCTTAATCAATGCTAGAATCCTTATGTGAGTAGCATCTCTCCTTATCTACACATGATTTGGATTTGGCATGAGAATGGTTGAATGATGGCCTTGAGATTTTGTAGAGCTTCACTACCTTTATTGACCATTATGAAAGAGTGTGTAGACCCTTTCATTTATAGATTTAGAAAATGACTGTGAACCATCCATCTTGAGATGAAAACCAAGGGCCCGAGATTAGTCCTCCATTATCATAAATGAGAAATATGGAGTGTTGAATAAAAGGGATGGAGTATGTCATAAAAATGTAAATCACAACCCCTTTATGTGTGTTAGAGGGGTGTAATAGGAAGAGTGTGTAAGAGGGGTGTAATAACTTGTCTTGAGTAAGTAAGAGAGGTGTAAGGCATGTCATAAACTTTGGTTTCTTTCACATTTTTCTTGATGATGTCATCTTGGGTGAGGTAATATTCCAATTTTGAATTTAAGAAAATAAGATAATTAAAATCCATAAATTTCCCCATTAGAGGAATAATTAGGCTTGATTAAGTGTGATTAATCAATAATTAGAAGAAAGGTGGATTTTGTAATGTTTCTATTTATCAATCAAGTATTTAATTGCCTTGTGAAAACACTTAAAAAGGGATGAGTTAATTCAAGATGTACTAGATAAGATAAATGATGCAAGATGATCCATTAACTCATTCAGGGATGTATCATTGTAATTTTAGGTTAAAATGACAGTTGTGTAGGTAAATTTGGTCTTGTTAGAGATTTATGAATTAAACTTGCATGTGATTATATAAAGTCATTTTAAACACAATTTATATATGAAAGTGGTCAAAATTAAGTGTCTATATTTAACCCCTATTTGAGAAGGCATTGTAAGATACTAGGCATAGTAACATCTTTTCAAAGTCATTAAGAATAATTTTGATAATAGTTGAAGAATGATGTATTCACTCTTCTCTTTTTGAAACTTTATGAGTCAATGAACTCAGATTAATGCCCCAATGGGCACTTTATTAGCCCTAAATGCCCCTTTGATGGGATGGTTGGAAGATTTTCAAGTAGATGGGTCCTTGAAAAAGAAGGGAAGAAGCAATAATTATGGTCCTAAAATTAGAATAAAGACTAGATGATGAAGTTGAACCCAAAAAAGGTAGTCTTAGTTGATCATAATAATGTGCCCCAATAGGGCAGATTTGATCGTTGAATCAAGGAGCTACTTTATTAGGGTGAATTTTAAATCAAGAATCTAAGAGATATTAGTCAATTGCTAGTGAAATAATCAAAACAACTTAAAGACATAACTTCTCAAGCCTAATCCACGGTTGAGTTATGTGATAATAAAAAAAATATAATATTGAAAGACACTCCCTTGAATATGTGCTTGAAAATTAATCTAAAGAGGCTGAGCTTGGCTTGTAAACATAGAAGTCTTTGTCAATGCTAGACTCCTTATGTGAGTAGCATCTCTCTTTGTCTACACATTATTTGGTTTTGGCTTGGCTTTGCAATGAGATTGGGTGAATGATGACCTTGAGATTTGGTAAGCTTCATTGATTTTGTTGACCATTATAAAAGAGTGTGTAAACCCTTTCATTTATAGATTTGGTAAATGATTATGGATCATCCCTATTAAGATGAAGATCAAGGGTCCAAGATTAGTCCTCCATTATCATAAATGAAAAATATGGAGCATGGAAGAAAAGGAGTGGAGCATGTCATAAAAATGTAAGAGATTCAAATCATGACCCCTTTGTGTGTGTAAGAAGGATGTAAGAGGAAGAATGTGTACAAGGGGTGTAAGAGCTTATAAGAGCTCTTACTTACACACTTGGTATGATGGTGTCACTTTAGGTGAAGTAATAATTAAATTTTGTGCATTTATAAAATAGGTAATTCTAAATCCATAGATTTTCCTATTAGAGGAATAATTAGGCTTGATTAAGTGGGATTAATCAATAATTAAAGCAATAGTGATTTTGGTAAGGTTGAAAATGTTAATAGAAGACATAATTAGAATTGATAAAAAGTGTCCAATTTTAAACTTATATATTTTCCCCCTATTTGAAAAGGTGTTATGAGACACTAGGGATAGTAACATCTTTTCAAATAATGAAAAATATGTTAAGAATAAATTTGATAACACTTGAATAATGAAGTGTTCGTATTTTGTTGAATCTTATTCAATTTACTAAAAATTAGTCCACATGGAAGCCCCAAACAATATTTGGGAGTCCCATGAATCCCCCTCGAGGGAGTGGTTGAATAAAGATTGATGGACAGGCCCTCAAAAAGAAGAAAAGGGATAATAAAAAAAGTGAAATTAACCCATAGATGAGATTAACCCACTTTAATTGATGCTTGCACATGTTGATTTCCAAAGATTGATAATAATAGAATTAAATTGGCCTCAAGGTAGGAAGTGGGAAAGATACATCCTAAAACAAGCGACACACTTTGACTTGCCCTAAACAAGGTAAAAGTTAAGGGATTAGAATTAGAAGAAAGAGTAAATGATAGAATTATCCCCAAAAAGGGAAGTTTTGGTTGATCATAATAGTGTGCCTCAGTAGGGAAGATTTGAGTGTTGACTCAATATATTACCACAAGAAGGCATATTTGATCATTGTTCAGTCTAAAATGGTTTCCCAATTAGGGCAAGTTGATTGATTAACAAACATAACTCAAGGGTGTAACCTATTGCATAGATTAATGATGAACGAGCACAAACATAGGTGTAATGGTATAATGAATTTTTAAAGAATGAAGAAGCCACAAAAAACCAGGCACACAAGAATGCTAAAAAATAATGAAGAAGACAATAATGGTTTGAAGAATAAATAGATCACTAAATAGGTCCCCCAAAAAGTGGCATTAGTTGACCATAATAATGTGCCCCAACAGGGCAAATTTTTATCATTGATGTAAGGAGCTACCCTAGTAGGAAAAATTTGATCATTGATCGATTTCAATGGTTTGCCCTGATAGGGTAGATTTTCATTCTAAGAAATGAGGATTAGGCATTTTATTAATTGGTTGGGGGATAGTAGACAATGAGAGATTTTGTTGTAGCATTGCTGATTAGACTTCCAACATCTTGATTTTTAATATAACACCAAATGGTATGTACACCATAATAACTAGGCCAAAATATGCATAAGGACCGACTCTCAATCTAATAGGCAATGAAAACAATGCACCAATGATAGAAACCATGATGACCATGTTGACATATGCTAATGGATGGAATCAAGTACAACTATGTGACATGAATCACCATGATGATGACCCTATCGATATAATAGACTGAGCTAAGGTGACAATAGAAAAGGGAAACAAACAAACATGTAAAGAAGTAAATAAACATAAATCGAAATAAAAGTAACATAAACCATCCAGTTACTCAAAGAAACACACTAAGAATAATCAAATATAATGATAGACAAACACATCCTAAGATAATGAATTAATGAATTGTTTGTGTGTGTGAAAGTAAGGCATTAATCTTGGGTAGTTTTTCAAATAACATGACAAGACGGTAATCTAAATGGAAGGGGGGAATAGAAGAAAAAGGAAGGGGTGGTTGAGCTAACTCCAAATGCCCTAAGCAAGTGGATGTTGCCTACATAGTCCTATGGACTTCAAGCCAAATGTAGGTCTCCCAGGGATGTGGGATAAAAGAAAATTTGATTAATAAATGAGAGATGTGATTATAGAAGAAGAATATGAAAAGGGAAACTTATAAATTAATGAAGTGTTTTAAATCAAATGGAAATGAGACTGAGATTAGTTGAGCTAACATGAGATGCCCCATGCATCTAAGTGATACCTACATAGTCCGTGTGGACTTCAGGTAATGTAATTCTCCTAGAGATTGGAGTGAACATGATTGAGAATGGTATATGATCAAGTTTGGATAAGGGGTTCCCACCCAGTAAATGTAATAAATCACACCATCCAGAATAGAGCAAAGGTCACTAGCAAATAGGATGACAAAGTAATTAGAAATTTTATGGCTTAATATATCTCATGGAGATTTTAAACCCTTTTTTGAACTTTTGAATTTTAGGTTATTTTAGGGTTTTTTTCAAAATTTTAGTGTTTTTCAAACTATTTCAAATGTTTTTTGGATTTTGGCATATCCACTCAATTGAGGATTATGAGATGAAAAATGTTTTAACTCATAAAATAATGAGAGTGTGGCTTAGGTTACTCATAAAATGGTGAGTGCATGGCTTACACTACTCATAAAATGGTGAGAGTGTGGCTTAGGTTTCTCATAAAATTGTAAGAGCATGGAAAAGGGGTGACTGAGCTAACCTCAGAAACTAGGCACTACTTACATAGTCTAAAAGCACCTTAGGTCAATGTAGTTAAACCCTAGAAAAAATTACTATGAATTAACAATAGGGTTGAAAATAGGAATGACACAGGAACATAACAAATGGTACAAGTTTAACACAATAGGATTAGTGGATAAATGAAAATGAGGGAGAGGAGTAGGAGTCTCTAAGGACCATGTCATGTGAGAACCAAATATGTCTAATCATTGAAGTATCATGTAAATAATAGGCCAAAATATGCTTCCCAAACAAGTCTCAATATACCTTCAACTTCTATAATAAGTTAAAGATGAAAAGACTAATGGTCACAATAAGATAGGCTGGGCTGAATAGGATTTAATGGCTAAAATGGCTTGAATGGCAATGGAGTGGAAATGGCTAAGATAGTTTAAAAAATGGTCTATAATATTGATAGGGCTTCCCCTAAGTGTTAAGGTACTTTCAAACAATAAATTATTTATTTTTTTATTTTAATTTTTTTAACATCTTAATTCAATGAAGGATTATGAGATGCACAATGTGGACCTTTGTTGTCTAACTAATACCTACTTAGAATGGTAGCTTTATGTGAATCCTAGTAATGATATGAATGAGATGGTTGTGGTCATGATCTTTGTTGGTCATTGATTCTGCTTCTTTCAAACCTCCAAACAAGATGTATTGATAGCCTCTAGAAAAAAGAGTACTGTCAGGAAGGGTAAATAAGGGTAGGCATGTGCTAAATGGTCTGATTAGATGATGTAATATAAGTGTTGATGTTGGAGTATTTTCAATGATGTCATGGAGGTGTTGTAGATAATGAATGATGTGCTTTGATAGCCTAAGCAATAATGACAAAGTGTGCAATATGCTTGACAAAGTGTGCCTGAAGTTGGCTTGGTTGATCTTCAATTTTAGCATGGTTAGAGCTATTCAAGGATAAGTATGGAATATTAAGCATGTGTAAGGGGTTATGTAAGAGGTTTTCTATGATTGGAGAGATTGTGTACATGAGTGGAATTCATCCGGTAGTCCATAGTTTTCATCTTGGTAGATGGGTCCAGTGGTAGAAAATCTAAGTAAGCAGTTTGATGACATCATAATTTCCACATGTGGATGGTTAAGGGGGGGTTGGTCATATAGTTATGATCACATTAGTACCTAATTGTTATGTGCCAGATCTTAGGTCATACATTGAAACATGGTCAAAGATATGAGGGTGCAAAGTTGGCTTCTCAAATTCACTAAGTTCCCATACTTAGCCAAATTTGTAAAAGGTTCAAGTAGAGCTAAGTAAGCATGTTAATGATGTCAACATGCACATGCATGAATGTGTCTGGATAAAATGATCATATGGGTTTATTCATTTTTATGCCTAATTTCTATGCACTAAATTTTAAATCATGCAATAAAGTGCATCAAGAGATATGTATGTGCAAAGTTGGGCTCCCAGGCATTTTGACATTGTTTTCCCATAGCCAAATTTTCAATATGGTAAGAAGAGCTGAGTCAAAATTTTGATGGTGGTATATCTCACACATGTGGATGTTTCAGGAGAAGGTGATCATATGGGTTTTTTCAATTTTATGCATAGTTAATTTGTGCTAAATTTTAGATCATGCATTGAAGTGCAACAAAATTTATGAAAGAGCAAAGTTGGCCTCCCAAACAAGTTTCAAGCATAGTTGGCTCTGTGATAGAATATTTTGAGAAGAAATTTTAATGGTGATATATCTTTAACTTGTGAAGGTTCTAGGAGAAGTTTATTATATGGATGGATTCTCCTATGTGAGGAGATCATATGGTCCAAATTTGAGATCATGCATCTAAGTGCATAAGAAGTTATTGAGGTCTAAAGTAGGCTTTCCAGACATATTACAGTTGGTCCCCATACTTAGTCAATTTTCATGATGTTAAAGATCAAGACCAAATGAATATCCAATGGTGCATGGGTGATTATACAGATTATGATCTAATGGTGCATATTGATCAAGATGGTAAGAAGTGTTTGAGGTTTAACAACTAAGAAAAGGTACATGATAAGGGTCTAATGGCAAGTGGCTATTCATATATATTGATGAAATGGTGCACACTACATGATGAAGACCTAACTGATCCATGGAGATTGATGGAGTACATTGAGTCAAAGTTTATAGGGTACATGAGATGAGGTCAAAGTGACTAAGTTTTAACATTTGAGCATTGGTGCATATGTGTTAAAGATAAAATAAGATTGATAATGCATGTTTTAATCTAAGCTGAGAGGAAATGAGATGCGAGCATTGTGTTAAAGGTTTAACTATGATCATTGCTATTTGAATATTTGAATTTGCTAAGGGAAAACTAGTGATCAGTGATTTATCCATATCTTTTGATAGAAGATGAATTTGCTATTATTGTTAAAAGCAAAGATGAATAAGAATCCATGACACATCTAATGAACCTAATTTGAAGATTTGTAAGTGTGTATAAACAAATATATTGAGCTTTAAAGTTGATTGTGGTTTCATGCTTATTCTGCAAGTGACTCGAGAAGAGTAATTAAGCTTATGTAGATGCTATTTCAATGTTTCATGGTGAATTGGCTATTAGGGAGTGTTTTAGACTATATAAGGATGATCTGTGTGCATTATGAAGGATTAACCAATCATATGATGTATGATCAAAGGCTTAGAAGGTGACTATGTGTTCGCTCATAATGACTATGTGCACAAAATATTATTTAAGCATTTTTTGCTTAAATAAAAGGGCACTGTGATAGATTTGGAAAGTTAAGGTGGACCTATAGATCATATGGCATTGGTTCATGAGTTTAAAAAGTTTTTCTATGTTTTTATTATGCTAAAAAAAGTGCATAAGACCTGAATGGGTGTCCATAGGACCTGAAAGTGACTTAGGCCTATTTGAAAGTGGATTGTGCTTAAGTGTGACGCATGTGAGATGCCTTAAGGGTGAAGGCATGTATTGTGGCCAATAAGGATTATTGTGGCCTTGATAATTCATGATTTCTCTATATATAGTGAGACCAAATGTGTTGGTTTCTAGACTTGAATGTGAGAGAGTTTTGTGTAAGGTGGATATGAGAGTTTTGAAGTGAAGGATATGTAGTGTGTATGTTGGTTGAGATAATGAGTAGAATTTTTTTTTGACTATGTGTATGACCTATAGGTCATGTTCCTAATGTCATGATAGTGATCTTATAGTTTGAGGATATGTGAAGAGGTCTGAGTGTGCATATGAGGATAGTTTGAGTGAAGAAGGAAAGAGTTTGTGACATGTCTATGTGAGAAGCCTATTTTAGATAGAGAGAGAGTTTTTGCAGAGGTTAAAAAATAAGTATCCATCATCAAGTGTTGAAGAAATCATTTCTAAGGTGGAGGTGTTCAAAGTAGGGTCTAAAGGACTTGGTATTCCTTAGGGGTAGTTATTCCTTGTGAAATAGGTGTTTCACTAAATACCTTTGGTCAGGAGGATATGAACAAGGTTTTATAGTCTAAAAGAGTTGATCAATCTCTTATTTGTAATTTATTATAGGATAATAGTCCATTTGTGTTACAGGATTGATAGTGGGTTTTATTCCCCATGAGGGTTTCCCACAGGAACTATGTTATGTGTTTGATCTTGTGTATGTATTGAATGTATGAGCTCTCTTGTTAATTCTTCTTAGTGGTTTCTCTACTAAGAAAGCACCATTTTTCAATGGATCCAATTATGCTTTTTGGAGTGCTAGGATGAGGACATACATTATGTCCCTAGGGTTTGATGTATGGCAATATGTTTTGTATGGTTATGTTATTCTTGCTATTTCTCCATCTAGTGTTACAAACAAGAAGCTAATTGAGAATAATTCTAAGGCAATGAATGCCATCACTTATGGTCTTACATAGACTAAGTTCACCAAAGTAATCTATTGCACATATTCTAAGGAAATATGGGATAAATTGAAGACTATTTTTGAAGGAGATTCAAAGGTCAAGCTTGCTAAGTTGTAGACTCATAAAAGACAATTTGAAAGTCTCAAGATGAATGAAGAAGATATCGTGGCATCCTTTCTATAGAGAGTTTATGAGATTATGAACATCATCAAATGTCTTAAAGAGAACCTTGAAGAGTATACTATTATTCAAAAGGTATTAAGATATCTATCCCTTAAGTTTGATCCAAAAGTATCTACTATAGAAGAGAGTTATGACCTTACTTAGTTGAAGATGGATCAATTGCATGGCCTCCTTACTACCTATGAGATGAGGAAGAATGATGATAAACCACCTAAGAAGGAAGCAAATTTCAAGATTGAAATGAAGATAAAGAAGAAGTTCCAAGGTAATAAACTCAAGGAGGATGAAATTCTTGATATAGATGAGGATGAACTAATTGCTTTGATTTCAAGAAAATTGAGAACAGGTTCAAGAAAGTATAAAGTTAAGTTACCTATCAAATGCTTCAATTATGGTGAGATAAGACGTTTTGATAATAAGTGCCCTCATAATTATAAGAAGGATGATGGTGAAGAGCACGATCAAGGTCATGATGATGGCAAGAGATATTTTAGGTCTAATAAAAACAAAAAGGGATTCAAAAGGTTTGACAACATGAAGAAGTACTTCAAAGACAAGAAGAGTCTATACACTAGAGAAGATTGTAGCTCATCAAATGAGAATGAAGTTAGTGATTTAGAATATGATCATGAAGATGATGGTCTTGCTAAAGATGAAAATATATTGAGGAAGGAAGTTTCTCACATAAAAGGAGCCTACTTGGAGTGATTCAGATGATGATGAAGATGAGGTGGACTATGGGACTGCATTGACAAATGCTCATGAAGAATTGAAGATTAAGAAGAAGATCAATAAGAAGATGAAATATAAACTCAAGGAATTTTAGGAGAAATTCAATGTGTTTGAGGCAAGAATGGATGAAGATGCTAAAGAGCAAGAAGATATGGTCAAGCATCTCAGTTGTCAATTGGAAGTCCTATCTACAATATTGAAGCTAAAGAAGATGAGTGCTCAAGGTATGATTATAAGATTATGTATTTGAAAGATGAATTAGAGAAGTTTGAAAACAAGGTGAAATCATTTATCAAATTTGATAAAAGTTCTAATGATCTGGATGATCTCCTAAAGAGTCAAAAGTTAACTAGTGATAGATCTAGATTGGGTTTTAATGAAGAGCCCAAAGTTACTTCTTAAGTTGACATGAATGTCAATAAGAGCAAGGTGGATCAATATTTAAATACAAATCATCAGACAAAGAATGAAGGTGTTGGAATAATAAATACAAATTATATCAGACAACTAAATGCCATGAGGTATGCAAATTTCAATAGTTACTATTATACTTGTAATCAATTTGGGTATAGAGATAGAGAATGTAGAAGACCTGTTAAGAATGATTTTTCATAGAACTATGATGGGGGTCATTATCAAAAAGTGTAAGAAAGGTTGAGTGTTTAAACTATCATGATGTGGGACACTTTGAAAAACATTGTCCATTTAAGGTAAGATAAGCTGAGTTTCCTACAAGAAATGTTGAGTGATACAGCTGTTATGACATAGGACACATTGCAAGATTTTATCCAAATCTAAAAAAGAAGAAAGAGATTTTTGAAAAAATTATGGTGAGCTTCAACTATGAATAGAGAGGTCACATTTCAAGGTTTTACAAGTAAAGGCATACAAGTTAGAATAGTTTCAATCAAACTCCTAGAGTACATGGAAGAAGACAAGTTAACTCATGGAGACCAAAGGTGGTAAGTAGGAGTTATGATGAATCTATAAGTCCAAGTAATATGTTTGATATGGTGGAGAATGATTCATAAGTTGAAGAGTGTTAAGGGATATCATTATCTACTCATGTTGAGAATAATGAGACTAAGCTTAAGGAGAAGACCAAGGTACTAGTTGAGGCTGGTCCTAAGATGTGTATGCATCCAAGTGAACATCCTACTATTGTTGAGAAAGATTCAGGCAAAGAACATCAATTGTCTATACCTAGTGATGAGGTTCCAAGCTATAAGGTTGATTATTCAAAAGAAAAGGTATGTCAAGATATCATAGTTGCTCCATGTGTTGCCAATTCTATCTTTAAAGAAAAGGAAAGTGATATAGAAGAAGAACCAATTGTCATAGTTTAGACTTAGAAGAAGAAGAAAAAGAGCAAGAAGTCTTATAGCTATAAGAGGATTTCAGTGGTTATTGAGGAGATGTGGGCCACTCTTGGATTCACTTTATTTTAGGACATTGTGGTGTAGAGGAGGTCTCTATCTATGATTTTTAAGAGACTTCTTTCATAAGAGAAGCAAGTGTTACTATATATAGAGTATTCTAGAGGCTCACATTGAAGGTTCATAGATGGAAAAGAAGGATTTATGATTTTTTAAGATAATATTTTTGCACAAAAGGTCTGTTGACCTTATTCTATCATGCTCTAGGTGATTTTGTGATTTGAAGGTACGTTGAAGTCAACTTGGATATTTTTGTTAGCTCTTTGGTTTCCTAGTTTGTGCTCAAGAGCTTGTAGGTCCTAAAATGGGTTATATAAAGCTAAGGTTCCCAATGGTGTGGAAGATGAAATATTGGTATTGAAGTATGTAATAGTTGTCGATAAGTGTACAAGAAGCTTTAGAGGTGGATGTTGATTGGAAGATGCTATGTTGACCTTATTTGTTTTACGATTTTAGGGTTATGGGTTCTACTAGAAAAGTGGTCTATTTTATGAGTTGAGGTTTGAGGCTTTTAATATGTTGAATGGGCCAAATGGGTTATCAAATCAAGGTTCATAGAGATTTGAAGGTTTGTGATTCTCAAGTTTTTTGAGTTTTTGTCAAGTTGGAGGCTTAATTAGGTAGTTAGTTTGTGAAGGAAGTATATTGTAGAGGATGAGCTAGTTGTTGAAAACTGGTGTGTTTGATGGGGCATATGAGAGTGCTCAAGATATGAATTTTTTGGTCTTAAAGATGTATCTAATGAGATATGTGGGCTCTACAAGTTCTAGGTAGGGTTACAAAGAGTCTAGACAGGCCTAATATGAATATTTGATGTTTTTGCTTAGTGTTTCCAAAAGAGAAAGGTATGTATGTTTTAAGGAAAGTTCTTAAGTTATTTAGATCATGTTTCCTATTTGGTGTGGCATGAAGTTCTATTGGTGGTCATTAAGGTGGTTTGAGAGAGAAGGCTAGTAAGCCTTCATGGTGGTTCTTCATGGTGTATGGAGATTTGAAGATGATCAAAAGGTAAAATTTCTCAAAGTTCTTAGGGGGAGTCCCTCTCATATTTTTCTTGATGAGTTCCATCAGATTCTTGTGGTTTTGTGTGGTCTTTATTCATTAGTTACAGTGCTTGGTTGAAGAGTGTGTTGGCATGAAATAAAAAGAAGTTATCAAGACAAGTAGAAGTAGGCTCAAGGTAAGGGAGAGTTTGTATCATCTTTATAAGATGGTCCTTTCCTATGTATGGATTTTCATGTCCTCAAGATCACTTAGTGCCTACTTTGCCATTGTGTCAAAGGGGGAGAAAGTTTCTATTATGGGAGTACTTGAAGAGAAAGAAGGTGAGTTGTATATTGCTATATATGATGGTTGTTAACATCAATGACAAAGAGGGAGATTATTGGAGTATTGTTAATGATGTCATGGTGATGTCATCAAGGTGTCCTAGTGAGTGGATGATTTGATTTGATATCCTAAACAATAATGATAAAGTGTGTAATATGCTTGACAAAGTGTGCTTAAAGTTGGCTTGGTTGATCTTTAGTTTTGGCATTGTTAGAGATGTTCAAGGATAAGTATGGAGTATTGAGCATGTGAAAGGGGTTATATAAGAATTTTTATATGATTTGAGAGCTTGTGTTCATAAGTGAAATTCATCTACTAGTCCATAGTTTTCATCTTGGTAGATGGGTCTAGTGGTAGAAAATCTGAGTAGGTAGTTTGATGACATCATAATTACATCATGTAGATGAGTCAAGGAGAGTTGATCATATGGTTGTAATTACATTAGTCACTAGTTGTTATGTACCAAATCTTAGGTCATGCATCGAAGTGCAGTTGAATATATGAGGATGTAAAGTTGGCTTCTCAGATAGAATTCACTAAGTTCCCATACTTAGCCAAATTTACAAAGGTTTCAAGCAAATCTGAGTAAGCATGTTGATGATGTTAGTATTCACATGTGTGAAGGTGTCTAGACAAAATGATCATATGGGTTTGTTCATTTTTGTGTTTAGGTTTTTATGTGCTAAATTTTAGATCATGCAACAAAGCACGTCAAAAGATATGCATGTGCAAAGTTGGGCTCCTAGGCATTTTGATAGTGTTTTCCAATACTTTGTTGAATTTGCAATTGGCAAGAAGAGTAGAGTAAGCATTTTGATGGTGGTATATATTGAACATGTGGATGTTTCAAGAGAAGGTGATCATATGGGTTTGTTTAGTTTTGTGCATAGATGATTTGTTTTAAATTTTAGATCATGTACTAAAGCATGGAAATAGTTATACAGGAGAAAAGTTGGCCTCCCAAACAAGTTCCAAGCATAGTTGGCTCTATGATAGAAGATTTTGAGAAGGAATTTTAATATAGATGTATCTCACATGCACAAAGGTTCTAGGAACAATTTTTTACATGGATGGATTCTCCTATGTGAGGAGATCATATGGTCCAAATTTGAGATCATGTGTCTAAGCATAGAAGAAGTTATTGAGGTCAAAATTAGGCTTTCTAGGCATATTATAGTTGGTCCCCATAGTCAATTTGCATGATGTTAAAGATCAGGACAAAATGAAGATCCAATGGTGCATGAGTGATCATATAGATCACAATCTAATGGTGTATATTGATTGAGATAGTAAGAAGTGTTCAAGGTTTAACAACTGAGCAAAGGTTCTTGATAAATATCTAACAGTGAGTGGGTGTTTGTATAGATTGATAAAATAATGCATGCTACATGATAAAGACCAGACTGATTCACAGAGATCGATAAAGCACATTGAGTCAAAATTTCTAGGTTGCATGAGATGAGGTCAAAGTGACTGAGGTTTAACATTTGAGCATTGGTGCTTATGTGTTAAAGATCAAACAAGATCTATTGTGCATTTTTTAATCTAAGCTAAGAGGACACAAGATACTAGCATTGTGTTTGAGGTTTAACTATGACCATTGCCATTTGAATATTTGAATTTACTAAGAGAAAAACTAGTACTCAGTAATTTGTCCATATCTTTCGATAGAAGATGAATTTTCTCATGTTTTAAAAATAAAATAAAAATAAGACTCCATGACACATCTAATGAACTTGATATAAATATCTGAAAGTGTGAATAACCAAATATATTGAGCTTCAAATTAGACTATGGTTTTGTGCTTATTATGCAAGTGACCAAAGAAGAGTAACTGAGCTTATGTAGATGTTGTTTTGATGTTTCATGGTGAATTGGATATTGGGGAATGTTTTAGACTCCATAAGGATTCTCTATGTGCATTATTAAGGATTAACCAATCGTATGTTGTATGATCAAAGGCTTAGAAGTTGACTGTGTGTTTGCTCATAATGACTGTGTGCATAAAATAGTATTTAAGCAGTTTGTGCTTAAGTAAAAAGGTACTATGATAGATTTGGATAATTAAGGTACACCTTTAGATCATGTGGCATGGGTTCATGAGTTGGAAAAGTGTTCCTATGTTCTTATTATGCTCAAAGAAATGAATGGGGCTCCATAAGACCCAAAAGTGACTTAGGCCTATTTGAAAGTGGATTGTGCTTAAGTGTGACCCATGTGAGATGAGTTAAAGGTGAAGGCATATATTATGGCCAAAAAGGATTATTGTGGACTTGAAAATTCATGATTGATCTATATATAGTGAAACAAAATATGTTGGTTTTTAGACTTGAATGTGAGAGAGTTTTATGCAAGGTGGATGTGCGAGTTTTGATGTGAAGGATATGTAGTGTGCATGTTGGTTGAGTTAATGAGCATAATTTTTTTTTGATTATGTGTATGACCTATAAGTCATGTTCCTAATGTCAAGATAGTGCTCTTGAAGTTTGAGGATGTGTGAAGAGGTCCGAGTGTGCATATGAGGATAGTTTGAGTGAAAAAGGAAAGAGTTTGTGACATGTCTATGTGAGAGGCCTATTTGAGATAGAGAGAGAGTTTATGCAAAGCTTAGAAAATAGAGATCCATCATCAAGTGTCAAAGACATCATTTCTAAGGTGGAGGTGTTTAAATGAGGATCTAAAGGACTTCATCTTTCTTAGGGGTAATTGCTCGTTATGAAATAAGTGTTTCACTAAATACCTTTGGTCAAGAGGATATGATCAAGGTTTGCTGGTCTAAAGGAGTTGATCAGTCTCTTGTTTGTAATTTCTTATAGGATAGTAGTCCATTTGTGTTGCAATATTGAGAGTGGGTTTTATTCCCCATGAGGGTTTCTCATAGGAACTATGTGTTATGTGTTTGATCTTGTGTATGCATTGAATGTATGAGCTCTCTTGTTAATTCTTCTTGATCAAGTTGATATATGCTGATTGGTTAATAGTTTAAAGGACTAAAATTGAAATTGAAATATTTGGGATCACTGATTCACCCCCCTCTTAATGATTGTACCTTTAACATTTAAATGGATAATAGGATAAAAATGGAATATACAATGGTTAATGGATAATTAAAGATTAGGATTTTCAATCCCACATATAGTTGATGATTTCAGATTCAACTTGATTTTGATTATGGTGGAGCCAATATTATCTTCAATAATGTCTTCATCAAGCACAAGGAATGAAGTGGCTCAGCTATTGCCACCTTGAAGAGGTTTTTAATTAAAAATTCTTCTTAATTTTTTGATCTAGATGGTATAATAACACCTTGAATAAGGTTTCACTAAGGGATGCTGATAATTTATTTTAACTATACCTTAGTGCCTTAAGTAAGGTTTCACTAAAGGATTCTAATTTTTTATCCTGATTATCATCTAACACCTCAAATAAGGTTTCACTAGAAGATGTTGTGTTTAGACTTTGATTATCCCCTAGCATCTCAAATGAGGTTTCACTAGGAGATTGTTCTTCTACTTGGATGTTGTCTTGCTTTCCTAAAAATTCTACCCTAAAAATGTCACCATGGAATAAGATCAACAATGTGTTATTTTTTCAGTCCCAATTGATGTTTATGGGAGGTGAAATATCAATAGAATGGTTAGGTTGGTTAATGGTAAAGACATATGCAATGAAAGGGGAAAAGGCAACACAATCCTTGTAGATGCTACTAGGGGAACTTGTGTCAATGTCAAAAGAAGCTTCCTCAAAAACTATGGAAAGATCACAAATATTTTCAATCAAATATGCCAGAAATGTGCCACCAATATCATAATATCCATTAATATGTTTTGATTCTAAAGTTGATTTTGATTTAAGAAACCCTGAACCCAATGTTGATTTTGATTCTGATACTAAATTTGATATTTTTTCTAGAATGAAACCCAATTCTGATATTGGTTCTAGAATAAAACTTGATTTTGACGTTGAAGGAGCTATAAAGAGGGCCTATGGAATTGCATTATCCATAAGTGCCTTGTTCACATTTCACTTGGAAATGAAGGCTTTGGGATGAAGAAATGTTTATAAATGGGGGAATTTTAGTAATGAATGATAATGGTTTGATTTTGGTCAAAAATGGGCGATTCAACAAAAATGTCAATAATGGTTTGACAATATTGATCTTGCTTTGGAAGTTAACATCTTTGATCATGTTTGGGAAGGGGATCATGACATATCCTAATTGAGTAGTTATCAGACTTGGACACATTTGTCTTGTTAGTAGATAAGGATCTTTGGCTAGGCAATGGCATAATAGGTCTACAACATTGGTTTCATTATGGTGTCTCTTTAGGAGCTCTAATCAAATAGCGCAAGTTATCTATTGGAAATCTAGTCAAAATTTTGGCACCAAAATCTAACAATCTAACAAGGTTTTCATCTTTGTTGTCAAAAAGGTGTCATGTAAATTGGTCTTATTCATAGTCTATACTAGATGACACATTTGGAAGGTATTATTGATGTAAAATGGTTGATTGGATTTATTGTGGCTATAAGATGGGATTGGATTTTGTATTAATGGCTGAAGTGTCCAAATAGATGCAAAGTAGAACAACTATTGTGTAATCTAGGTGTGTTTATCTAAATTACTTTGACATAAGACTAGATTATCATTTTGGGATGTTATGACTCAAATTAACCTTAGAATAATGCCTCAAAGTAAGGATACATGTAAGGGGAAATGAAAGGAAGAAATTACCCCCAAAGAGGATAGACCTGGTCTTAATTAGAATGGGCCCAAAGAGGGTTAGTTGGCACAAATTGGAATGTCCCCTACAGAGGGTGGTATTGGTCCAAAGAAATAGGCTAAATAAGGTGGTCTTGGCTTGGTATTTTAAATTGGGTTGGCCCCAAAAAGGGAAGAATTAGCATAAATACAATTCAAATAGAATAGTTGGATTTGGCCTAGATAGACTTGATTTGGCACCAGAATCAGAATGTGGTTCAAGACAAACTAGACCAAATTTAGAATGGCACAAAATTTGGTTTGGTACATGGTTAAAGATGAATCTAATTTGGTATATGATTTGGCATGTGGTTT
Organism: Torreya grandis; assembly: GCA_037957365.1. Taxonomy (NCBI): domain Eukaryota; kingdom Viridiplantae; phylum Streptophyta; class Pinopsida; order Cupressales; family Taxaceae; genus Torreya; species Torreya grandis. The sequence goes on along the minus strand of JARHVA010002100.1, from coordinate 2,466,424 downwards.
AAGATGAACTAGATTTGGCTTTGATTAAAATTGGGACATGGTTCAAGATAAACACAATTTGGATTCGATTGGCATGGTATATGGAATTGACCTTGGTAGACACTGAATGTTTGATTGGGTCCATCAATGCAAATGTTCAAACGAACTAGTTTAATCAAAGTTTACTCGTTTAAGTATCAAAATAGGAGAGGTGTGTGAGTCAAAATTGTTTCTAAACATGTGTATAAATCTTGGTATATCAAAGTATTTCAATGAGTTTGATTTTAGTTTGGAGTGTTGGTTTGAAATGCCATCTAATTTGATTGTAAAAATTGACCAAGGCTTTGAACAAGTTTTATTTAGAACATTGGTTTTGATCATTTGACTTTAATTAAACTTTATTTGATTTGGAAAGTTAATTGAATTTGAACTTGGAATAAGGGTTGAGTGGCATTTTGCTTTTGGAAAAGATGTAATTTGATTTGGTTTGGGTTGACCTAGTTAACCATGTTTGGGATTAGACTTGGCTTAGAATAGAATTGAAATTTGGCTTTTGAATTGGTATTGGTTTTGAATTGGATGACATAAAGGCATAGTTTGGATAAGAATTTCAAACAATGGTCTTGAAATTAGAAATAGAATTGATCTTGTAAAGAACGTGATTTAGAATTGGCAATTAGATTTAAACTTATATTTAGACTCAAATAAACAACATAACAATACAACATGAACAAGAAGTTGTATTTTGGCCTTGGAATGGTATTTGCATTTAATCAAAATTAGGGTTTGGCTTAAATTGGACAACATGATGACAAGGTTGGAACAAGCATTTTAAACTTTGGCCTTGGAATGGTATTGGCAATTTGGATTTAAGACTAGGCCTTGGTTCAATTTTGGTAGCCTAACAACATGGTTTAAACAAGAAAGATAGGTATTGAGACAAATTTTTACATGTCCTCTTTGTTTGTCCTAAAAATTTGGCAGAGTAATGCCTCATTGTGTGGGTATAAAATGGTTTGGTGTTAGAATGGTTGGTTTGATTTGGTTTCAAGTATAAATAAGGTTTTGACATAACAATCAAGCAACAACACATAAGCATTATAAGGAAATTAAATAACTGATGCAGGTTTGCATCACATCCATTGAACCTTTTGAAACACTTGTCTTGAGAGAGAATTATAAAATTTAAGTGTTCATTAAAGAAATTATTGCAATTATTGATAGGATTTTTAAACCCCCTTCTCTCTCAAGGTTCGTATGATTAAGGTAATATTTGCAGACATCTAATTCTCATCATTATTTTGCTATAATTGTAAATCTGAATGACATTTTGCAACAACACACAATATAGACCAAAATCACCAAAATACTCTAGTTTATCTACACATATCACGTGTAGGTACCAATTTGTGCTCATGTATCCCTGAATGGGGCAATGTATTTTATGCATTCATTATATTCTTCTAATTCACTTTGCTTCAAGTTTGTGACCAAGAAAATTATCATTATATACCATTTAAATGCTCTAATTCATTTGGACACATCATGTACAAGTGTCGATTTGTGCCTATGTGTCCATGAATGGGGTAATGCATCATTCACAACTATCATTAGCATATGATTCAACTCCAATCAAATTATGACCAAGTAAATTGACATTTTTGACATTTTGATTAAACGTGTGACCAATTTCTAAGAATTACAAAATAATAACTAAATTCATTGAGCAAACCAAATTATATTAAGAACTTAAGTGGAAAATCCGTGGAAAGTTATTGAATATCTATTATTGGAAATTGATAATTCAAAATATCTGGGCCATGACATCACCCATGACATCATTGAAAAAGTGTCAAGCACTAGGAATTAATGGAGATAAATATCAAGTTTTATGTCACCCATGCCTTATTAATGCTCCCTTATTCCAAAATATTAATGGTTTTATCTTCTAAATTTAAATTAATCCTTGGCCACACATCTTGATCTCAAGATGGACAGTCATGGTTGATTTTCAACATTTCTAGAAAGCTATAAATATGTAAGCCATAACCATAACTTTTAAGCTTTAGTTGTGCAATTTTATTATGTAGAAATAGCTTGAAGAGAAACTGAGATTTTTAGTGAAAAAAACCTATCCAGAAATATTGATAGAAGAGCTTCACCAATTCTTCCAAATTGACGAGTCAAGGAGCCAAAGCCATTGGTGCTAGAAGAGATGATGGATACATTTGTCCAACCACATTGACAAAGACTTGGAGTACCAAATCTAGGCACAAACATGTTTATGGATTATCTTTAAAGGAGATCCACTTTGGGAGGGTATTGTTTGTCTTGGTTTCCACATTAGTTTCTTGATTTCATTAACACTACCCCTTGAGGGAGTGGGCTTAGCATGATATGTTCTTTATGCTTATTATTATTTTTCCTTACTAACACATGAACTAACCTACTTAATAATCTTACTCTATAACCTTCAGGGGTTTTTACCTTTACAACCCTACATCAATGATTGATCTATGTTAAAAGAGGCATCTAAGAAGCAATCCAAGATTGGGCCATTCATGATAGGGTGTTGTCCCTTTGCAACCACTTAAACTGCAAGGGTTTTAGTGAAGTGATTCTAGATTTGGGGTTTATTTATAGTTTTAATTAGGCTATATAGATGGTCCCTATATATCTCATGGTAATTGGGAAAAAATATGTTAATGAAGAAGTTCAATCTCATTGCCAAGATTTCTCCTTTTAAGTGTATCACACATAGACCTAGGATATTGGAAAGAACTCTCTTGGGTTACTTTCTTCACACAAATTTGTGAAAGTATAAATCTAGGTATTCATGATGGAAACATTCCTCAATTTATATACCCCACTAGATAAATAGGGTTTGGTACGATGATAATATGTCACTTCCTAGGTCAATACACACCTAAAGACTTACAAGAAGGTGATAAAATCCACCCCATGAAGTCAAATGAAAAATATAGTAAAGAAAAAAAGGAAAATTTGAATTTATGAGTCACCCAAAAAGGGGAAAGCATGTATACACAAATAAACCCACAAGACAATAAAGTAACAAACAAACTTGCAAGAAAGTAAATAAAATGAAAACGAACAAGTTTGTTAAACCCAAATTAAAATGTGAAATCTTTTCAATGTTCACATTGAAATATGAAGTAGAATTGATTTGTTTGACTCAAAATGACACTCTTTGGCTAAGGTCTTGTAGTAAAAAATATTATAAGTTTTATAAAAGTGGTTTTGAGTCCATAAGGAGCTTGAAAGAAAGTTTATTTAAGGCTCAATTTTTGCATAAGTGATTTCATCATTTAGTAGGCTAATTTTGCTGCTAAATCCAAAAATTTCACCATTACAACCTACAAACAAAATACATACAATTAGAACAATTTTGATACCATCAAGAATGATTTAACCACTTAACATGATGATTTCATTACTAGTTTGAACAATTTCATTATATACAATGATGATTTCAATGCAGAAGTTGATGATTTCACTATTGATGTCATTGATTTTATTGATGATGTCATCGATTCCACCAATGCTGACCTATAGATAGAAAAATAAACATAATAAAAAATCATAGTAAAATAATTTCACTAATAATAATGACAATTTCATTAATAATACAAATAATTTCACTAATGATATACATGATTTTACTACTGTGTTCAGTAATTTCACTAATAAGATGTAGAACATGAAATTTATTGGATGGTGATTTCACTAATAAGAAAATCATTTTTGCCAATGAGGTTGATAATTTCATTGATGTATCCTATAGAACAAAAGATAAAAATGCACATAGTATGATTTCACTAATAGTCAAAATGATATTTCGTCGATAAGACTTGTAGGTAAAAACATTTAGAACACAAAAATGATACAGGGATGAGTTCAATAATGATCAAAATATTTTTTCCATTACTTTGATGATTTCACTGATTACCCTATAGAATTCACCATTACACAATCACAAATTTACTATTTGATTCTGAATGAACTTGTACAAAATTTTAGAGGAAAAAAGAGAGAATTAGCTTATTTAGAAGGCTAATTTTGGTAATTAGAAGAATTATAATGGTTTAAAAAGGGTGGTGGGATGCATCCAATCCTTTAAGAGGTCCCACCAGGCATGCCATTAATTAGATCAAGAATCTAAGAGACATTAGTCAATTACTAGTTAAATAATCAATATCATTTAAAGATATAACTTCTCAAGCCTAATCTTTAGGTTGGTCTATGTGATAATCAAGAAAGAAATGTAATATTGGAATATAAAAACAACATTTATATCTCCTTGAAGATGTGCTTAAGAATTGATTTAAAGAGGTTGAGCTCAGCTTATAGATGTAGAAGTCTTAGTCAATGCTAGAATCCTCATGTGACTAGCATCTTTACTTATCTACACATGATTTGGCTTTGGCATGAGAATGGTTGAATGATGACCTTGAGATTTGGTAGGGCTTCACTGCCTTTGTTGACCATTATAAAAGAGTGTGTAAACCCTTTGATTTGTATATTTGGTAAATGATTTTGCACCATCCATCTTAATATTCAGATCAAGGGTCTAAGATTAGTCCTCCATTCTCATAAATGAGAAAGAGGAGTGTGTAAGAAAAGGGGTAGAACATGTCATAAAAATGCAAGAGATTCAAATCATGACCTCTTTGTTTGTGTAAGAGGGGTGTAAGAGGAAGAGTGTGTAAGAGAGATGTAAGAGCTTATAAGAACTATTACTTGCACACTTGGTATGTTTTATCACCAAATCTTGCTTCCTATAAGAGGGTGTTCAAGCCTCTTTCAGATTTGAGCCACATGGGAACATTTATAGGTATATAGGTGTACCTATATTGGAAATGAGCCTTTATATTTAAGGGTTAGCTTCCTGAATGTATCTTGAAATGCTCACACCTACTTAACTATATACTTATGGGGAAAAGAGTTAAAATTTTCATGAAATGAACCTGATCTAAGGGGGTGATACATCAAGATGTCTTACATATGACCATCATACCTTCCTGCACTAAGAAACAAGGCACATGAATTGACTTCCAAGTCTTATGGATTCTAACATGAGTATTTTAATATGGAGGTGAGATACATGAGAGATATCTAAGGTAAGTGAACCATAGGCTATTTATAAACACTAAGGCTCATTATACACTTAAAATACATGATCATACACTTGAAAACACTTCATATGACTTATTAGAACAATAAATTTTGAATAAACATGAAAGGATAAGGGAAGAAAGGATAGGGAATTATCACTTTGCATCACCATACATCACTTTCACACTTAGACAATTGTTTAAGAACTTGAAATCAGATGTGCATTAATGTTCAAAGGAAAAATATGACATCATTCTAGTAGGGCTTCACCATACATGGAGTGGAACTATTTTACAATAGCTCAAGAGCTATATTTATAAAAGAAAAGAAACAAGAGAAAAAGGAGATTTGACATTGAAAAGGGGAATCAATTAATTCAAACATTTGAACCATAGTTAAAACTATTTTTACAAATTATTCTCATTCAGTCCTTTTGATTGATCCAAGTCACCTTGAGTGGTTCTACAACTACATATTCCCTCATTGATTCTCCCTAATGGTTAAAAAAATGGGGCCAAGTTATTTCTAGCTTGGTCCTGACATTAATGCAGTTACAACAATAAGATATATCTATTGGAAATTTATATTGGTGCTAACTACTCCAAATAGGTTTGTCATGGTGTGCACAATGGAGGGAAAGGTCCCATTCATGCAGTTGGTCTTGGAGATGAAACCAATGGAGCCTATGTGTATGCCTTTGTGGCATACTTTGAAATGCTGGCACTTTTTAAAATTAGATCATGCTTAAACTTATTATTATGTCCATGGGTTCACTATAGATAGAAAACCAATGTCAGACTATTAGTTTTCCTATAGTCATTATATTATGAAACTCCGCTTGATGCCTAGTTCCTATTAGGTCTACATAAATCTATTATGTCACTATAGGAGCTGAGGGTTTATAGATGCATCGACCATTCTTTTAGAATGGTGAACACAGTTGCCAAACATGAACCTTACATGCTATAACTCATCAAACTAGAAGTCAATATTGGGATCTAATGGTGTCTTTAAGTTTCCTATGCTTGACTACATCACTGTGTCCTTTTCATGGATTTTGAGTCAGATTCAATGGTAGAAAGATGACCTACAATACCTATTTGCCTTGGTAAAAAATGATCCTTGGTTTGACTCCCAACAAAATTTCTAGGCTCACCTTTTTTTAATTGGCTGTTAATATATAACTCAAATTATTGAAATTTTGACCTATGCTTGCTCCATTGATCTTGATCTATATGATCAAACACCAACCATCGATATTGCCCCTTTACTTGTCAACTCTATTCTAGCTTATGCCACATGTCAAATGTGCACTGATTCTCAAGATTCACTATCAATCTATAACCTCATGCACTTACACCATGTGTTATCCCCTCAAGCTCTTTAATTGTTTGATCTATCTCACATTGTTGGATCAAGATGTGTGATGTAACATAGACTATTAGATCATTTAGGACCTACTATTTGAAACCTAATTTCTATTTCAAAACTTTAAAATTAATGTCCTTGCTCTTATTATTTGACATTCATGTGACCATCATTGACATCTTGTAGACCATCAAATTTAAGCTCTAATGGATTTCCTTTGCTCTGTCTAAAACTTGATGTCTATGTGATTGTCATTTGACATCCTCATGAATGTATTTGATATCCCGTAAACTATAAAATTTAGGATCATATGGATTTTTATAGTGGCTTTAACTTGATATTTGTATGAATGTATCACATTATTTTACCAAATTTGAGGATTTATAACTTGATCTAGAAAGCTTGCACAAACTTGAAACTTTTAGAGCATGTTCTTGGCATGTAGATCTACAATTGCATGTGATTCAATAGTCACATGAGGCTTCTGAGTGAAGATATTAAATACATAAGTTGGCTAGTCCATTTACTCCTGCATGACATCCTGGTGATGATCTGGAAAAAAATGGTTAAGTATGGAAACTTGGCAAATTTTATTCAAGGAGCCAACTTTGAATATGCATAAATTTTGTTGCTCTTCGATAGATGGATTAAAACTTAGCACATTACAACTAAGGACTAAGATGAACAAACCCATGTGACCATTTTCTCTTGAGACTATTATATGTGTGAGATATAACATTATCAAACTATTTACTTGGCTTTATTTGAGCTTCTTTGCAAATTGGCTATAGAAACTTAGTAACTTGATCTATGTTCTAACTGCATTTATCACCATGAATACCTTCCAATTGCATATATGACCTTAAAATGATCCCTTAGACACCAAATGACACAAGTACCAAGCTAGATTATGACTAAACTAGAATGGCATAGGAAATGACATCAATAAATATGCAACATACTCAATGACATTATAAAAATCCCCTATACAAGATTTTAACTATAGGGGGTTGACCCATTTTAGCTTGTGGGAAAAAATGGTGAACATTCTTGGTGATTTCCCAGGGTTGGCATGCTTGCTATACCATGACTAGTTACCTAATCCTACTCATTGGGATATGGAGTCACATGTACAGTTGGTTTAACCTAAAAATTTCCATGAGTCACACATAAAATATAATAATACCAACAAGGACAAAACATAAAGTAGAAATAAATAAAACACACTTGTGCATATGAGCACTTATTGGAACACAACACAATAAGAAAGGAAACACACACCTAAACAAACTAACCTAAGCACTAACTAACTTGGGATGAAAAATTCCTTCAGGATCAAAGGGTAAGCTTGAAACCTCTCTTGATTTATAATATGAAGGGTTGAATAAGACATGTAGCCATTTGATCCTTAGTATTGATGCCTCCATCTTTTTCATGGTGTTTGACAACTTCATTGGCATGCTGTTCAATGAGAACCATGTAGCTCCCAATAGGCTAGTTATGGAAATGAACTCTTCTTGCATCCAAATAGCCTCAAGTTATTTTTATGGCTTCTCAACTGTGACATCCAATAGTGGTTTAACAAGGCTTTCCTTTTTGGTTTCCATAGTATCCTTGATAAGATTGGGTTTCTCTTCCATTGTAAATTCTTCAAGCTCATCAAGGAGCTCTGAATAGTCCACCCAATCTTGTTCATTGTCTTCCATGGAAAACTATTTCTCCTCCTTCTCAAGTACCTGCCCCTCAATTTGGCAAAGATCTTAAATCTCTTGAAAGAGTTTCATTTGTAGCTACTGATCATCTTTTTCCTCCATGGAAATTTTTTTCTCCATGATAAATTGTACTTGATGTTTGGGAGCATCAAACTCTTCTTCCTTATGATCTAAGACCTTTGGATATGGCTAAATACTAGGTGGGTATCTTAACTATTCTTGAGGACCCTCAACCTCTGCCTTGCCCTCACTTTCTATGTCTACAATATCCTGGACACTAGCATCATTAGATTGCTCTATGATAACATATTCTTGATCAACAAAATAACATTCATTTTTATGCTTAGTGGAATACTTGTCAACATGATCATTAGTATCATTAGCAACCTTGTCATTAGACATAAAATCTCTTGGTGAAAAAAGACTTACCCAAGTTGTCAAACTCTTTGCATATGGCATTAGGTTGATGTCATAGTTCCTCTTTATTTACAACATGAGACCTTTCTCCATGCTTATTGAGCAAATCATCAACATGGTTGTCAAAGGCATTATCCAAATCAGATGTATACTTATTGGGAGGAGGAGTAACCTTACCAAGCTGATCAAACTCATGACATATGAAATCAAAATTTTGCCACAAGTCATTTTCACCCACCTCACGAGTGTTTTCTTCAAGAGATGCTTCATCTATCTTGGTCTCATGAGACTCTCTTAGGATTGTAACTTTCTAAGGAGTGATTTGACCTTCCTCTTTGATAGTACACCCCACTTCATGCTTGATATGGTCATCCATAACTTCATGATTAGACATGGAGTCTTCCTCAAATGCCTTTCTCTTCAAGTCTTGGCCACATTCTTCATGGACAACTTCAAAAGAGTCTTCAATATGTTTCTCTTGATATAAAAAGGTAGGATTACACTTGTGGTCACTGAGGGGAGTCCTTATGGTGATTTCCTCCTTATAGTCACTTATGACATCCTCTTGGTCAACCTCAGTTTGGATTTTCTCTTCTTCACTTACTTTTCTCAATATGGGCTCATGTGAAGGAGCTAGAATATGAGATGTAGAGGAAGGATGAGATGTAATATGGGGATAATGAATTGGAGATAGAGTGTGAGAGGTATGATAGGGATTGGGAGTGGATTCAAGAAAGAGGAATGCAATAGTAAGCTCATAAGGAAGTGACTTCTTGGGCTGGTTAGAAGAACAAGCATCTACATAAGCAGGAGTTGCATCTCACCAATAGATATCTTGAAATTATTCAATAATAACATGTTCATTTTCTATCTCTTTATCCTCCCACATACTTAGTCCATATTTTGAACATTGAAGGCACTTCTTTGCTAAGTCCATTTAATCATTGATTTCCCATTGAGTTACTTCTAGTTCTTCCAATCTCTCCAACTTTTACATATAACTTTGGTTAGCACCTCTCAACCATTCCATGAGATGATCAAGGAGACTGCCATACTCATCATCCTATGTACTCACTTTGTCTTCAAAATATAGTAAAAATGGTATGGATATGCTAACATGGACTTGATATAATATGGAAAAAGTGGAGGAAGAGGGGGTAATGATGGGGATCAATACCGACTTCATTTTTTTGCACTTTAATCTACAAGAATCTATATCTTGCCTTGTAATACCTTTGTATAAAATTCATGTAAACATCTGATTCCTCATGGAAAGACTCATATAAGTACTTTTGAGGTTCATAGGCATCATTGTATGGTTGATAAGGATCATATTGGGACTGATAGGAAGGTGTTTCTGATAAGTATCTTGGTAGCCTTCCTCATAGGGCTATCAATAACATGGTGTCTATATGGGGGGGAAATGGAGGTTTATAGGGTTACCATGACTCATAAGATTGATAGCAATTTTTATAGGACTATTGGGGAGTATACTATGGTTCATGGCAAGGCTGATAAAGAGGTCCATGGTGGGGATATTCACCATATATATTCATGTATCAAAGGATATGTAAAAAACTGATAATTTTTTTAATTAAAGATACTTGGACTACTTACAACCAAAAGTTATAATTTGGAGTCACCATTGGTTTTAGGTTGTTTACTTCCAAAATATGATAGAGGAAATACACACCAACAATCTTTCCACTCTCTTGGACCTTGGTCCTATCGATCATGCCAAAATTATTTTCACCAAATCTTACACCCTAGAAGAGGGTGTTTAGGCCTCTTCCATATTTTGGCAACATGGAAATTTTTTTAGTTATGTGGGTGTACCTATATTGGAAATGAGCCTCTAGATTTAAGGGCTAGCTCTGTGAATGTATCTTGAAATACTCACACCTACTTAACCAACTGCTTATGGGGAAAAGAGTTAGAAGTTGCATGAAATGAACCTAATATAAGGGGGTGATCCACCAGGATGTCTTCTATATGACCATCATACCTTCTTGCACTAAGAAATAAGGCACACAAAATAACTTCCAAGTCCTATGGATTCTAACATGAATATTTCAATATGGAGGTGAGATGCATGAGATATATCCAAGGTAAGTGAACCATAAGCTAGTTGCAAACACTAAAGCTCATTATAAACTTAAAATTTAGGCTCATACACTTGACAACACTTCATATGACCTATTAGAATAATAAATATCACACAAACATGAAAGGATAAGGGAAGAGAGGATAGGGAATTATCACTTTGCATCACCATACATCACTTGCATACTTAGATAATTGTTCAAGAAATTGAAATCATATGTGCATTAATGTTCAAAGGCAAAATATGAAAACATTCGAACAGGGCCTCATCGTACATGGAGTGAAACTATTTTACAATAGCTCAAGAGCTATATTTATAGAAGAAATGAAGCAAGAGAAAAAGGGAGCTTTAACACTAAAAAGGGAAATCAATCAGTTCAAATGTTTGAACCATAGTTATAATTGCTTCTAAAAATTATGCTCATTTAGACCTTTTAATTGATCCAGGTCACCTCGAGTGCTTGCACAACTACATATTCCCTCATTGATGCTCCTTGATGGTTACAATAATGGGGCCAAGTTAATTTGAGTTGGGTTTTGGAATCAATATGGTTACAAAAATAGGATCCATCTATTAGAAATTTTTCTTAGTGTTAATTGCTCTAAATAGGTTTATCATGGCATGCATAGAGGAGGGAAGGGTCTTTTTTACGCAGTTGGTCCTAGAGATGAAATCATTAGAGCCTACATGTATGCCTTTGTGGCATCTTTTAAAATGCTGGCACCTGTTCAAATTGAATCATGCTCAAACTTGTTCTTATGCCTATGGGTTGACTATAGATGAAAAACCAATCTCAGACTATTGGTTTTCCTATAGTCATTATACTATGCCACTTTGCTTGATGACTGATTCCTATTAGGTCTACATAGATCCATTATGTCACTACAAGAGTAGAGGGTTTTTAGATGCATGGAACCTTCTTTTAGAATGGTGAACAAAATCATCAGACATGAACCCTACATTCTAAAACTCATTGAACCAAAAGTCAATATTAGGTTCTAATGGTGTCTTTTATGTTCCCTATGCCTGACATCATCACTATGTCCTTTTTGTGGCATTTGAGTGAGATTAAATGGTAGAAAGATGACCCTAAAATACCCATTTACCTTGGTAAAAAATGGTCCTTAGTTTGAATCCTATCGAAAGTCTTGGGTTCAACTTTATTTTAATTGGACATCAATATATGACTCAAATTATTAACATTTTGACCTATGCTCACTCCATTGATCTTGATCTGTACGATCAAGCACCAACCATCAATCTTGCCCCTTGACTTGTCAAATCTATTCCAGATTATACCATGTGTCAAATGCACATAGATTCTCAAGATTCAATATTAGTCTGTAGTCTCACACACTTAATCCATGTGTCAACCCCTCAAGCTCTTTGACTGTTTGACCCATCTCACACTGTTGGATCAAGATGTATGATGTAATGTTGACCATTAGATCAATTAGGAACCATTGTTTGAAACCTAATGGCTAATTGATGATCTTAAAATTAACGTCCTCACTCCTATCATTTTACATTTGTGTGAATGTTATTGATATCTTATAAGCCATCAAATTTAATCTCCAATGGATTCACTTTACTCTATCTAAAACTTGATGTTTGTGAAAATATCATTTGATGTCCTCACAAACATATTTGACATCCCAAAAACCATAAAATTCAGGCTCATATGGATTTTTGTAGTGGCTTTGAATTGACATTTGTGCAAATGTATCACATTATTTAACCAACTTTGAGGATTTATAACTTGAGCCAAAAAGCTTTCATTGACTTGAAACTTTTATAGCATGTTCCTAGCATGTAGATCTACAATTGCACATGATCCACTAGTCATGAAAGGATTATGAGTACAGATATTAAATTCACAAGTTGGCTGGTCTATTTGTTCCTACATGATGTCTTGGTGATGGTTTACTAAAAAATGGCTAAGTATGGAAACTTGGCAAATTTTGTCTGAAGAACTAAATTTGAACATGCTTAACTTTTGTCACTCTTTGATGAATGACCTGAAACTTAACATGTTATAACTAGGGACTAAGATGGATAAACCCACGTGACCATTTTATCTTGAGACTAACATATGTTCAAGATATAACATTATCAAACTACTTACTCAACTCTATTTGAGCTTCTTTGCAAATTGGCTAAGTATGGAAACTTAGTGAATTTTATTTGAGAGGCCAACTTTGAGTCTTCATATCTTCTATTGCATTTAGTCAAACAACCTGAAACTTGGTGCATATGTTCTCAAAGCTAATATGAATAGACCCATATGACCAATTCCTCTTGACTCCTCCACACATGGTAATGATGATGTCAATAAACTACCTACTCAAAATTTTTGCCATTAGACCCAAATATCTAGATGAATATAATGAATAATAAGATGAATGATATGCACTTACATACTCATTCCAAGAAATTTTGACATCCCATAGGGTCTCTAAAACACTATCCATCTTCTCATCCATTAGCAACCTGGTCTATGTTTTAACTGCATTGATCACCATGAAGACTTTCCACTTGCATATATGACCCTAAAATGGTCCCTTAGACACCAAATGACTCAAGGACCAAGCTAGACTATGACTAAATTATAATGGCATAGGAAATGACATCAATAAATATGTAACATACTCTATGAAATTATAAAAATCCCCTATATAATATTTTGAATATAGGGGGTTGACCCATTTTGGCATGTGGGGAAAAATGGTCAACAATATGATGATGTCACCTTAGGTGAGGAAATAATTCAATTTTGTGAATTTAGAAAATAAGAAATTCTAAATCCATGGATTTTCCTATTAGATGAATAATTAGTATTGATTAAGTGGTATTAATAAAAAATTAGAAAATAGTGATTTTGGTAAGGTTGAAAGTGTTAATAGAAGACATAATTAGAAAAAACACAAAGTATCTAGTTTTAGTATCTACAAGACCTCTATGTAGTTCTTTGAGTGTGTGGATGGAATAGATCAAGTAAGCATTTTAAACCTCCTCTTCCTTAGAAGTGATAATGTAACTATATGTAAACTAATACCCTCATTTGGCACAAGGGGAATTATGAGAGACTAAAAATAATAATTTTGTTGTAATTATGTAAGATATGACTCAATAAAGCTCAACTTGAAGTAGGAGGAATGATGCTTAATGTTTGGATTTATGATTGACCATTGATATTGAAATTTCCTCTATGTATCTTCTATCTTCTCATTCTATTTTCATTTCAATGACTTAACATGACTATGTACATACAAGTTGTTCTAGGACAAGTTCAACTTGTTAGTCAATTTTTGAAATGATAAGAGGTAAAATTAAAGGCACATAATCAATGACAATGGGTAGAAGGGACCAAAAGGCTATAATGGGTAGACATATACAAGGCACATATCTTACCTAGACAGACCCATGCAAATCATGGGTCTAACTTGGAGATGACATAGGCTTAGTTTTTTGAGGCAGAATATGAAAATAGGCAATGTATAGTCCAAAGATCTAGTGAATACTTTATGATAAGTGTTAGAATATGTAAACTAGGCTCAATGGATAAAAAAGAAACATTGAAATATGTACAATTTTTTCAAATATGACAAATTGGGAATAACAGTCTTGTGATAAATTCAAGTGTCTATGTAATTTCACACTTTGATGTGGGTATAAAATTATGAGTGAATTCATATGTGCATTAGATTATAAATTTAAATAATTGTGAACATGATTATACAATAACCTACGAATGAATGAAGGGATTTTTATGCACACTCAAGCTAAGCCTCATCCACATAGGATTATGCTATACTTGAAATAAATTACAATCACTATAGATATTTAATGCTCATTATTGATGTTTGAAGTTTGAATTTTGAAGATTTAAATTTAAAATTTAAAAAATTTGAAATGAGAGAATAAGAATGAATACACCTAATTGGTATTTGCTCCAAATGCTACAAAAAGCACTTCTATAACTAAAATTTTGATAGGTGTAGAAACATAGCCAATACTTGTTTGGGAGTCACAAGTGCCCAATCCACTTCGTGATCAAGGAACTAGATAAGTTTATTTGATTCAGTGCCATTTTGATTTTTTAAAATATATACCCATATATAGTGTAGACACCCATTTTGGTATAAACACACATATTTATAGTCTCCTTGTACGTATTTAAATTTTCATTGAGAATTAAACATTTAGTAATGCAGTCAATTATGGACCTCTTCAATTCCATATTATTTTGTTTGATTTACCTACCCTTTGGGCCTATATGTTATGTTTATTACTCTTCATCCAATGTATGCCATGGATCCCTACCTATTATTTTCTATTATTTGTGCATTTTATCCCTTGGACACTTGTGTATGCTGAGGACACGAGCGTCAACATTAGTGTCCAACTATGATGCAACTGTCTAGGCTTATCTTTTTATCCTTTTCTATGTCTTTCAATTTGTGACCATTTGTTAGCCCTATTTGCCCATCTTATTATCATATTTTCACGTGTCACTAGGTTCTAATTCAAAGTAAAAAAGGTTCATAAATATACAAATTCTATAGTTTAATTAACATGCCTGACAATTTGATTTGACAACTACCTAATTAGAAAATATTATTTATTTCAAGCTATTAAATTGCACTATAACACTAAATCAAATATCTAAAGCATTCAAAAGGTCAAATATATATTTTCATTACTTGTACCAAGGGTTACTAGGAGAGAGCATATAGTCATACTTAAATTTTTTTACACACATGTTTTTGAGGGAGAACTATATGTGAGTCTGAGGCCCTCTTTGGATTATTGGCTATGTAGGTTGCACTTAACAACAAATGGGGTTACTTAGGCTAGTTTAACTCACATTACTAACCCTTCTTCACCATGTTACAAGAGGTATAATGAAAAATAACTAGGGTTTTGATTATAATCTAGATCACATGCATAGGAAGACACATCAAATTATGTAAACTAGTTACACAAATTAGAGCATAGGCTTGATGTAAATTTAGAACCATTCCTATACATATACTTGATTGGACACCTACATTGAAAGAAGATACTAACATCAACGTTACTTTCCTTAATCAATATAACTATCTAATAGACAAAATTAGTTAGAATACATAACAAACAAGGTTAAGATATTTAGGGAACCCTATTATGATTCTTGATCACTATCATATTTCAGAGAAGAACATCAACTAAGATATGCTCATATCCCCTATATACTTTGTACTTATCATATTTATTGCACATGCTTAAATTAATTATATTATTAAAGTATTGTATCGTATCACTAAAATCTAAATATTATAATATTGCATTCAAATAACTTTATTACTTGTATGTTTATCTTGTGAGTCCAAAAAAACATAAAACATTTGGTGAACCCATCCTCGGTTTGTTGAATAAAAACCCTAGTTTGCATATTAGGGTTTTTTGCCTTCTTTAAAAAATTCATTTCAAATTTCTATATTTTATTTTTAGATCTGATTTCTCTCTTACTTATATGGGCTTAACTTAAGAATGCTTAGTTATATTATTGCTTTGGCCCTAGTGGTAGTGTGATTCATAGTTGTCTTAAACACTGTAAACCTTATGACATCAATAACAGAACCCATGCATGGAAGCTCCATTATGATAATTACTTTAATCCACCTGATGATCAATGTATTGCATGTGAAGACCTAGAAGAACACCAAACATAGGATAAAACCTATTTTACTTATAACTATGATAATGAAAAAACTAATTATGCAACTGTAAATATAAGTAACTAAGGTAGTGATTATGATCTTTCTACTTTTGGGTATTACTGTGATGACATCTCTCTTATTTATGACACTGTTCCTATTCCATTATTTTATGATGATGAAGAGTTACCAGAGACACAAATTGAGAGCCTTCATAATGTTAAAAATCATAATATTATCAAGTGTGTGTTTTCTTCTCCAAGTAATATTAATATTGAAAATCATTTTCCCTATTTGGATGAATCAAATGCAAATATCCAAATTTGTTCTTCCCCTCTAGTTTGTGATGAGTAGAATGCATGTCCTATGTCTCCCATTGTCTTGATTGAGGAAAAAAATGAGAGTGCATATAAAAATCATAAGGAAACACTTAAAAAATGTTACATCTTGATTTTTATCTAGAATTATTAATCCATTTATTACTAATTATGTGGTTAGTGATTGGTTTACTTGATGTGTTAAGTAACTAGATTGGTAGTATGTTGATTATGGACAATGTTTATAAATTGTGATCATGATATTTAATTTGTAGTTAGTTGTTTATATTATGTTATGATACATTTTGATCATGATTAGGCAGTTTATTTTGTTACAATAGTTTATTAAGATTATGTCATGATTCGGTCTAACTACTATTTATTACACTGAGTCGGATATAGGATGGAGTCCACCCTCCTAACAATGATCGAGGGAGGATATCATTAGAGAGGATGGTGGAGATGGAAACAAGTGGAGATGAGAGAATGAGATTGGAACCTAACACACACCATGTATATTATATGTCTATTTTTTATGCATTAATCATTAGATATTTATTTCTCACAACATACATTAAGTTACCAATAGATTTTTAGCATTTGGTTTTGCTTGATTATCATGTTGGCATAATTCTTAGACTCTTATTAAAACATATAAATCTACTTTCATAATTTTCACTTCATGTATATAATCATCATAACATGTATTTTGATGTCCTTATATGATCTTGTTGTGATGTGAAGTCTAATACCATTATCTTGATAATATTTACATTTATATCTAGTAAAATCTGGTTTGAACATTATAATAGTTGTTTTAATGAATTTTACTTTATATTTTAGAAAGGGGAAGAAGAAACTAAATATGGGTATGGTTGGAAAACCTATTTGATTGTGTATACATTAAATTAGATGATTATGAATAACTCCTCTTTGGCTTAGGAGGATGACCTAAAAATAAGATAACACTAAAGCAAATGGTTGGTTAGATAGATAACTGAGTGGATTGTCTAACACTAGCCAGATCCCAAAAACAAGAGCTTCTTTAGGGGATATCAATCCACACATTTTAAATAATTAAATTTATAAATAGAATGATAAAGTACTTGCATCAATAATCAAAAGGTACTAAAATTGAACACAAGAAATGCTTGCATGAGAAATAGACCTAAAATGACTAATATAGTTATAAGCAAATCAATATTAGTGGTAAATGGTTTGGGTCTATTTTAAAAAAAATTAGGTAGGGGTATATGAATATGTAGGGGCACTAAAAACTAGGTTTGGTTAGGGGTAGTTAGGTGGAAATAACTTGCTAATATTTCCTATCACAATGACCATCGATGGTTGATGTGACCATCAGTGGTTAAGGTGACCATCAGTAGTTGATGTGATCATCAGTGGTTAAGGTGACCATCAGCGGTCAAGGTGACCATCATCAATTGAATAGACCATTAATGGTTAAGATAATCATGGTAGTTACTGAGTGTAGGTCTGAGTTGATAAATGGTCAGATTGATGGGATCCTAAAGATGGATTTTGAGAGATAGATTTATGCTAGGTTGAGTGTAAAAGGCAAATAAAGTAATTAAATATCAAAAAATAAATACTTAGCTTAAATAAAATTGATTGGGTGGGTACTTGAGGTGGTTGACTCATTGGTGTGAGTTTGACATGATTTTTGTAGAGTGACGATACTTGGAACTTTGGCAGAGATGTGGTGGTAAACTGGCTCTCTAACATGATAGCTGGATCACTGGACTAATGATGATAATTGACCTACAAGATAAAGGAATTCTAGATGCATAATATCTTGATAACAATTGAAAATGGGTTTCACCTCCCTGCTCCTCTCTCTTTATAGGCAAGGCAAGAGAGTTACAACAAGATTTTGAATAGGCTTCTTAATTTTAACTCATTCATGTAATGGCTCACACACAAATCTAGACAAGTTATTTTTAGAAAATCAAGGTGGGTGGATTACATGTTGGTGGTTAAGGAGGTGCACCCTAGCCATCAGTGGTTGAAGGTGAAGGCAAAGGGTGGGAAAAAAGTAGGTTAAGTCATTTGGTCAAACTAACTATGGGTTAGGCTTGGTTAGGGGTGTAAGGGTTAAATTGGTCCTAAGGGGGTCCTAAGGTGGTCTAAAGGAATTTTGACATTCAAAATCATGATATTTGGATTTTTAGTGTCTATAATTTACCCCTTTTTATTATGTGGCTTTGAGTCAACAAGATGGAAAAAAATAGATTGCTAGTCAAAGGTCTGATTGCCTTGAGTATAGCAAGAAGTATTCCCCCTCAAATTGAGAGTCGATGAGGTAAAATAAAATCATGTGTAGGTTTGATAAGGTGGATGAAGGTGATGATGAAGGTGGATGTCATGAAGGTGGGTGATAGGTTGGGCAATAAAGCACAAACATGCACATAAAGTGTGATAAAAGTGTGATAGCCAAGATCATGTATAGACTAAGTTACCATAGTTCATAAAAATAAAGGTCAGTGCTAGAAGGAAAAGTGACGAGTGGATTGTGTGACCACATTTTGGCATGGTGATTGGGAACACTCATAAGTCTCCTAAGTAATGTCTATGTTTTGGTGGGTATCTAAGGCATGAAGTGCTCTCAGTGAAAACACAAACTAGTCAAGTGTCATGGTTATCTGAGGTAGGAAGTGCTCTTGACAAGACACAAGTGGGTTGGTTAAGTGCAAGGTAGTGTAATTAAAAAATGTAGTCAACATCGCAATGTTGTGTCTATGATCAAAGGACTAGGCAAAAGTCATCATAAAATATGTGCTAGTGGGCCAAAAAAATAGACCAAAGGCAAGGTGATGAGGTGGTCGAGTTGGGTGGAGAAGGTGGTTTCCATGGGTGGGTAAATGATTTGGTGCTACTAAAAAAAAGGGCTTCTTAGAGGTGGAAGCAAAAAGGTGAGCATCCTGACCATCGATGGTCAGGGTACTCAAGGGAAACCATCGACGGTCACCCTGATTGTTGATGATCAAGGTGAAAACCCTAAAATCCTAATAGTCAAAAGTCAAAATAGAATTAATTTTAACTCATTGTAATGGTTGGAGTTCAGAAATCTGGTCACTTATCATATTATGGTGAAAGTGAGTATTAATGATTATTGCTTTCTAGTGGGTGAGAGTTTACCAAGTTAGATCGATGGGACCTAGGAGATAAGTGAGGATGTAGGGAACACATGGATGCAGGTGAAGATGGGTAGGTCTGCGACTGACTTTGTAATAATGATCATATAATGAGGTAGGAGATGCCCTTAATTTGGTAGGTTAGCTTGAGTTTTTGCAATTATACTAGAGTTTGAGGGTAGTATTGAATGTTTATATCTTAGTTAGGGTTTTTGGGGAATTTGAGTAAATTTACAAGTGAATGGGGAAATTGATTGAGTGGGTAGGTGAATTGGGTTGGTAGGTACCTTAGGGTATCAAGGTAGGAAGTTTTGGTTGTTATTTGGTTATTTTAGAGTAGGTAAGTTTTGGGTGTTCTGATCGTAGACATCCATGATGACCATCGATAGTTGGGATCAACTATCAACATCTTGAGAAAAAAGGGTGCCTGACTATTGGTAGTCACCATGACTATTGACAATCACCTAGTAATTTTTTTTTGATAAGTGTTTAAAAATTTAAGGAAAAATAGATGGAAGTTTCTAGGTATAGGTTGACCTTGTAGGTGTAGAGGGTAGATTTGGTGGGTATTGGGTAGATGGGTAGAGAAATGGGTCACTATGTAAGTTAAAGGGTAAGGTGTTAACAAGAAATAATGGAATAGGTGACTAAGCTATGTTTTTGAATGAATTGTTGCAAGTAAGGAATAGATACAGATGTGTGATCAGGTGCCACTTATCTTCATAAAGATCCACTAGGGGATGACCCCAGCTAACTAAGCCCATATGGAGGAGGTTGGGTTAAGGGCAATGAGGCATTATAAATATGTGCTTTGGGATACATCTATGATCATATCTCTCATCAAGAGATGGGATCTAATTATAAACACCTTCTTATTTCTAACCAATAATATGATAATATTACATGAGGATGTACATAGGATCACATGACTACCTCTCTAGGGTGATCTGATCTATCACATAGAGCGAGATGAGAAAGAGGAGCACATTAAGCTTTTATATAGAGATGATAATGATTAGGTCTGATGGAATACTAGTGGGTTTAATGATAACATGCTATACTAGAGGGCTCTATGTGAGAGAAGACTCATGACAATGCTTATGATGGTCATCTCCTACTTTGATCTTCTTGATTCAAGCAGTGGGAGGTTCCCATATTTGTTATCAGGGGTGTTGGTTGAGTTGATACTAGGATGTACTATGTTTATTTGGGTACCTATTCTCTTTATATAGATATATAGGGATCTATGGGAGTTTAGGTCCCATAGGAGGTATGGTATTAGTGTCAACCTAGTTCTTCATTGTTGGGCCTATGAGCACATTTAGGTGCTGAGGCCAGTGGGATTGCCATGGGTAGGATACACATAGATAAATTTATCAATTAGGTTCATGTAATGGAGAGGTGATTTCACTGATTCAGGTATAAGGGGAAGAACCCATGATGTTGATTGTTTTAGGGGTGTACTAGGTGCACTAGTGATTGGTGATATTATTTGAAGGCCCTATGTCTAGTTTTGAGTATGGCCTGGCTATAGGAGGTAGACTTTGTCCTTATAGAGCTACAGGTGGATTTTTAGTTAGAGGGATGGAGAGGTGGAACTCATCCCATTTAATAGGATTTAGAGATCTTATACAGGGCATTCTAGGTGTATTTCCCAGGTACATACATGAGGATTTAGAGATCTTATTGCCAGAGCCACATCTTGTGGTGACATTGCTAGATCATGAGGAGCTACCAACTAGGCTACATATAGACGATGTAGGCTTTGCAAATGGCTACATGGTATAGTACCATACATTATATATGCCAATAAATTTTGGTGATGGTGATGGTAGTAGGGGGCCTATGGATGTAGACCCAGCTGGGAAAGGGAGCCAGAGGGCACAAGTGTAGAGGGTTAGCCCTGATAGATAGGCAAGAGTGGATTTATCTACTACACAAGCATAGGTCATAGCACTACAAGGTTAGGTGACTGGTGTACAGGGTTAGGTGGCTAGTCTACAGGGTTAAGTTGTTATTCTCATAGGTGATATGGACCATGCAAGGGCTTTACTAGCCTTGGTTACATAAGAGAGGGACTTTTTGAGGTAGAGAGGAGGAAGAGCAGTGGCACAGATAAGGCCATTGAGCACCATCCCCATGGCATGATACTTGGATACAATGGAGGATCTATGATATTATGAGGCTATAATATTGAGGTGGTGCCTTGATGAGCCCCATTGGGGTGAGTACATAGCAAGCTTGGTAGACAATGCCAGTGTGGCAACAATAGGATAATGGGAAACATATATAGGTGGATAGATAGGTACTACACATGGATAGGTATTAGGACCTAGTGGTGCACTTGGAGACAGTGGTGCACTAGGGGCATAACTTATGACATAGTTTATACATATCATATATTACTATATATCATTTTGATTTTAGCCTATGAGTCGATGTGGTGAGATGTACATTTTGAGAGAGAGATATGTCTATCTATTTGTACACATTATGGTGTTATTTGACTTATGAGGTATATATATGATCTTTGATTATTGCTCATGCTAATGGTCTATGATTTGTTTTGATGTTTAATGATGTGATGTTATATTTCTTATGCATTATCCTTATGTTGTGGATGTTAGAAATTGATGTAGACTCATTTAGCTATGCATGAGATGGCTTTGATTTATGGTTATGCTTATGTGATTCTAAATTTGAATAAGTATATCCTTCATTATTTAGATTTAGACATGTGTTTAAAAAAATGGTTGATTTCTTTATTACTCATAGATGCTATTATTTTATTATGTTTTTTAGGGTTATGAGTATGATTATGCTGTTGCTTATGACACATGTACATATTCTTGTTATTAATTTGTTTTTAATGTAAGACACATGAGGTAGTTTAATTAACAACCTGAGATGAGTGAACACAGAATATAATCAAAAGATGAAAACCATAGTGAAAATATCAACTAGTCATGATGAGATAGGAAGAGGGATTGATGCTTCTTCTTTGATAAGAAGTAGAAAAAATTGAAGTTGGGTTGCTTTAATGAACATAGGACCTTTGAATGCTTCACATGTTCATTAGTTGGTAAAAATGTCTCTTGACCACATAATGTTAAGTAAGCTCAAAATCCCTTGATTATAATGTATAAAAGGGAAGATGGATGAGAATGGAACCTTCATGTGAGACTAGCATGCCTCTTTTGTGTGTTTGAGGAGTAAGTATAAATAAGTCAATACCCAAACTATGTAGATTGATCGATGTGAGAAGTCTACTTGTGAAAGATGATTGTGGCTTTTACCTTATTTTGCTAATTTGAGAGCTACTTGTGGCTTTCAAAATTAGTTTAATTTTGTTGTGATTTTGATAATGGATCTTTTTATTTGTTACTGTATATGGGAAGCTGATTGATGCAGGAAGCTTCCAAGAAATTTTTATGCTTTTGACAAGTGCTTTACTCAACCATCCTTCAAGGGAGTGGTCTAATTTTACTTGCTTTATTCATTATTTTGTGATAGCTATCCTTTAAGGGAGAAGTCTACCTTATATTTGTGTAATTTTAGTATACTTATGTAGATTTCCTTCAAGGGAGTAGTCTATGAATGCTAAGAATGACCCATGATTGCTATTGGTTTGAATTTTGATTTTTTGCTTGTTTGATTTTGCTTGACATAGACTTGCTTATATAGGCTTAAGGGTTCAGCTTTAGGAAGACAAAACTAGAAGCACAAAAAGGATAATTAGGTGTAAAGAGGTTTAGGTGATAATGATCATGGGAATCCATCTTAGGAGAGGGGTAGAAAGTACCATGAGAATGATGCCATGGGTAGAGCCATGGTATTGATTATTCAATATTAGGCTATGACTGTGATGGATAATCACATGATTTTATTTTGATTAGTTACCCCAAAAAATAGGGAGATGAATGTGGTTGAAAGCAAGGGATGAGCTTAAGGTAAAACAAAAGGTGAACTTGATCCTTGTTAACAAAAGAACAGATGTAGATGCGAAGCATTGAGGGGCTCAAGTTCTGGGTTGTATTCTAAAGAGGATAATTGATATGTTCCTGATCCATACTTGTGGTTTATGATATAGGGTCCAAGCTAATTGATAGAAAAATTGCCCTACTTTATTTTCTCCATATTGGTGACATGTTGATTTTCCTTTAGGATAAGGTCTCCAATGTTGAATTCTCACACTCTAAGGTGTTTTTTATAGGAATGCTTGATATGATCTTGATAGACATGAAGATGGGTAAAGGATGCTAAGTGATGCTCATCAATTAGCTCAATCAGAACTAAATGGTATTGATGATAACCCTCCTAAAAAATGAGATCTTGTAAATATATGCAAAAAGAGGGTATTTAGACTTCAAGAGGCAAGATGACCTCTACTCCAAACATAAGATAAAAAGGGGTAGTACCTATAGGGGTTATAATGCTAGTACTATATGTCCATAATGTGAAGGGGATATGCAAATACTAATCCCAACTAGATGCATTAACCATTTTAGCTAGCATGTTAAGAATTTTGTTAGAGGCCTTGGCCTATCCATTTTCTTGAGGGTGATAGGGAGAGGAGAAGATTAAATTAATGCTAAAAGCATCACATATAACCTAGACTTTCTTATTCTTAAATTATTTAACATTATTGGTGATAATCTTGTGAGGAAAACCAAAGTGGTAGATGATATGATGGTTTATAAAATCGATAATCTTCTCCACTTTAGTCGATACTAGAGGAATAACCTCTACCCATTTAGTAAAATATGTAATTGCAATGATGATAGAATGGTGTCACTGTAAGGAATGGGGGTTAATTTCACCAATAAGGTCTAGACCACATTATGATAAGGGCTAGAAATTGGTGGAAATGCAAAGACTATGGCTAGGTACATGATGCAAATTGGTGTGTTGTTGACACTTAACACACTTTTTCACATAATCATAATAGTCTTGGTTAAGGGTAGGCTAGTAATAACTAAGGTGAAGGATGCGTATAGGATCTGAGAAGCAAGGGAAGTCATGGTATCAATAAACTTATTGGTAGATCATGGGGTCGACTAGATGTGGTAGTGTTTAAATGATGCTAAGAGTTCATCAACTAGTTATTTATTTTATTGAGGAATATCATTCTCACATTGGTAAGAGCCATTTATTTGATTGACCACAAGTTGGGAGTCACTAACGATGTTTTTTTTTTGACTCCTAAGGCTAAGGTAGTCTTAAGGCCTATCACTAGGGCTTCATACTCAACCATATTATTGGTACATTCAAAATCAAGCTTGAAGGACAAAGGAAGAGGCTCGTCATCAAAGGAAATAAGGATGATAGCAAATCCCCCACCATGTTGACATTTTGATCTGTCAAAGAACATGGTGACTTGATAGGTGAAATCTACCCGAGAGAGGGTCACGATGGACTCATTGGGGAACTCAAGAGGAAGAGATTGGTTATCTACCAATGGTGATTCAACCAATTAGTTAGTAATGACTTTACCCTTAATTGAATTTTATTGAAGGAACTTAAGGTCAAAATCTACTAAGAGCATGAGCCACTTGGTCATACACTAGTTTTGGTATGGCTTAGAGTGCATATACTTGAGTTGGTTGGTGTTAGTTATGATAGGTTTTGTGGTTAAGGAGGTAGTGGTGAAGTTTGGTGGCCACAAAGACTAAATCTAAGCAAAGATTCTTAGTATGGGTATATCGAGTCTCATACTCTATAAGCATGTGGCTAATATAGTAGACAACTTACTCTCTGTGTTTTTCATCTCATTGAGAAAGCATTACCTTTAGAGAGTGATTAGTGGTAGAGATATAAAGGTATAAAGGTTGGTCATCATTGGGAGGGGTGAGGATAGGTGGAGACAAAAGTTACTTGTTGAGTAAATCAAAGGCCTTTTGATAGTTACTATTCCACTTGAAAGAGACATCCTTCTTTAGAAGGTGGTGGAAGGGTTGACATCGATCTGAAAGCTAGGAGATAAAGTGATAAATGGATTAGAAATTCCCTTACAAACTATAGAGTTAATTGAGGTTGATTAGAGGAAGCATGTCAAGGATGGATTTGATCTTGGTGGGATCAAATTTGATTCCCCGAAGGGAGATAATAAAACAAAGAAGCTTTCTTGATCAGAACCTAAAAATGCATTTCTTGGGGTTTAGTTAGCCATGGTAATGGATAAGATGCTCAAATATGATCTTAAGAATGGATAAATGATCTTTTTGGAGTTTAGACTTTCTAAAAATATCATCCACATAGTCCTCTACAATCTTGTGGATAAGTTCATGGAAGATATAGGTCATAGCATGTTGATAGGTTGCATCAATGTTCTTTAGTCTAAAAGGCATGAATCTATAGCAAGAGGTTTCCCATGAGGTGGTAAAGGCAATCTTATACTGATCTTTAGGGGCAATTAGGATTTTATTATAACTTGAGAATCCATCCATGAGAGATAACATCTCATGATAGGCTATAAGATCAACTAGTTAGTCGATGCTCGATAGAGGAAAGTCATCTTTGGGATAAATGAGGTTGAGGTAATGAAAATCCACACAAATGCGTAGTCTCCCTATGGCTTTGGTGATAGGCATAACATTCAAGACCCATTAGGGATAGTCAATGGGTCGAATGAAATTGATAGATAAAAGACACTGAAGCTCTTCTTTGACGAGAAGGGATATATAAGGATGCATGCATCTAAATTTCTATTAGATAAGCTTGGCATCACAGTTGGTGACTATGTTATGGGTAGAAATCATAGGGTCAATTTTATGCATGTTATTATAAGAACAAACAAAAGTTATGCTTCAGTCTTGGAGGAAGGATGGGAAGTTTTGAAGTTCATTAACATTAAATGATTGGACAATTTTGACAATATGAGGGTTATCTAGAGTACCCAAGTTGATATCCATGGTGGATTCACTCAACATGGTCAAAGTCTTGAGAGGAAGGGATATGTGGATGGAATAATTTGGGGTACCAAAGTAGGTGAGAATATAATCATCATCTTGGATCATCTCAGGATGGGTCAAAGGGATGGTTACAATTTCCCCTTCCATTTGATAAGTTATGGGTCTGAGGTTGATCATGTTAATGAAAAAAAAAGTTAGGTGGGTTGATGTCACAATCCTCACATGTAGGTGGAGGAGATGTTGGTGAGGAAGGGGTATCCTCCTCAATAATGGTGATGGTAGGTGGTCTAGATTTCCTCTTGTTAGGTAGGATGAAACTAAGGCCATGTTTTTCATGAGGCTTTCTAATCTTAATGAAGACCAACTCTTGTTGGTCATGCTCATATCGCCCAAAGACAAACCCTTTTCAAGCACCCCAATGGAGGTACATCTTGGTGAAGCTCAGTTTATCCAAGTAGGAGAAGTTGGTGGTGAATGGTTGGGGTGAAAGAGAGGTGGTAGAAGTACTAAGGGGTTTATCAAGTCCCCCATAGATGAAATGGGTTTGATAGTGGGGAGGTCCAAAAGGAATAATGGTTCTAACATTAGGGTCATCTCCTGATTGATGGTCAAGTTTCCCATACTCTTAGGGTGTAGGGAAAGTGTCAAGGGTAAGGAGGTGATACTCCCCCAGTGAAAGGTGATGGGATGTTGATTCTAAAGGGTCAGTGGTGGGGATTTGGTCTGAAGGGATGGATGATCTAGTAGATTCCTCATTGGTAGAAGAGGATATGATGTCTACTTTCATGGTTAAAAGTTGGTCTTTGGTTGTTGAGGGTGTGTTAGATGGAGGTAAGAGGACATCATTAGATTGGTAGGTCATGTTGCATGTCAAGAAGGGACTTGGGTCAGTTTGGATGGTGATGACCTAGCCTTCATGCTCAAACTTAATAAAATGATGAAAGGTAGAAGGGACACAACCCATGGAGGGGATCTAAGGTCATCCCAAAATAAAATTGTATTAGAATTCATCTTCCAATACATAGAAGAGTTTGGGAAGCATGTGGGGTCTTAAGAGGATATGAAGGACAATAGTTCCTAAGGTAGTGGCCATGGTGTCATTAAAGGAGTAGAGGATTATTGAGGATTCAAACATGACATTGTCTAGCATGTTGATTTGGTTATAGGCATGGGAGGAGATGATATTAATACTAGCTCCCACTTCAATTATGACCCATTTGATGCGGGTTTGGTTGATGAAATCAATAATAAAGAGAGGGGGATTTAGGTCATTAGGATGGATGGAAGGTATTTTTGAATACTTGAAGGTAACAAGGTTGAAAATTTGGAGGGTACCAACAAAGGTAGCCAGAGGTTGAGGGTCTTCAAGTTGGACCTCTACTAATTGTAATGCCTCAATCATTACTTGGCGATGATGAGGTGAAGTGGTAATCAAATCATATAAGCTCATCTTTTCTAGGGTCTGGTGAAGCTATTTGAGCACCACTCTCTTGATGGATTTAGAGGGGTTGGATTAGAAATTGTCCAAGATAGTTATCTTGGATTTGGTTAAAGGTCAAAGTGTTTGATTTTGGGTTGGTTAGGAAGTGAAAGATGGGTATGTCCATGGAATGGACATTTTGGTCTTCCCCTTATCCTTCTATTGAGTGTGTGATTAGGTGACCACATAGATGGTATGGATGGAAGAAAGAGTTGGTGTATGGGATTGGTATAATTTTTCATCACTCTGAGGTGGGAGTGAAGGAGCAGGTAGGTGTCAGGGATGAGTTATTGTTGGTTGGATTAGTATAGGGATCATGAGAGGTACATCTGTTAATAGACCATACTCAACATAGATATGGTGTATAATGGTTTAGAGAGCTTTGAAACTCTCCATGTCATGCCCTAGTGTCTTATGATAGGAACACACATGATGGTCATTATACCAGGTGGGTTCTGAACCAAGAGGTTCAAAAGGTCTAATAGGAGGTAAGGTCAAGAAATAAGTGTGCAGTAACCTTTAGAAAATGGTAGAGTAGGATTCAACTAAAGGTATATAAGGTTTGGGGGTTTTAGTTTTAGTTGGTAAGGTGGGAGTTCTTTTGGGAGTAGGTTTGGTAATGGAAGGTTTATGTAAGGTGGTGTGTTTGGTTTGTGGTTTTGGTTTTGGTAAGGTAGAGGTTGACAAAGAAAAATTAGAAGGTTGTAAGGTAGGTAACTTGGTTATTGTTGGTGTGGTGAAGATAGATGTGTCAGAAAGAAACTATGATGGTGTAACTAAAAGTAGAGTTGGGGTCTTGGTTGAGGTAGTTGGTTTTGTAGTCAAAGTGGAGGGATGAGGCCCCAAAATAGAGGGTAAGGTTGAAGGGGGTAAAATTTTCATTTTTTGGACTCTTGGTGGTTTTACTTTCTTGGTTGGTTGTACAACTAGCAGGTTCAGTGAGGTAAGCTCCACTTTCATAGATGGGTGATTAAGGCTATATGTAGGGAAGGTGCCAAGGTTTTTGGTTGGTTTGGTTGGAGAAGGTTATTTGGTTGTTTGGGGGTTAGGTGAATTGGATGGTTGAGAAATTTCTAGGTTGGTAGAGGTTACTATTGGTTTGGTTGATAGGGTAGGTGTTTGGATAGTAGAAGTGGTGGGTAAATCTACCAAAGGGATGGTTGGAAGTTCCTATTTGGTGATGTCATGGATCCCCAATCATTCCCAAAAGGTGGATCTATCTATGTCATGTTTGGAGACAAACTCCAACATCTGAACTAATCTAGAGAAGGGTTCATAGACTAGTTTGATCCCTTGGGTGGTGGGCTCGAAGGATAAGCCCATAAGTTGAGAAAGGGGAATGGTAATCGTATCCTTTTCCTCAATAAAAGGATGAAAGGTTGGGATGGGTGACTCCTCTATAGGAGGTGTAGACATGGGGGATTCCTCTTTAGGAATGATCTCTGAAGGGGGAGTAAGTTGCTTGGTAGTTAAGGGGGAAGGTAAAATGGGTGCTTATTCTAGTATGTCAATGAAAGAGGGGTTGATGGATCCACTAACTAAATAAGTGGAGGAGGAAAAAGGGGTCTACAAAAGAGGAGAAGGTAACTCCACTATCTCCATAAGCAAAGAGGGTGAGGAGTAGATAGGTTGGTTAGTAGGTTCTTTAGTAATGAGTATGCCAAGAACCATGTTAATAATATGGGAATCATGAGAAGACTCAATCATGTTTCTCTCATTTTTGGTAGGCTCATTATTGGGGAAATACTACCTAAAGATGTCAAGGGCCTAGTTTTGAGGTGCATTGGGGTTATCCAAAACAAGCTCACCCTTGTCAATGAGAGATTGGACAATGCTCTTGAAGGTGTTACACCTTCTAATGTCATGCCCTATTACTTGGTCGAAGGCACATAGATCATTCTCATTGTACCAAATAGGTATGAGATGAGAAGTATCCAATTGTTGAGGTGGTTTGATATGAGGAAGCTATATGACATTTAGCTTTCAATAGCTTTTTTAAGATCAAATCATAGGATTCTCCAAGTGGAGTAAATTGATTTTGGGTGTTCCAATTTTGGTTTCTCATGTTTTGCTTCAAAGAACCAGAGGAGTTTGGTTGGTTGGTAGATGATGGAGAAGTGGACTTAAGGACAATCATGTTCATAGTGCCTTTGATTTTGGTCCTAGTATTGGTTTGGTTGTTTAGTTTGGAGGAGGAAGTCTCATTGGTTTTGTAAGTAGAGTTCTTGTTTTCTAATTTTAGATTTCCTTTGTCAATGGATCTATTCTATAATTTATGTGTCATGGTGAAAGCTTCATCAAAAGTTCAAAAAATATGAACACATAATGTGGAAGAGATGTACTTTGCACATGCTCGAGAAAATAGCTTGATCAATTCAGGTTAGGGTAAGGAAAAAGAGAGTTGGTTGATTAGGCTCTGCCAATGAGCTATAAAATTAGCAATAGATTCATCATCAAACTATTAGATAGAGTAGAGGTCAGTGATGGAAACACTCTTAGATATATTTATCAAAAAGTGATCTAAGAAAGTTTGAGCTAGTTAGGTGAAGGATAATATGGAATGCTTGGTTAAGGCACTATACCAATCTAATGCCAGTCTTAACAAAGCATAAGAAAAGTGCAAAGGAGGGAATCATTTTAGGCATTCAAATAATATGAATGACTAAATTCCTTGAGGTGCTATTGGGGATCCTTTTTACTCTAAAACTTGGAGAACTTGGGAAGTTACCATTGAGGAGGATATGGCTTGATAGGTGCAGATGGGTGGATGGGCTCGTTACAAATTTGGTCATATGATAGGATATTGTAAGCTCCAGAGATTGATGACTCTAAGGTAGCCATCTTATCTATGAGCATTTTCATTAGGTCTATTTGGGGTAGTGTACCTAAAGGGTTTTTAGGTGCATACTAGGGTTGAGGTTGAGTGAATATTGATAATTTATTAGAGGTTGAGAAGCTACCACATATGGATAAGTGGTTATAGGTGGACAGGTTGAAGCCACATATGAATATGTGGTCACTAGTGGTTGGGTAGAGGGTATGCACTACCATGTAGGTTCAGGTGGTTGAGTTAGAGGTAAGGGATAAGTAGTAACCCTGGTAGTGATAGGTGATAAGGTAGAAGGTATTGGTGTTGCTATGCTTTGAAGCAGAGCAGGGGTAGATAAAGGAATGGTAGTGATGTTTGGTAGTGGGTACTCTAATAGTGATTGGGGTATGGGTAGATAAAGGTTGGGTGGTGGATGTGTTGGAAGAGTTGTTAGTCAGGCTAGGAGGTGTTTGGGTGTTAGAAGGTTGAGCTAGTTAGTTTTGCATTGTTGTGTCAGATAGGTTACCAATTAAGGTAGATGCTTGAGTAGCTAAGGATTGGGTGGTGACAATGGTAACAAAAGAGTTGCCTAAAAATACCAATTGCATGCCATAGGGTAAATTAGTAGGTGGTACTAAAACAAGTGTATGATGAGATACTATGATAAGATAATGTTACAAGGCTACTGTATTATTATCCAAAAAGGTAAAAAAGTTTGGGTCACCTTGGGAAACTATTTGAGGCATACTAGAAGCATCAAAATGATGAGAAATCTCAGCATCTGAGATAGATTCCATAGATGAAGAAGTAGAGGAGACTAGATAATCTATAGATGGGTCCTGACTTGCTAATTCTCTTAGTCGTTGATGAGTAAAAACCATGTAAATAAGATGAAAAGAAAACACAAAGAATCTTTCAACTCAAATAGAGATAAAGTGAGAAAATGATCAAGGAAATACAACACACACTAGAGTACATTAAAAGTGTTGTGGTTAATTTTAATCTCGCTTTTGGCTTATGCCTTAAGTTATGAGAATGTGTGATAGAATTTGGCTTGTAAATCAGGTACTATAGAAGTAATCTATGGTTGGTTTTAGGTTATTTAGGTGCTTAAAAGGATCTATATTGAGAATAAATATGTGGCTTGGTATTGGGCCCTACCCCCTCACTTCACACACCACAATGATAAGGGTGTTGGGTGCTTAGCCAATATATATTGATTTTCAGAGTTTATACTCAACCATAGAGCTAATTTGGTTTTCCCCTTAGTAATGACCTCCAAGTAAGATCACCGAGAAAGGGTAAGGTGGCCACTAGGTGATGAAATCCTAGTTGGGCCTTGTCTCAAGTTTGTTTGAATTTTAATTGATGAAGGTGGTTTGGTTTAGTGTATGCAATAAAGAGTGATGCTATAATAAAATTACTATGCTTTAATTCAAATTGAGCTAAAGTTAGAAGTAAGCAATGGATGCACTCAATTTTAAACTAAAAAGAAATTTAAGTTTCATTAATGAGCATAGATAGAGGGAAGAACATACAGATGCAAATAAAAGAAACCCAAAGTAAAGGCTCAAGGTCCCACCAGACATGCTAGAATGTTTTAATTAATTTTAGCTTATATTTTGGAAAGGGGAAGAAGAAACTAAATATGGGTATGGTTGAAAAACTTGTTTGATTGTACACACATTAAATTAGATGATTATGAATAACTCCTCTTTGGATTGGGAGGATGACCTACAAATAAGATAACACTAAAGTAAATGGTTGGTTAGATAGATAGTTGAGTGGATTGCCTAGCATTAGCTAGATCCTAAAAGCAAGAGTTTCTTAAAGGTCTATCAATCCACACATTTTAAACAATTAAGTTTATAAATATAATGACAAAGTACTTGCATAAATAATCAAAAGTTACTAAAATTGAACACAAGAAATGCTTGCATGAGAAATAGACCAAATGACTAATACAGTGATAAACAAATCAATATTAGTGCTAAATGGTTTGAATCTCTTTTAGAAAATCAGGTAGGGGTCTATGAATAGGTAGGGGCACATAAAACTAAGTTTGGTTAGGGGTAGGTAGGTATAACTATCTTGCTATAATTTCCTACCATAGTGACCATCGGTGGTTGATGTGACCATTGGTAGTCAAGCTGATTGTTGGCGATTGGATAAACCATTGGTGGTTGAGACAACCATTGGTA
The DNA here is from genome assembly GCA_037957365.1 of Torreya grandis. Taxonomy (NCBI): domain Eukaryota; kingdom Viridiplantae; phylum Streptophyta; class Pinopsida; order Cupressales; family Taxaceae; genus Torreya; species Torreya grandis. The sequence continues at coordinate 2,433,142 of JARHVA010002100.1, read as the reverse complement.
GCTACTGAGTGTAGGTCTAGGTTGATAAATGGTTAGATTTATGGGATCCAAAATATGGATTTTGAGAGATGGATTCATGTTGGACTGAGTGTGAAAGGCAAATACAATAATTGAATATCAAAAAATAAATACTTAGCTTGTAAAAATTTGATCGGGTGGGTGCTTAAGGTGGTTGACTCATTGGTGGGAGTTTGACATGATTTTAGTAGAGTAACAATATTTGACACTTTGGCAGAGCTTTAGTGGTAAATTGGCTCTCTGACGTGATGGTTGGATTGCTAAATTATTGATGATGATTGACCTACAAAACAAAGGAACTCTGGATGCACAAACTCTTGATAATAATTGTAGATGGGTTTCATCTCCCTACTCCTCTCTCTTTATAGGCAAGGAAAGAGAGTTAAAATAAGATGCTAACTAGGGTTTTTGATTTTAACTCGCTCATGCAATGGCTCACACATGGATTTAGATGAGTTATTTTTAGAAAAATAAGGTGGGTTGATTGCATGTTAGTGGTTAAGGAGGTGCACCCTGACCATCGACAATCGAGGGTGAAGACAAAGGGAAGGTAAAAGGTAGGTTAAGTCTTTTGGTCAAACTAACTATGAGTTAGGCTTAGTTAGGGGTCAAAGGGTCAAATTGGTCTCAAGGAGGTCCTAAGGTGGTCCAGGGGAATTTTGACATTTAGAATCATTATGTGCGGATTTATGGTGTCTACAATAGCATTATACACAGAGTATTTAATATGTTGTTTATAAATCAAATTACATTCGTATGAGGTTTTTGGACTAGCCTTAGGATATGGTTGAATAAGATAAATTCATTTTTATAATAAAAAAAGGACTTGATTATTTTATTTATTCTATGGTTTTGTCTTAGACCAAATTTAAGTTAGTGAAGGTTATAAATATTAAATCAAGGCTTATTTCATGATTTAGTGGTCAAAGGATTATCTTGGACTTTATTTAAATCTTGATTAAAACATGATTACATGGCTAGTCAAAGGCCCCTTTTTGAGCTATATCATTTGCATGGAAATTTCTAGGCATGTTTAGTTAGTTGAAGACCATCATGTAGATTTTAATGAAATTATTTCATTAGAATAGTCAAGAATATAGGGTTTCTCAAGTGGCTTGTTCTAGATTCTTAGAGTCATTATGGGAAACACATTGACCTTTTTGGTTTCATGGCATGGTCATTATGGTTTTTATCTAGTTAACTCGACTATTGAGGATATAAAAGAAATGATTATGCCAAAATTTTGGCATGCAAGTAAAAAATTTTTGGAGTTAAAGGAAGTTGAGGGTTATGTATTAGGGCATGGTGGAAAATAGTAGAGAACAAAGGATGGTGGTGAGAGAAACAAAGGAGAGAAATGAAATTTGGTCTTACTCCATTGGAGAAGCGACAAAGGTAGAATCTGTTGAAAAATATTTTTTGGTTTTTCATTTTAGATATATTCTGTGAAAGCAATTTGTGGAGTTTTATTGATTTTTTTAAAAATATATGTTTATGACATTATATGCGGTCAACCCTAAGCATGGGTATAACCCATCCATAGGGTTGACCACATATAAAACTCTCCATATAGAACTAGTTGTGTGTGCCATTATGTTTTGGTTAATAAGGTTAAAAATGAAACCTAAAAAAGAACTAAGCTTTTCAAGAAAATTAAGGGTTATTGTGTGATAGTTTATATCTTAAGCCTAGAAAATATTGTAGGGGTTTTGTCCCTATATTTTTTTTAATTGATTTTGAGATAACCCATAGTGTTAAAATAAATATTCATTAGCTTTTGAATGGTTGATGTCATGATTTTGGTTTGAACCCTTTAACAGGGTCATCTTTATCTAAACTTTGCACAAAATTAAAATGTTATATTTCAATTTTTGTTATTTGTGTTTGCCTACCATAGATTTTAAGTCTTGGTTTCTTATTTAAATGATATAAAAATTAACCAGGGTCATTCATAAATGACCCTTGAGATAGGCTTGACCCATCCATAGGGCTAAGTATAAATAAACCCTAACCCTATTATTTTATAATAGTTGTGCAATTATAATAGTACAGAATTCAAATTGATGGTGTAGATTTTATTTTAACTGCTATAATATATATGTGAAGCTAGAGTTTTGATTTAAGTTATTTTAATGGAAACTCAGGTAAGGGAAAAACAACTGTGTATTAATTCTCTTAATCATTTGAGTTTTGATTTTATTGTTTATATTCTGGTTATTTGGGAAACTAAACCAAAACCATGTGTTGATGTTATTTATTACTTAAACATTGGATTATTGGAAGATCTATGTTTGGAAGAGGTCTAGACTGTGCAATTAATTAGGCATATGATCTCAAAGTTTTTAATATTTATAAATATAACAATGTTTGTGTTGAGGAGAATAAATGTGCTTTAAATAAATAAAAATTTAGATTATTTTTAGATAGTTAGAGGATCAACTAGTTTAATTAGTCGAGCCTATAACTATTAATTAATATAATTGGATTTTGTATTTATGATTCAAAGAATATGAATCGAACCATCAATTTATAACTAGGTAATTAAGTTATTTTCAACCAATGACATGAATGGGAATTATAGACATCAAAAATCCACACACTGTGATTATGAATGTCAAAATTCCCTTGAACCACCTTAGGACCCCCTTGGGAAAAATCTAACCCTTCAACCCCTAATCAGTCCTAACCCAAGTAAGGATTGACCAACTAACTTAACCTAGGTTTTTATCCACTCTTTTGCCTTGACCCTCAATCATCGACGGTCAGGGTGCACCTCCTTAATTAGTAACATACAAACCATCTACCTTACTTTTCTAAAAATAAATGATCTAAAATATGTGTTTGAGCCATTACATGCACGAGTTATAATTAGACATACTAGTTAACATTTTATTACAATTCTCTTGCCTTGCCTATAAGAAGAGAGGAGTAGGGAGGTGAAATTGATCTACAATTATTATCAAGAGCTTATACATCTAGAGTTTCCTTTGTTTTGTAAGTCAATCATCGTAAGTGATCCAACAATCCATCCATCATGTCAGAGAGCCAACTTACCACTACCACTATACTAAAGCATCAAGTATCATTACTTTGTCATAATCATGTCAAACTCCACCAATGAGTCAACCACCTCAAGTACCCACCTGATTATCCTTCTACTAACTAAGTATTGGTTTTATACTATTCAATTACTTTATTTTATTTTTGTACCTAGCCCAACACCAACCCATCTCTTAGAATCTAACTTTATGATCCCATCAATCTGACCATTTACTAACCCATATCACACATAGTAATCATTGATGGTTGTCCCAACTACCAATGGTCTGTCCAACCACCGATGGTCACCTTGACCATCGATGATCATCTTAATCATCGATGATCACCTCAATCACTAATGATCACTATGGTAGGAAATTCTAGTAAGCTATTTCCACCTACCTACCCTTAACCAAATCTAGTTTTCTATGTCCCTACCTATTCATAGACCCCTACCTAATTTTATAAAATAGACTCAAGTCATTTAGTACTAATGTTGACTTGTTTATTGATATATTAGTCATCTTAGTCTATTTATTTATCAAACATTTATTTTATTCAATTTTAGTAGCTTTTGATTATTTATGCAAGTACTTTCTATTCTTTTTATAAACTTTATTATTTAAAACATGTAGATTGATAGCCCCCAAGGAAGCTCTTACTTCCAAGATCTAGCTAGTGCTAGGTAATCCACTCAACTATTTATCTAACCAACCATTTGATTTAGTGATGTCTTATTTGTAGGTCATCCTCCCAAGATAAAGAGGATCTCTTCATGGTCATCTAATTCAATGCATGCACAATAAAATAGGTTTTACAACCATATAAGTATTTAGTTTCTACTTCTTCATTTCTTAAAATATAAGGTAAAATTCACTGAAACATTTTGGCACACTTGATGGGATCATTGTGTCTTTACTTAGGTTTATTTTTGTTTTCATCTATATTCTTCTCTCTATTTTGGTCTCATAAATAACATCAAATTTTCTTTTGAGATTAAAATTAAGTGCATATATCGATTGCTTGCAGTTTTAGCTCACATAGTTTAACTTAAAGAAAAGTAATCTTATCGTAGCATCACTTTTGTTGCACACATTAAACCAAACCACTTTCACCAATTAAACATAAAAAAAACTTAAGACAAGGCCCGACTAAGTTTTCATCACCTAGTGGTCATCTTACCCTTTCCTAACAATCCTATTTGGAGGTCATTACCAAGGGGAGAACCAACTCAGCTCTCTGGTTGAGTATAACATCTAGAAATCAATATATATTAGCTAAGCACCTGACACCCATATCACTACAATATGTGAAGTGAGGGGGTAGGCCTCAATATCAAGCCATGCATTAATTCCCAATATAGATTCCTTTTCAGCACCTAAATAACCTGAAATGAACCATAGACTTCTTTTCTATTACCTATTCTATATGCCAACTTCAGTCACAAAAATTATTGAAAGCTTAAGGCATAAGCCAAAAGAGATACTAAAAGGAACTTTAGGACTTAACATGATTTCTAGAGCATGATTTATTTTCTTTAATCATTTCTTGCCTTCTCTCTATTTGAGTGGTGAGATTGTTTATGTATTCTCTCCCCCTTACCTTGGATGGTTCTAACTTACCATCAATGAAATAATCTAGTAGAGTAAAACCCATTAACAAACCAACCTACCTCTTCATCCATGAACATCTCTGAACCAACAGACTCTTCTCACCCTTCAAGAAGTCCTCCTTTCCCTTAGAAGGTTCCTCAAGGAGATGCAAACTTTGCCACCTTCTTAAATAACAATATTTTGGCTCTTCATCGTTACCTTAACACTATGACTCACTGTACCCCTACTTCAATTTTGTTTATGGACCCTCCTTATGGCATGCATTCCCTCCTCATGGGAAACACTTCTATCACCACAATCACCACCCAACTATTGGATACCCAAGCCTCTTTATCTACCAACAATCTCTTTGATACCACTATAAAAAATCAACCTACCTAACCTATAAACACCCTTATACCTTCCACTCCTACCAACAACTCCTCCACCTTAGGAGAAACCCAACCATTAGCCACCTATACTCCCCTCACCATGGGAGCACCTACCATTAGAATTGTCAACCTTCTATTGGCTACCTACAATCTGCTAACCACTACCCCAATTTAAAATATTATGGTGCCTATACCTTCTACCTTACCCCTAGTTAGCACAAAGGTCACCACCCTTTGGTCACCAACCTAACCACCGATCCTACCCAATAGGTGCCCATTATACCAAACCTAGGTTACATCCATAACCCATAATGACATGTACCTCTACCTAATACCCAACCACCCATATCCACTTACTGTTACATATATTCCACATAACAACTTGTATCCACATACTAATATGTGGTGGCTCCTCAACTTCCTACTAATTATCAGTATGTCACCTAACCATCACAATAGTATGCACCTTACAACTTTCTGAGTTCACAACCCCAAGCAAACTTAACGAATATTCTCATCAATAAGATGACTACCTTAGAGTCATCCTTTTTTAGGGTTCACAATGTCTTATCATATGATCAAATCTATAATGAGCCCATCCACCCATCTAGGGCTATTAGACCATATCCTCCTCAATGGGAACTTCTCAAGTTCTATAAGTTTTAGATTAAGGAGGATAACCAACAAAACATTTGTTGGGGGATCAATCCAACAATAGATTACAACTATGATAGCAATAAACGCGGAATTAAACCAGATTGACAAGTAATTAGAATGATAATATCAAGAACAAGAGATACAAGAAAACACCCTGAAAACTTGTATTAACAAAACTCTTTACAAAGGAATACAATTGAAGAAAGCTTCTTTCTTCCACACCTCTCCTAGATGTATAGATCTCTCAATAGATCTCAATTCCTCAAGAGCTCTCTCTCAAGAACAATCAACTCCAACAAGCCTGGATTGATTCAATTTTGTACTGTTCTTTACACACAATGAATTCCAATAATTCACTACAATTACTTACACATCCTTACTAAGCTAAGAAGATCTAATTCTACATATAGAATTAGGAGACTTGAGCATGTACAACCAACAAGCAGTTAAGCCTCTTGAACAAGGGCTCCAAAAATAGTAATGCTAACAATAGAGACGCGTGCTTGAGTTCACAACTCAAACTTATCATGCAAACACTCGCTTCTGTCCACGGAAATAGCTTTTTGGACATGCAGGTAACCGACGTCAGTTCCTGCTGCTTGTCTGTGACCGCCGTCGACTGACCCTTCTGCCGACGTCGGCGTCTCTCTAACTGCCTGTGACCGACGTCGGTCGCTCCTGACCGACGCCGGCGTCTGTGTAGACCCGAGCCTGATTTGTATGCTCCTTGGTGAAGCTTTTAGCTCCACACCCTAACAATCTCCCACTTGGAGATAAACCAGCTACACCAGTACCTGTACAGCAATATCTTCTAGCTCCTCCATCTTCAACTCAATCATGAAGACCAATAGAAGTTGAATGAAAGTTCAACTTCTCCTTAGTAACCGGCTTTGTTAGCATATCAGCAGGATTCTTGTCTGTATGGATTTTCTCCAGCTTCAACTCACCATCTTCCAATACCTGTCGTATGAAGTGATACCTTAGCTGTATGTGCTTGGTTCTTGAGTGAAAAGCTGAGTTCTTAGCCAAATGGATTGCACTCTGACTGTCACTATACAATCTGCAACTTCCATGCTCCCTTCTAAGCTCTTCCATGAACCGTGTCATCCATATCATCTCCTTGCTAGCTTCTGTGGCTGCAATATATTCTGCTTCTGTAGTTGACAAGGCTACAACCTTCTGCAACTTAGATATCCAACTAACCACTGTTCCACCTACAGTAAAAACATAACCTGTGGTGCTTCTCTTGCCATCCAAATCCCCTGCCATATCTGAATCTACATAGCCATGTAGAGAAGTATCTGAACCTCCATAGCACAAGTGTCTACCGCTGATTCCTCTCAGATATCTAAGGATCCATTGAACTGCTTTCCAATGTTCCTTACCTGGATTGGCCATATACTTACTTACCACTCCCACTGCTTGGGCAATATCCGATCTAGTACATACCATTGCATACATCAAACTTCCTACTACGGAAGAATATGGAACCTTACTCATGTACTCTACCTCTTCATATGAATTGGGACATTGTTCTTTACTTAACTTGAAATGTCCAGCCAAAGGTGTGCTTACCGGTTTAGCATCCTGCATATTGAACCGTTTCAACACCTTGTCCACATAATCTTCTTGAGACAATATAAACCTATGATTTTTCCTGTCCCTCCTAATGCTCATGCCAAGGATTTTCTTTGCTGCTCCGAAATCCTTCATAGCAAATGTTTGAGCTAATTTTACCTTAAGCTCTGAGATATCCTGCATGTGAGAACCTGCAACCAGCATGTCATCTACATACAACAATAGAATAATATATCTACCGTTATCAAATCTCTTGAAATACACACAATGGTCTGATTGACACCTACTGTAGCCGTGCTCAGTCATAAACCTGTCAAATTTTAAGTACCATTGCCTAGGAGCTTGCTTGAGGCCATACAAGCTTTTCTTCAACCTGCACACAAACTTCTCCTTACCCTTGACCTCGAATCCTTCTAGCTGTTCCATATAAATTTCCTCATCCAAATCTCCATGAAGAAACGCTGTCTTAACATCTAGCTGCTCAAGATGCAAATCCTCAAAAGCAACCAAAGACAATACAACCCTTATTGAAGTCATTTTTACAACTGGAGAAAAAATCTCGCCAAATTCAATACCTGGCTTTTGTGCGAATCCTTTTACCACTAGTCTGGCCTTGTATCTCATCTGTCCATTCTCACCTTCCTTCAACCTGTAGGTCCATCTGTTCTTAAGTGTTCTCTTACCAGCTGGCAATTCAACCAAATCCCATGTTTGGTTCTCTCTTAAGGACTCCAACTCCTCAACCATGCCACGCTCCCACTCACTCTTGGACTCCACCTGTATTGCTTCTTCAAAACTCTCTGGTTCTCCACCATCAGTTAGCAATAAATAATATAAAGAAGGAGAATATCTAATTGGAGGCTTACTCACCCTTTCTGACCTCCTGATAGGTGTCTTGGACTCATTCTCAACACGCTGTCCACCTAAATTTTCTGACAGTGACCGACCTCAGTCACCTGTAGACCTGTTACTGGCCGACATCGGTTCTGCCTGACCGACCTCGGTACTTGTACGGCCGACGTCGGTCTCTGTATTGCCGACGCCGGTTTCTGTCATGCCGACGCTGATTCCTGACCTGCCGACGTCGGTCTCTGTGTTTTCCTGTAAGTGATTATTTCTTTTTCCCGCGAGCTCACTTTGGACTTTCACCTCTTCCAATTCACCATTGCTCTGCTCAGGCTGATTCAACTTCCTTAGCTGATCACAATACATCACTCTTTCGTTGAAAACAACATCACGGCTCCTGATTACCTTGTTAGTTTCTAGATTCCACAATCTGTAACCAAAACCATCTGAGCCATAGCCAATAAACGTGCATCTCATAGACTTAGCATCAAGCTTCTTTCTATTTTCCTTATCTATATGCACAAAGGCTTCACAACCAAAAACTTTGAGATATGAAAGATCAACCTTTTTACCTGTCCATGCCTCTTCTGGAATACCACCATCCAGAGCTGTAGAGGGTCCTCTATTAATCAGGTACACTGCAGTGTCAACAGCTTGTGCCCAGAACTGTAAGGGCAAACTGGCATGCAATCTCATACATCTTGCACGCTCCATTATTGTCCTGTTCATCCTTTCAGCAATACCATTCTGCTGAGGTGTCCTTGGAACCGTCCTTTGCCTATAGATTCCATGCATATAACAATAATCTCTGAACTTATGATTGCAGAACTCACCACCGTTGTCTGATCTCAGGCACTTTAATATTTTACCTGTTTCATTCTCAACCATAGCTTTCCAAACTTTAAAAGTATTAAATACATCAGATTTTCTTCTAATACAGTAGATCCATACCTTCCTTGTGGCATCATCTATGAATGATACATAGTACTGTGATCCTCCAATGGAAGCAACCTGAGCCGGTCCCCACACGTCTGTGTGAACAAGCTCTAACTTGTGCCTCTTCTTAGTAGACCCAGTTTTGAGAAAACTAACCCTTTTCTGTTTTCCAAATACACAGTGCTCACAAAACTCTAGATCTATGCCTTTTAAATTTGAAAGCATACCTTTAGACTTAAGAATAGACATCCCCTTCTCACTCATGTGGCCAAGCCTTGAATGCCACAATTTAGCGTCCACATCTGAAGTAGATAAAACTGAAGGAGATTTGTTAGTAACACAATTACACAAATAGAGAGTTCCTTCTCTCTTACCTCTGGCCATAACAAGTGCACCCTTGGTTACCTTCCAAGATTCTACTGTGAGAGTTACTGTACAACCCTCATCACCTAGCTTACCTGCAGAGATCAAATTTCTCTTCGAACTAGGAACATGCATCACATCTCTCAACACCCATGTGTTGCTATTCTGCATCTTCAGCTGCACTTTGCCTTTGCCAATTATTTTACAGGGCTCATCATCCCCTAAGTACACTATTCCAAAATCTCCTTGGATATAGTCACTGAAATATTCCCTGTTAGGAGTAGCATGAAAAGACGCACCAGAATCTAATACCCAAGATTCTATATTATTATGCAGAGAGAAAATTAAAGCATCCTGTGCAATACCTGCAATCTTGGCTTCTTCCTTTCCTTCATGCTGGTTGTCCTCCTTAGGCTTTGACCAACAATCTCTGCTTATGTGCCCCATCTTTCCACAATTCCAGCATTGTGGCTTCCTGCCATTTCTGGATTTAGATCTGCCTTTCCCCTTTGACTTGGATCTTGCTCTACCTTTCTTGCTCTTCTCTTTTTGCCTTCCCCTGCTCTCAAAACTTAAAGCGTTCCCAGATGCCTCTTCTGTGCTTTTCCTGCATATTTCCTCATTCAAGATAACACTAACAACATCCTCTACTTTCAAAATATTTGATGCAGATGTAGTATTACTTACTGCCATTACTAAGCCATGCCAACTTTCAGGCAAAGAACATAATATCAAAAGAGCCTTTATCTCATCATCAAACACTATATTCACTGAACTTAATTGATTCACAATACCATTGAAATCATTCAGATGAGTAGACACAGATCCACCTTCATTCATATGCAAATTAAATAATTGCTTCATTAAATATACCTTATTTGAAGCTGAGGGTTTTTCATACAGATTTGCTAACGTAGTCATCAACTCTACCGTAGACTTTGCCTGTGATAAATTGGATATCACAGTGGATGCTAGACTCAGTCTTATAGACCCCAGAGCCTTTCTGTCAAGAACTTCCCATTCTTCATCCTCCATGTCTTTGGGCTTCTTTGCAATACCTCCTAATGGTAAGTAGAGATCTTTCTGATACAGATAATCCTCTATCTGCATTCTCCAGTGTTGATAATTTTTGCCATTGAACTTTTCCATTCTCAATTTACTTTCATCTGCCATTGCTTCTCCCACTCAAACAGAAATCTCTGTAAGAACCTGTAATCAATACACACTACACAGATCTGAACAACCTGTTAGTGAACCTGAGCTCTGATACCACTTGTTGGGGGATCAATCCAACAATAGATTACAACTATGATAGCAATAAACGCAGAATTAAACCAGATTGACAAGTAATTAGAATGATAATATCAAGAACAAGAGATACAAGAAAACACCCTGAAAACTTGTATTAACAAAACTCTTTACAAAGGAATACAATTGAAGAAAGCTTCTTTCTTCCACACCTCTCCTAGATGTATAGATCTCTCAATAGATCTCAATTCCTCAAGAGCTCTCTCTCAAGAACAATCAACTCCAACAAGCCTGGATTGATTCAATTCTGTACTGTTCTTTACACACAATGAATTCCAATAATTCACTACAATTACTTACACATCCTTACTAAGCTAAGAAGATCTAATTCTACATATAGAATTAGGAGACTTGATCATGTACAACCAACAAGCAGTTAAGCCTCTTGAACAAGGGCTCCAAAAATAGTAATGCTAACAATAGAGACGCGTGCTTGAGTTCACAACTCAAACTTATCATGCAAACACTCGCTTTTGTCCACGGAAATAGCTTTCTGGACACGCAGGTAACCGACGTCGGTTCCTGCTGCTTGTCTGTGACCGCCGTCGACTGACCCTTCTGCCGACGTCGACGTCTCTCTAACTGCCTGTGACCGACGTCGGTCGCTCCTGACCGACGCCGGCGTCTGTGTAGACCCGAGCCTGATTTGTATGCTCCTTGGTGAAGCTTTTAGCTCCACACTCTAACAACATTAGGGCATTTAAACATGCATGTTACTTGATTTCCTATGATGATGCCATCCTTCTTTGTACCTTCCTTATTTCCCTATCCAATCTAGCTTTAGACTGGTACAGTGTCATAACAAAACCCTATTTATTATCCTTCACCCAACTGGACTAAACTTTCTTTGATCACTTTTAAATAAATATCTCTAAGAAGGTTTCCATTACTAAACTCTATTCTATTTAATAATTTGATGATGAGTCCATTGCTAATTTTGTAGCTCGTTAGAGGAGCCTAATCAACCAACTTTCCTTTTCTTTGCCCCAACCTAAATTGATCAAAATCTTTGCTTGAGCATGTGCCAAGCATATCTCTTCCACATTGCATGTTCAAAGATTTTGAACCTTTGATGAGGATTTTTCCATGGCATGTAAATTATAAAATAGAGTCCTCAATAAAATAAAGCTAAAACTAAAAAACAAGAACTCTACCTATAAAACCAATAAGGCATCCTCCTCCAAACTAAGCAACCAAACCAACACTGGGACCAAAAGCAAGGGAACTATGAATGTGATTGTCCCTAAATCCACTTCTCCATCATCCATTAACTAACCAAATTCCTTTGGTTCTTCAAATAAAAACATGAGAAACCAAAATTGGAACCCCCAAAAGCAATTTACTCCACTCAGAGAATCCTATGCTTCAATCTTGGAGGAGTTATTGAAGGCTAACATCATACAAATTCCTCCTATCAAACCACCTTAGCAATTTGATTATTCTCATCCTACACCTAGTTGGTACAATGAGAATGATATATGTGCTTTCCATTAGGTAGTAGGGTATGGCATTAGTAGGTGTAACACCTTCAAGAGCATTATCCTATCTTTCATTAACAAGGGGGAACTTGTTTTGGATAACCCCAATGCACCTCAAAACCAAGCCCTTGACATTTTTTAGCAACCTTTCCCCAATCATTCATCTATTAAAAATGAGAATAATAAGGTTAAATATTATCATGATGCCCATACTATTAACATGGTTCTTAGCATGTTCATTGTTAAAGAACCTACTGCCCAACCTATATGTTCCTCTCCTCCTATAATTATTAAGGTAGTAGAGATAAATTCTCCTCTTTTGGAGACTCAAACTAAGGAAGCACCCCTTTCTCATCCTCCACTTATTGAGGTAGTGGAGCCATCAACCCCTCCTTCCACTGACACACTAGAACAAATGCCCACTTTACCTTTTCTCTCAACCATCGAGCATATTACTACCCCTTTGGAGATCATTATCAAAGAGGAAGCCCCTATGTATGCACCTCCCATAGAGGAGTAACTTATTCAAACCCTTCATCCTTTTATTGAGAAAAAGGATGAGGTTACCATTCCTCTGTCTCAACCTATGGGCTTATCTTTTAGGTCTACTATCTAAGGAATAAAACTAGCTTACAAACTATTCTCTAGGTTAGTGCATAAATTGGAATTTGTCTCCAACCCTGATATGGATCAAGCCACCTTTTGGAAGAAATTAGGAATACCTTATATCACCAAGTAAGAACCTCCAACTACACCATTGGCAGACAAATCCACCCCTCCTATTATCCAAACCTGTATCTTACCAAGCAAATCGATGAAAGCCCCTACCAACCTAACAATTCCTCAACCTTTCTAGACATCTAAACCCCAAACAACCAAATCACCTTCTCCAACCAAACCAACCAAACTAATGAGGAGCCTTGGCACCTTCCCTATATAGAGTCTTAATCACCCATCTATCAAAGTGGAGCTTACCTCGTCGAACCCAACAAATAAACACCAACCCAAATCAACCAAGGGAGTAGAAACACCAAAAGGATAGAGGGCCAAACTCCTACCTCCCTCCACCTTGCCCTTCATCTTGGGAACTCATACCTCCACTATGAGTAGGAAGCTACTTATCCCAACCAAAACCTCTTATATATATATATATATGCTATATTTGAACTGAGGTATATTACCTTTTGAGATTGGGATAGGGTTGTATACTTTTGAATTGATACTTAAGTATTTTATGGAGTATATACCTCTATTGTGTATAGTTTACATACATATTTTTGTGTTATTAATATAATGGATACAAAATTAGAATAACCTAAAATTAAACTAAGGTTTGGGTAATTTATTCTTTTACCTGAATTTTGTATTTATTGCATGAATGTATTTTAATGACAATTCAATGAGGTTTTTTGAATAAAGATGGGACTATTCATTTACGTAAATTATATTATAATATTTCATTATATCAATTTGGTCTATTATAAGACTATATGTGAAACACGTATTATGAAAGTATAGTGATTAGTAATTTATGAATATTTTGATCCAAGCTGAAAGTAGATAGTACAGTGAATTATCATTAATTTTAAACAAAGAATTAGATAATTTCAATATTATGCTTATATTAAATAAATCATCTAGGTTAGTTGTAAGGCTAAAAATAAAGATAGTTAACTGGTTTATATGGGTTAGAAACATGAGATCAAGTCCTTGGTAAGTATTGATTTACTTATATTATTTCATGTTGTGACATTTTTATGGAAGTTAGCATTTAAATATAGCATAAAAATGAAGGATTCTTGTATTAATGACCCTAATCAAGTAGGGAGATGGACTTTTTAACTTACTTAATGCCACTAATAAGCATAATGAAGATATTCAAATGATTTGTGTGTGTGAATTTGATTGATCTTAAGATCTAGAAAAACTATATTAAAACTTTAGCCAAAGTAATATTTATGGTTTGAACATTGTCGTTTCACTTATTTGATTTAGTTTGCATGTATTACATGATATCATGTTAGAATGTATTTATTTATGATATGCTACATGTGATAGTTATCTTACAGCATGTAGGTTTTGAGTTGACTTTCTCAATTCTTGCATAATCACTATCTGCCCATCCATTCCAATAATTAACTGACAAAAACTTTACTCAGGATTATTTTTAGATATTAACGAGTTCTTTGAAACTCATATATTCTATGAAACATCATATAGTTGTAATATGATATTCAGATATATAATATTGTATACATACTATTTGATGTAAATTTTATAACAATAATAGTTGGATATAATATATTTGTACTTGTACTATTTAATCAACCTTGGTTGAAATATTAACTTGGATTATTTTATACATTTTATTGTTGAATTTATGAAAGTAAATCAACATCTGTTATATACATCATTATCTAAATGAATCAAACACTTAATCTTTTGGTTAATAAATTAATTTATCTTAAATGATGTATTTAGTTAAGGATATTTAATGTTGAGTTAATTATAAAGTTGAGTTTTTTTTTAAATTTTTTTACCTAACTCTAGTTAACCCTAAAGGGTTGTCTCATTATGGTATCAGAGTTGAGGTGCAAACTCTTAAAACTTAATGAGTCCACTAACATATTATTGTTATTATTATATATTCATAAATAATAATATCACATCGAAGGCTAGATGGTGAGGATACATCGAATCCTAATAATGCTAACCCTTTAATTGACCTGAATCAATTTATCGCTAAATAAGCTGTAAAGCTTGATTAGATTCTCATAGCCATGAATGAGACTAGGGACTGAATAAATTGCCTTGAATAAGAAGTTCATAGCCATGTTGAGGAGAATAATCATAATGATCTTGAAGAATATCCTACTGAACAATAAGTTCCTTAAGAACTTAGACAAGAGGAGATCACGTGTAGCTATTAAACTTGCACATGACATGAAGAAGGTTAATCCACCCAAGTTTGATAGAACCATTCTGAGAGATGGAGTTTAATAGTGGATAATTGAGATGGAAAAGTATTTCAAGATTTAGAATTACTCTGAGGTTATAAAATTAGTTTGAGGAGCTTACCAATTAGCTAGTGAAGCAACTACATGGTGGGTAAATAAGAAATTAGAGATGAACCTTGACTCTACCACCACTGCATGGGAACAGTTCATGACCTCATTTAGATTATGATGGTTACCTAAATTTATTTTTATTAGAAGTTGATATATTTTTAGAATCTAAAGTAGGGAAACCTCTAAGTGAATAAGCATTGGGAATAATTCACTAAGCTCCTAAATTATGTTCTTTAGTATCAGGTAGATGAAAGGTTTCACATTAAGAAATTAATTATAAGATTAAAACCCTAAATTAGATGTGCATAGGAAATATACTATAGATCAAGTCTTTGAAAAGGTATTAAAGTAGGAGCAAAAACTAAAGTCACTTACACAGGCCAGAGATAAACTCAAGAAAAAATTTGGAGGTCCAAAAATGACTTTTAAAAGGAATTTTAAAAGGAGTGAAAACTCTAAAAACTACTTTACGAATTAGAATGCCAAGTTTAGTATTGATTCAGGTAACAAAAAACCATGTAATGGTTTTAAAAGAGGTTTCAAGGGAAATATAAAATATGAAATAAAATGACTACCTAGTGGATGGTTCATTTTAATAGGTGATTGATTTAACAATTTTGGGAATATTAGAGTATTATTACTAATTTAGTTAAGGGTCTAGGTTAATTAAACTGGTAAATAATATGATAATAATTAAGCTACTAATTTGTATAATTTGAATCTTTTTAAAAATACTAATAAGGGAGAGAAAATAAGACTTAACTAAAAATTGACTGAGATGGCTATTGTAGGGTTTGGAATTCATTGTGTAGGACTAAGACAGTGTCACAAATCAAGATCTAGCCTTGATTTTATGATTGGAAAAGAGCACCAAAATAAGACACCCTAGGGTATAGTGCTATATTCCTCTTATATCACTACTGTCTAGGAGCCTGAGATTTTTGGGTTTTGTTCACTGTGTCTATGTGAGCCTGCTTATGAAATTTTGACTACTGGATGTCCGTAAAAATCCCTGTAATGCTGATTTAGTATTCAAACCCTAGAATCCATTATGCTTTGACCAAATTTAGGAAAGGGGGGCTTAGTGTGTGCAAGATTCACTGAACATGTATCCACACCCCTTATGTGGGCCAATTTCCTACATACCAATACTCCAAAGAGGGATCAAGCCATATGTAGTTCTCCCACTTGATGTACTTTATGCAATAGTGTATATGAAGATGCAAAATTCTAAACTAGGTGTGATTGAGGTGACTAGGGATTGGTGTAAGGATTTGGATGAGCTTGTAATTTTGTTGGATGGTTGTATGAAAAGAATAGGGAGTATGCCTAAGAAGTCTTGATTTTATTCTTGCTTGCTTTATGATATTTGCCAACCCCTTCTAAATGAACTTTGAATGGGATTTTATAGGGATCTATTGGTCATGGGTTAAATTGTATTCACGTTAAGCCGATAAGGAGGATAATAACTAGAAAGAGATGACTGTTAGTGGTAAAAATGCACTTGGATAAGATTTCTATAAATAGACACCTTAGGGTCTAATGCTATAGTCCAAGTTGGGAGCTATATTCATAAAAGAACAAGACCTAGGGGACATAATCATCATTGAAAATGCTACCTAAAGGATGTGGAATCACTATCTGGAAGGCTATGGATGACTAGGAATAAGTGAAAAGATGCTTATGAGGGTCATGAGAGCAAGCAAGAAGGACCTATGGGTTGGGTGTCACAAGCCACACTCAAGTTATCAATTTTCACATTTTATATGACTATATTCCCCCCTTTATTTTAGTGATGCAATGAAGAAAAATACTAAGATAAAGGAAAAATAGAAAGCATACCTGAACTTACCTGCAAGGGTAAAGCTCATGAAGCTTTGTGATGTTGGGTGTGCATAGAGAGAGCATGTTATGAAGTGTAAATCTATAAGAGAAAATAAAGAGTAGATTAGTTCTTACTAGATATGCTATATCTAAAATGAGAATATACAAATCTAGGTAAGAGAGAGAGGAAGAGAAAGGAAAAAATACACCTCACGTACATGAACCAATACAAAACCTATTATGGTGTTGAGTGATGCTGTATATGTGCTGGGTATGTGCTGAACTAAGAGTAATATTATGAATGGAGCTAAGTGCTCAATTCCCTAAGAGTGGTTCAAGAATGTAAAGGCTAGCATTTTGGCTCCATCATTGCCTTCTAAGTGAAGCTATGTTATCATGCATGTGCTAATTGATGTTTGGATTATATGTCCAATCTATCTGAGTAGGTGGCTCAAAAATACAAAGGATAGCTAGTCCTTTGGCTCCGTCGTTACTCTATAAAGTGAAGCTATAAAATGATATTAGTATGAAATGTGTGTCATATGAGATGGATCCTAAAGTCCATAAATGATATATAACCTAACAATGTGGCATGGATAGCTGAATGTATGCTAGAAACTAGGCCACTCCGAAAGGTGGAGATTAAGCTTGTATGAAAGTCACTCTAAAAATAGGCACTAATCTTATATGAAAGCTACTCTAAAATATGGAGGTTAAGATCATATGAAAGTCACTCAAAAATGATGCCAATCACTACATATGGAATAAGGCACACAACTACTGAGAATGCCTAGTAATATTCTAAACTCAAAAAGAAAAATTAAATATGCCATGCACATTACCCCCAATAATTGGTGTCTGAAACATGGATTATGATCTAGAAGCTATACCAACTACCCTATCTAAAATTGAAAGTGAGAGCCATCATTCCACATATGATGCCCCCTATATCTAGATTCTTTAAGAAAAATTATACTAAAACTACTATATTTGAACTGGTTTGAATGTTCAAAACTATAGATGAACCTACTTTTATACCTATTTCTAGAAAAACTATTTTTTTATTGTTTGGGCAAGAGTGCCAAAAATGGAAACCCTACTATCTAACAGTATAGTCCAATTTTGGTGCTATTGTCTTAGACTAATTTTGATGACTATTCTATAATTTTCACTATTTTTCTAGTCTGTTCTACCTGATTTGAAGTCTGGTTATTGTTTTGGGTGTTATAAAAACTACTTTTTTGACTGTTAAGAGCTCTAATCTCTATGACAAAACCCTTGTTTATTGCCCCTTCTTTTAAGGGTAGGAATAAAGACCCTATAATTACTACCCTAATAAAAAAAACCTTACAAGTGTGTTATTATATAAAGATACATGATATAGCAATTATAATCAACAAGATATCTCAAGATATAGTAGTGTTTGTAATGGATATTGTTAGATCAATAAGGGTGTGCATATATAGATATAACAATGTAATAACATGTGTAATTTACTAAATTGAAACTAGAAGTTTGGTTAGTTTTTATTTGGAAAGAAGGGATGCAGCAAGATGTCCATCATGGCATCTAAGAAAGCAAGATAATAAATGATATGGTTTATGGTATTACAAATAATTATGAATCAAATCAAACAACAAGCATGTAAGGCAAGAAGCAAGAAGCATACAAGAGTGGCCAAGGGGCCAATCAAACAAGGGACATGGGCACATGCCATTCAAACTAGAAAGCAGGCATACAAGGCATGTTGAAATGCTACATACACATATAATTTGAAATAAGCAAGGTTGACACAAGGGCCACAAGCACATAAAAGAATACAAGTGAAGGACATTGGTAAATGTCCTAAGGCACACACAAGAATAGAAGTAAAGTACATTGGAAAATGTCCTAAGGCACATACATGAGACAAATAAGAACTAAAAAGTGCAATCATGTCTAGCTATGCAAAGTAAGAAAGGAAAACATGTAAATAATCGAAATACAATTACATCTAACTAATCAAAGCATTAAGTGAAAGTATGCAAAACATGGAGTACAAGACTATGTAGATGTTAAGAAATACATAAGTGCTATATACTAGTGAGTATTGATAAACTAATCTATGTAAGCTAGTAAATAATATACATCAACATGATAACTAGAGTGTGTGGTGTAGGAATGACATAACATGGACGGTGTAGTCATGTAGGATATGCTCCCAGTGGGTAAATATATCGATGTATATCTCAAATGTAGAAGTAAGATGCCCCCTCAATCAGTAGAGTGAAGCAATCAAGGATATGAAAGTCATTGTATACAATCAAAGAAGATTAAGTGAAGCATGGTAATGTAGATAAATCAACAAATAATAACATAGAAAAACAAATGCAAGTCTAGCATGGTAGTAGAAATGTAAAGCATGGAGAATGCATACAATTGAAATGTTTTTGAATTATTTGAATGTTTTTGGATTTTTGATATTTTGAATGTTTTTGTATTTTGAGTTATTTGAATGTTTTTTGATTTTTGATATATTTGAATGTTTTTGAATTTTTGATATAAGCTATGTACAATCAATCATAAGAAGACTATGTACAAGAAAAATTGAGAAACTATGTAAAAGTAAGCAAAAAGAAGATATGTATAAGCAATTTGAAAGGAAGCTATATACAAACATATAAATAAAGCGATATGTACACAATGATGTAAAAAACTATGTTGGAGGGGGTAAAGGGTTCAAGGATGGAGCCTGTTGGGGATGGAGATGGAAGAAGGGATCATGACCATCATCAAATGCTTCAAGATTATCATCATAAGTATCATCATATGCCATAAACTCTGTATACATGATGTCATCCTATCGAAGGCAAACTAAAGGTGGCTCAGGTGGTGAGGATGCTGATTCTCCTTTGAGACATTTGGCTCTAGCAATAGATGGCTTCAGTGGAAGTGGTGAAACTAGTGATGGTGGTGATGTAATTTGAATAATACCTTGAACCTATACTTTATCTATTTTTTTCTATAAAGTTATACATGATTTTGTATCATGGCCTATGATCTTGTGAAAAAGATAAAATGGGTGACCATCCTACTATGATAATATTCTAATAGATCTATGTTGTACTATAGTTAGTGTGATTAATCTAAGATCAAGTAACATCTATGGCATAGTCTATGGCTAATGTTGTGTGTTGCCTACCTAAATATGAATGATTGGATCTATATCCATAGAGGTAAGCATGTGAACTATATGTGTTAAGTGATTTGTCTATGGCCACAAATATGGTGTATATCCTAAGAGTGTAGTGTGAGATGCTAAGAATGATGTAGGATGTGTAATGAGAGATATAGAGTCATCTTGGTACTCTCCTGAGCCAATTGGTGTAAATCTCAATCCACAAAAATAGTCATCTATAACTGTGGGCATCGTATCATCATCTAAAGTAGCTTAGGAATTTGAATCAACATCATGTACATATGGTAACTCAAAATTTACCATAAGGGGTAACTATGATATGGGAGTCTTATCAACTATAGTAATAGAAGATAATTATACTGTGAGAGTATCTATAATTGTTAGAAGAACTAAATCTATAGAATCATCTGGTGCTATTGGAACTATTATTAGTGATTGTATGATTTTAATAGGTATAGGAACTGTGACTGATGGAGTAGCTGGAATGGCTAAAGCTATTATGACTGGCTAAATATTTAGAGTTGAAGACACAATTGTAAGTGGAGGAGTGTAAGATATATTAGTCTATCCAACCTCATATGTATGTATCTATTCAAGAAAAATGTAATGAGGTGGTCCTTGAACTATGATATGAGGTATCCCATTTGGAAAAATAGTTGAAGATGACTTTGTAATCTAATAATATCTGAATGATTGGTTATCTGCTGGGCATGTGTATAGGTATCCTTCATGGAGAAACTTAAAACATCAATTAAGAGTAGAAACAACTACCCCCATAGAATGTATCCAAGGTCATCTAAGTAAAATATTATAATGAAGAGGACTTGGCATAACCTGGAACTATGTAGAAAGGGTTTTGGGCCCTACCATAATATCCAAAATAATGGTGCCCAATGTCTATCATGGTATATCATCAAACCCTCTAATATTATTATATTATTTTTACATGGATGCCATATCTATGCCCATGGTCTGTAAGAATGTAATACTACACATATTGAGTCTGAAACCACTATTAATTTGAACTCTTTTAACTGTGCTATTTTTGACTTGAAGTTGTATGAATAGTGGTAAATTTTGATCAATAATTATTTGAGATGGCATGTCCTCATGATCAAAAGAAATAACATCTATAGTTTTAATTATGTTGACCACTGATGTAAAATAAGAAGGCTCTAAATCAATGGGCATGGAAGTTTGAGAGAGTGCTTAATAAAGAATGTCCTTGAACACATTGGCTTTCTGAAGCAATTCTAGTATAGAAATTTTAGCTGGTGTGTTTTTCAATGGATCAACAATATCATATGCCTTATATAAATCAGCTTGCATGAGTGGGTTGGGCCTAGGATGGGAAGGGATAAGAAGGTGGTGGGGCTCTTACTTAGGTAGAGGAGGATTGATGGCATGTTGAGTAATATATCTAACCACATTATATACTATCTATATAGGATTATTAGTAGCCATGGGAGGAGAGCATAGATAATCAATAGATCGAGGTGGTGGAGGTACAAAGGGTGTTAAATTGGCTCTCTGGTGATGGTTAGTGGCCTTGGGAAGAGTAAAATAGACCATGCAAAATAGATCAACATGGGGTAGAGGTTCCAAGGGAGGTGAGGCAAGAGGTACCTTAACATATTTAGCACTTAATGTCTTAATATCACCTATATTATAAAAATTAATCATGAAATGCAAAGAATGAAGATTTGTACTAACATATGGTAAACTTCATCATTCATGTACATGATAGGACCAAGTATGGTCTCCTTATTATTTATAAGAAATGCTAAAAATATTTATAAATAAGTGAGATCCATTTTTATTTGATTTTATATGAAATCCGCTTCTAGATGTAAGGTGATACCTCAAGCAAACAGAGGGATCTAGTATATGCAACTAGGGTTTTGGAAGCAATTTTTTTTTTTAAAATTACTATGGAATTTTAAAAATTAAATTAGATTTTTTATTTAAATAGGCAAGTAAAAAATCATAAAAATACTGGGACCTAGTATGGGCAACTAGGGTTTGAAAGAAAATTATTTTAAAATTAATATGAAATTTTAAAATTTAATTCTAATTTATAATTTTATTATGCAAGTAAAAAATTAGAAAAAATATAGGAAAAATCACTAGGAAATTTACCCTAGGGTTTCTAGGGTTTTTTTATACATGTTTAAAGTAAGTCGGGTTCACCAAATGATTTAACAATTTTGGGAATATTGGAGTATTATTCTTAATTTAGTTATGGGTCTAATTTAATTAAACAAGTAAATAATATGGAAATAATTAAACTAGTAAATAATATGGCAATAATTAAGCTACTAATTTTTATAATTTTACGGTAATTTAAATCTTTCTAAAATAGTAATAAGGGAGAGAAAATAAGACTTAGCTAGAAATTGACTGAGACAGTTATTGTAGGGTCTAGAATTCATTGTGCAGGACTGGGACAATGTCACAAATCAAGATCTAACCTTCATTTTATGACTATAAAGGAATGCTAAAATAGGACACCTTTGGGTCCAATGTTATAGTCCTCTTCTACTACTTTTTTCTAGGAAACCTAAGCTTTTTGGGTTTTGTTTTACATATATGTGTGAGCTTGCTTGTGAAATTTTGACTGCTAGATGTCTATAGAACTCCCTGTAGAGATAATTTAGTCTTCAAACCCTAGAATCCATTATGCTTTGACCAAATTTAGGAAAGATGGGGGTTAGTTTGTTTAAGATGTACTAAACATGTATCCACACCCCTTGTGTGGGTACGCTACCTACATAACAATACTCCGAAGAGGGATTAAGCGATATGTAGTTATTGTACTTGATGTGCTTTGTGAAATAGTGTGTATGAAGATTCAAAATTCTAAACTAGATGTGCTTTAGGTGACTAGGGACTGGTGTAAGGATTTAGATGAGCTTGTAATTATATTAGATGGCTGTATGTAAAGAATAGGGAAGTATGCCTGAGTAGTCTTGCTTGTATTCTTGCTTGCTTTATGATATTTTCCAATGACTTCTAAATTAACTTTGAATTGGATTTTATAGGGATCTATTATTCATGGGTTGAATGTATTCATGTTAGGTTAATAAGGAGGATAAAAATTGGAAGGAAATGACCATTGATGGTAAAAATGCACTTAAATAAGAGTACCAAAAATGACACCTTAGGATTTGGTGATATAGACTAAGTTGGGTGCTATAGTATTGAAGGAATGAGACCTAAGGGGATGAAATCATCACTAGAAATGCTACCTAGAGGAGGTGGAATAACTGTCTAGAAGGCTATGGATGACTAGGAATCAGTGAAAAGATGCCTATGAGGGTCATGAGAGCAAGCAAGAGGGACCTATGGGTTGGATGTCACAAGCCACACTCAAGTTACCAATTTCCACATTTTATATGACTAAAATGATCATTATGTTAGGGAATGCACTTGAGGAAAAATAGATGGTAAGAATAAGAATTCTGCTCAATAGTAGGAATCTTTTTAGTAGAGAATTCATGCAGCTATTGATAATCACCAAGATGAAATTTAAACTTCTCCTATTGAACTATTAGGTACTCTATTTGGCCAACTAATTTCAATTTTTATTGACACATGATCTACTAAATGTTTTATTACTCCTAGTATACTTAACAAGTTGTCTAGAAAATTTGGAGTTATGGCAAATACATGGTCGATTTAATATGGGAACAAATATAAGATCAAAGTTGATACATGTTTTGTCAAAATTGAGATCAAAATACCTAAATTTACTATGGTAGTGGATCTATTTGTAACTCCATTAGGGTCATATGACATGATCTTGAGAGTGAACTGGTTAGTTCAACATAAAGCCAACATAGATTGTTTACTAAAAGAATTGAATGTCTAGATGATTTGGGTAATCAAACCCAAATTTAGGGTACAAAGAGGGAGTTTAATCCTTGACAAATTTCATAAATTTAGTTGATGAAAGCATAGATGAAAGGTTGTCATGCATTTATTGGAAAAATAAATGAGATAGATGAGTCAAAGGAACCTTCTATTGAAGATTATCCTTTTCTCTAGGATTTTTGAGATGTTTTTCTTGGAGAATTGTCAGGTTTACCCCCAAGAGATAATTTGATTTCTCAATTAACATAATTCTAGGGTATGAACTATAGAATCCCCCTAAAAAATAACAAAAAATAAATTAGTGTAGTTGGAGGCTCAACTTTAAGAGTTGTTGTTCAAAGGGTTGATTCAACCAAGTGTGTCACCATGGGTGCACCAGTTATGTTCATTAAGAAGGATGAAAAACTTCACCTATGTATTGATTACATGATTTTGAATAAGGAAACGTTAAAAAATAAGTATCCTTCACCTTTCATTAATGATATTTTTGATCAAATGTGTGGAGCATCATTTTTTTTCAAGATTGATTTTTGAGCAGGATATCATTAGTTAAGGATTTATGAGGAAGACATTTCAAAAATAGCCTTCAGAAATTGATATGGGAATTATGAGTTCATTATTATTCCTTTTAGGCTAAAAAATGTGCCAAAAACATATATGAATCTCATGAACAGTGTGTTTAGGGATTATCCATATAATTTTATTTAGATGATATCCTCATCTATTCTCAATTTGAGGAGGAATATCTATTACATTTAAAGTTGGTTCTGAAATGGTTGTGGAAACATAAACTTTTTGGGAAGCTATCAAAGTGTGTCTTCTTTCAAAAAAAGGTATAGTACCTTGGGCACATTATATTTGTATAAGGAATATCTATGGATCCTTCAAAGATTAAAGCCATTATGGAGTGGCCAACATCTAAAAACATCCATGATGTTATGATTTTTATGGGTTTGGCTAGATATTATAAAAAGTTTGTTCCAAAATTTTCTAAGATAACAAATCATATTGCCTCTCTCTAGTGAAAAAATAATAAGTTCGTGTGGTTAATGAAGTATGAGGAAGCTTTTTAGGAGTTAAAAAGAAGACTTACCTCAGTACCAATGTTGAGAGTTCCTAATCCAAATGACCAGTTCTTGGTAATAATTGATGCTTTAGAAGATGGTCTTGGAGGATTTATCATGTAAGAAGGTTCTATTTTAGCTTATGAGTCTAGGAAATTAAAACCATATGAGGTAAATTATGCCTACATAATCTAGAATCAGCTACAATAGTTCATGCCTTGTAGGTTCATGCATTATCTATTGGGAAAACCATTTGAGCTCAAGACTGATAACTTGGGACTCAAGCATATCTTCACCTAACCTAACCTAAATACATGTTAGAGGTAATGGTTAGAGTTCTTATTTGATTATGATTTTGACATTAAATACATTAAAGGTAAGTAAAATAGGGTTGTAAATGCTCATAATTATCAAAGGTATATAACAACTTTGGCTACTATCATGAGTACCTTTCATGATGAAGTGGTGAAATTATCTCCAACAAATATTTTTTGTGATCATGTAAATTTAGCATTGGCTCAAAATACTCAGGATCCTAAGTATGAATATTCAATTTTGAAGATGATGGTTTATTGAGGTACAAAAGAAGGATTTATGTAACAAACAAGGAGAATTTGAGGAGTGTAGTACTAAAAAAACTACATAATTCTCCTTATTTAGGCCATCTATGTGTGACAAAGGCTCGTAGCTAAGCTAAGGCCATTATATTTCTAAAAAGGAATTAAGAAATATGCATCATATTTTATTCCTTGATGTTTAAAATGCTAGTGAGTTAAGGTCGAGTATTGTTGGGTTACCATATTTGCATATTGTACCAGAATGGAAATGGTAGGTCATTAGCATGGACTTTGTTTAAGGGTTGTTGATGTCTCAGAACTAACATGATGTGATTTTTGTGGTTGTTGATAAAGTCATCAATGTAGCTCACTTAATTCTTGGTAATATTTTAGATGATGCACCTATGCTTTCAAAGAGATTCATGAAAGAAGTGTATATGTTTCATGGGTTTCTAAAAAATATTATTTTGGATAGGGACCCCAAAATGACTTCTAGATTCTAGTTGACTCTCAATGTAGCTTTGGGTACTTAATTAAACTTTAGTATTGTGTATCATCTAAAAAAAAATGGACAATAGAGAGGGTAAATTAGGTTTTAGAAGATATTCTAAGGATGTATTGTATATATCATCAGTACAGGTGGGAATAATAACTTCCATTGGTGGAGTTTGTTTATAAAAATTCATACCAATCAACACTAACAATAACTCAATTTGAGACATTGTATGAAATAAGGTGTAGGACACCAATCAACTGGGATAGGTTAGAAGATAGGGTAATCTTTGGTGTATATATACTTCTTGAAATAGAAGAATAAGTTAAGTTAATAAGTCAAAGGTTGGTTGAAGCCAATGATAGATAGAAGAGATACTCTAATATGAAAAGAACAAGGTAGTTTTTGTGAGTTAAACCACAAAAAATATCGATTAAATTTGGAAAATCAGCTAAATTATCTCCTAGATATGTAGGACCCTTTGATATCTTAGAAGTTATCAATCTTTTGGTGTACATGCTTGCTTTGGCACCATCTTTAGCACTCATGCATAATATTTTCCATGTGTCCTATCTTAAAAAGTATGTTGCTGATCCTTCTCACGTGTTAGATTGGTATAATTCATAGGTTTTGTATCTCAGGGTGTCACAATAGAACCAATTAGAATAATTGACACTCACAAACTTAGTTGAAGTAATAGAGAAGTATCATAATGCAAGGTCTAGTGGGACTAATATTCTGAAGATAGTTCTACTTGGGAAGATTATGAAGAGTTTCATAATCTATTTCCTCATTTGTTTACTTAGTAATTTATTTTATATTATGTTTATTTTCTACTAAACACTATTTTATTTCAAAATTTTGTTGAAATAAGTGTTTAAATGTATTTTGGATGCTCTTCTATATTACAATTTTTAGCAATAAAAACCCAAAATGCAAACAACTTCAAGGGAAAGGATAAATAGACAATCATGCATTTACAATGGAATCATTTACCTTATTTTTGTCACTTAGATCTCATTTCCAAGATTGACAAATGGGTTTGAATGCAAAATAAGTGAATTATTTGATTGTTTGATTGAGCTTGATAATGGCTTCAATGGCTTCTTGGCTTGTTGATGGTTTTGACAAGAGTATAGAAATGATTGAATGATGACTTCAAGTAAGCTCTCTCAATTTACATGTTAGTTATCCTTGGAGGTATGGATTGTTTATATAAGCCATGGGAGGGAAAATCAATGGCTTATATTGAATCTTGATCCATTAGGATCACTGGTTGAGGAATTTCCAAGGAATTAAAAATTCCTTGGAGGTTTCTAGTGAAGAGAAGGTTCTAAAGGTGGAAACCTCTAAAATATCTTTGGGAGGTTTAATCATGATTAGGGATGGGTGATTATAGGATTCTAGAGAAAGTAGGCTTAGTAAGTGGGTAGGTGGGCCTTGAGAATTTCAAATTTATAAATAATAAATAAGTGCTATTAGGATGGGATAATGGGGATTTAGGAGAATTAATAGATTGGTAGGGTAGGAATAATGTTCATGGGATGTAAGGGATTTCATGTAGGAATTAATTGGCTAGGGAATATGACTATGGGTCAAATTTGTGGGTTTAATATAATTGTTAAGGTGAGCAAATTTAGGTGCATACATTTTCCCCCTCTTTGAAAGGGCATTGAGAGTGGATGAAGTAGAAAGAGTAATGGTATTTTAAATAAAAACCATGTCATATATGAAAATGTTGTTAGTAGGTATGATACCCCCTTAAGGGAGAATATAGAGAGAAAAGAGTTAGATGGTCACTCAAACAAGAATCCTTAGGGAGGGATAAGACCAAGATGATAATAAGGGGCTGGGATGCCCCAAGTGATGATGTAGCTATGATTGAGATGCCCCAAACATGGGTGCTATGGGAAAGTGGATTAGCCACAAGAGATGAGTTTTAGATAAATGACCAATGTCTATAAAAGACATGGTTTCGTTAAGAAAATAAGACTATAATTTCTGAGATGTAGACATGGTTTGGGAAATAAAGAGATTAGATAGGCCATAAGCTGATGATCAGTCCTAAAGCAAAGACACATGCTCAAGATGGAAAAATGCCTATAGAGGATAGTGAATGATAATAAGCCAATTTATGTGTAAATGATGTAATTACATCTAAGATGGGATGGGATTGGGGGTTAAAAGTGGCTGATCTATCCCTGGGCATAAAACCATGGCTAGGTGCTACTTACATAGTCTTAGGAGACCTCAGGCTGATCTAGTTTTGACTAAATGGGAAAGAGGATGGGAGGGACAAGATATATGAAGATTGTGATAAAAAAAAAAAAAAAATTAAAAGAAAGAAAAGATAATAAGACACTAACAATTCATTGACAATGACAAAGATGTACAAGATAAAATGTAACAAGTAATAACACACCCACACAAACATATAAGACAAGGCATAACATTACAAATGTTTGATATATACATACATATATATATATGTATATATATACATATGTATATATATATGTGTATATATATACATATATGTGTGTATATATACATATATATGTATACATATACATATATATGTATACATATACATATATATGTATATATACATATATATATACTTACATATATATATACATATATATATATACATATATATATGTATATATATATATGTAAGTATATATATGTATATGTATACATATATATGTATATATACACACATATATGTATATACACACACACACATATATATACATATATGTGTGTATATATACATATATATGTATACATATACATATATATGTATACATATACATATATATATATATATATATATACTTACATATATACACACATATATGTATATATATATATACACACACACACACATATATATATACACACACATATACATATATATATGTATGTATGTATATATACATATATGTATATATACATACATATATATGTATGTATATATATATATATATGTAAGTATGTATATATATGTATATATATATACATATCTATATGTATGTATATATATATAAAATACATACATACATATATATATATATATATATATATGTATATATGTATATATATACATATATATATACATATACATATACATATATATATACATATACATATATATATATATATGTACATATACATATATATAATATATATATATATATATATATATATGTATGTATATATATAATATAGATATGTATGTATATATATAATATATATATGTATATATATATGTGATGTGAATAAACAACCTAAAGATAATGTGTATAGATTGAATATGGGGTTTATTGTGCCCAAAAGTGTTTTTATCACAATCAAGATATATATATATATATATATATATATATATGTGATGTGAATAAACAACCTAAAGATAATGTGTATAGATTGAATATGGGGTTTATTGTGCCCAAAAGTGTTTTTATCACAATCAAGACAAGGATCTAAACTAGCTGTAAACAATAGTATTTAAAGTCTAAAGTGAATGATCAAGATTTAGTTATAGAGTGCATGATGGATCTTGAAGTAAGACTATCATTTGACCCTTCCATAACAATGAAATTAGTGGGATATTGTGGACCAAGGCTAAAGGAAGGATAGAGTTACACAAAAATGGATATAAGTGGAGGCTAGTAGGAGACACAATCATCAAAGAGGATGCGATGGTGGTATGTATGAGGGTGTGATAGGATGGATGATATATCAAAAGTGGATAGAGATATTATAGAATACTCCACAATAAATGTTTACCTCGCATAACTAGTAATATCTTGCCCCAATTTGAAACATATGTCTCCTAATTTTGATTAAGCTTGTAATATATTCCCACTTTTAAGATGAGGGTTAGTTGTGAAATGGTGGAATGGGATAGAAGAGGATAGGAATAGTAGAATGGAAATGGACATGCCCCTAAGAGTGGGGACTCATAGACGTAGGTAGATGGAGCCTATCAAGTATAGAATCATTTCAAATGCATGATGTTTATTGGCTCATCAAGCTCTTCTCCTTCAAGTGTAGCTAACCTATAAGTTCTTGATCCAAATTTAGCAATAATTATTTAGTGCCCAAGCCAATTGGATTCAAATTTCCCCTTTTTATCCTGATCTACATTGGTATTCTTTTTATTCTCCTTAAGGACTAGATCATCGACTTCAAATTCTTGGGACTTGATATTTTTTTGATATTGGCCTTTTAGCTTATGTTGATAGGCTTGAATGTAATTTAAATATTTCTAATGCTTTTCATCTAGAAGTTATAGCTCTTGTATCCTTTTTTATCTAAAATTGTGATTGGTAATGATGATCTACAATGAGATGTGTAAGGAGGGGAGTTATACTTCTATAGTCAAGATGGATTTTATACCATAAACCAATGGGTACCCAACAAAAAAAAGTAGAAGATTTGGTCACAAAAAAAAAATGTAGGTGAATTTGGTCACAGAAGAAAATATCATAGGTATTTATGGTCATTGGATAATAACATAGTGGAACATAACATTGCCATTCACCATACCATTAAGCATAGTAATATATCCTCCTCATCAAAGTAGGAAGTGGTGGAGTTATTGAACAAGGTAATATTCAATGCACAAATCAAAGTTTTTAATTGTAAACACATCATTAAGCATCATAAAGATTCAAAGCTAAAAACCAAAGTTTTTTTTCTAACTAGATCAATCTCCTCTCACATGAAAATCACAAGAATTTGGTGTCATTTCTTGGATATTACAACTAATCTAAAGAAACTATGCTTGTTTATGAACATATGTTTGGAGGATCACTCAGAGACCACCTTTATGACAAGTTAATATTTAGAATCATGTGTGGGTGAATGCATGTGTTTGATAAGAGGAGTTTGAATCAAGAACTCATGTGATATTTCAAGTTCTATGGATGAATGTTTCAAAATAGACTAGAAAATTATACTTTGAGTAGCTCTAGATGTAGCACAAGATATACTTCAATCCAAGAAATTTTAAAATAAATAGTACTCGCCTCAACTTCCTTTCTTTTAAATAAAAATTACTAACAATGTTTGATTATTTTTGAAGGATTGGAATACCTACATGGAAGGTACACACCAAAAATCATTCACATTGATTTGAAAATCTCAAACATTCTTCTTGATGGTAATCTACAGGCAGAAGTCATAGATTTTGGGCTTTCAAAAATAGTAGATGATGATGATGATGATGACATGAATTCTCATGTGACCAACATAGTAAAGGAACTTTGGGATACTTAGATCCAAAGTAAAATATTTACCTACTCTAATTTACTCTTTATTTGATTATTTAAATAGTCATGTCAATTAGGTTATTTGAATTTTCCCTACTAATACTATATAATGGTAGGGAGGGGTGCAATCAAAGTTGAATGTACATTAAAATCCTAAATAGTGCTTGAATGATTAAATAAATTTACACGGTTTGATAGTAGTTTACTTTAACCTAATTAATATTAATACTTGTATTTATTAATGAAATTTATTTTCATATGAACAAGTTGACAGAGATAGGTGACGTGTATAGATTTGGAATTATGTTATTGGAGATAATTTGCACAAGATATCCAATCACCAATGATGTCTACGAGGAAGAAGTAAACATTTCAAAATGGGTGAGATGTCAAATGTTTATTATTTTTCAATTTTTGGCAAATTATTTTATGACACACTAATGAATTAGAAAATGTGCAATATTTTATTTACCTTGATAGGTTATGCTTCATATAGAGTCCAACAAAGATCATCCATGTCAATTGACATACATTATAGATAATCAATTGGAATATTTATGAGGCATCTCACACAACTTTCAATTATAACTCTAAATTCATGAAACTATATTATTATGTGTTTATTTTTTGAAAATTTGGTGTATTATAATTATTGCTACATTTTTGCTACATTCTCAATTTTGCTATATTTTCTACTTACTACATTTCTCTTGCATCGTTATGTATATGCTCCATTTTATCTTGCTACATTTTCTCCTACTATGTTTTCTCCTACTACATTTTATTTTCTACATTTTCACCACTTATGTTATCATATAGAGCCAAACCAATGAGTATAGAGTGGCCCCAATGGGTGTACGAACCTAGTTCTGCAAGACTAGAGTACATGATATAATTATAATTATCAATTTCTTCCTAAATCATTGACTATTTTATTTAGAATTTTAATAAGATATTATTATTATTATTATATTCTACCTATCCATTCCCTTAGGGGTAATAGGGTGTATAAAAGTGTTGCTTGATGTGATAGTTCTTACACAGGGCTTTAACTTATCAATTTTTAAAGGACTTACCATTATCTAATAGGATGTTGGCTGTAATGCCAAAATGGAAAATGATCTGATTTAGGATAAATTTGGGAATCTAGAGACTTATGGTGTAAGTAAATGGCATAGCTTTAACTCATTTGGTAAAATAATCCATAGCTATGATAATAAACTTGTGTCCATCGAAAGATGTTGGTTTTATCTTGCTAATTAAATCTAGTCCCCATATAAAATTGGCCATGGATTCATAAGAGGTTGCAAATATTGTGTGGGGGCATGGATAAGATAATTGTGTTTCTAGCATGTGACACACTTGCAAACATATTGGTAGGCATCTTGTTCCATTGTAGGCCAATAATATCTAGTTTTGAGTAATTTCTTAGCTAAGGCCATTCCACTGACATGGCCACCATATATACTATCATGAACCTCCTTGATTATAATATTAGCCTCTTCTGAGGTTAGGCATCTCAACAAGGTCCCATCATAGCCTCATTGATAGAGAATGATACCAAGGATGGTGTAATGAGATGTGCGGTGGATAAAGGCCTTGCATTGATGGTGATTTAGGTTTGGTAGAAGGATATTGTCATGAAATATGTATATATATCATGATACCATGGGAAACTAGAATCAGGAATGACACAAATTTAGAGATGAGCCATAGATTGGTGGGCTAGTAAAATCAATTGTTTAATCAAAAAATTTCCTTCAAGGATGTCTTTAGAAAGGTCGATTAAAGATCCAATAATAGCCATAGAGTCAACTGCTTTATTACTTCCCCTTGTTACTTGCTCAAATGTAATGGACTAAATTTTTTGCTTTAATCGATCTACCAATTATTTGTAGGGGAGTAATTTTTCATCTTTGGTTTAGAACTCTTTATGGATTTGCTTGATTATTAGCTGTGAATCATCAAATACTTGGAGGTGATGAATGTTCTGTTGGATGGCTAATTGGAGACCAACAATTAAAGTCTCATATTCAAAAATATTATTGGTGCATAGAAAAGCAAGATGGAAATATTTAGGGATAAGGTCTCCTTGTGGAGTTATCAAAAAGATATCAACTCTTGACCCATGCATGGTAAAAGAACCATCAAAATATAGTTTTTAGCTATTATATTATGTAGTAGTCATGATGGATTCATCTGGGAAGATTGTGACAAGAGGTTTAGTATCTGTAAGAGGTGACTCTGCAAGTTGATCCATAATTGCCTATCTTTTTATGGCCTTTAGATGAATGTACTCTATGTTGAATTCACTAAGAAACATTATCCATTTAGATAGTCTATCTATGAGAGCAAATTTTGATAGGATATATTTAAGAGGATCAAATTTAGCTATGAGTTGAATGTGGCTATTGAGTATATAGTGCCAAAGCTTTTGTGAATCAAAGACAATAGCTAAACAAGCTTTTTCAATGGGATTATCAAGGTGAGATTGAGATAATAGATAGCCTACTCCTTTCCTTCATCATTATGTTATGTAAGAAGGGCACCTATTGCACAAAGTATTATATATATATATATAGGAGCAGAGGCCTTCTTCGTGATTGGTGGTTATAACATAGGAGGATTTTCTAGATATTTATTAACATTATCAAATGCCTACTAACATTCAGATTTCTAATTAAAGTGGGTCCCCTTCTTCATGATATGGGTGAAGGGGTGTAATTTGTCTACTAGATAAGAAATGAATTGCCTAATGGCTTATAACTTACCTTGAAGACTCCTTGTAGACACTCAAAAACTGCACATGATAACTTTCGATGTTAAACTACCTTTTGAACCTCATTTGACCTTACATCTAGTAGACCACCTAGTTAATTAGAGTTATTTACTAACTTGACCCTATCAAACCCCTTACACATTTAGCTAAACTATTTAACTCACCCCTTTTTAACTTGCTTTAACCCATTTTATTTTGGCCCTTTGACCACCAATGGTTTTCTTGACCATCGATGGTTGGCCTAACCATCGATGGTCATGTCTCTAAGCCTAATTAATTTTTTTAAAGAATTGATAACTTTGTGCAAGATAAGTATCTCCATAAATGACAAATTGATTTTAAAACTAGCTTTAAAACATCATGAATTGGTAATTTTGTCCCCCTATCAAATTAATAACTTCATCCTAATTAGTAACTTCATCCTATAAAAGGAGAAGAGGAGGAAGTGAAATGGATCCACAATCCCCAATCTTACAGCCAAGATCTCTTGCATATAGGTATTCTACATCCTTTCAACAAGTAATCAACATCATTGGAGACCTGAAGCTCTATTGAAATCACTTTCAAAAGTTGAGGTACTATCACTCTAGTCAAATTAATTTAGCCTTCCACCATTAGGTTTTAGGTATCTTTCACTTGTTTTCATTGATTTATATTATTTCTAACCTCCCTACCCTATCGACCTATCAGTATCATATTTTTGACCCCTCAACCTCGTAATAGACCTATGTTTGCCCAAATACCCAATTTACACCTTATTTTTTGATCATTTCTAAAATTATATAGGTAACCACTGATGGTTAACACAATTATTAATGGTCACTTCAACCATCAATGGTTACCCAACCATCGATGGTTACCCAACCATTGATGGTTAGCCTAAACTATCGATGGTTTATCTAATCACTGATGGTCACTGTGGTATAAAAATATATCAAGTTATTTTTAGCC
The DNA here is from genome assembly GCA_037957365.1 of Torreya grandis. Classification (NCBI taxonomy): domain Eukaryota; kingdom Viridiplantae; phylum Streptophyta; class Pinopsida; order Cupressales; family Taxaceae; genus Torreya; species Torreya grandis. The sequence goes on along the minus strand of JARHVA010002100.1, from coordinate 2,397,869 downwards.
CTATAACCCTAGTCAAACCCAACTTTCTCTATTTCTGCCTGATTAAAAAATCTTTTTTGATTTTCTAGACCAGACCCTTACCATTTTAGCATAAGTATTGATCAAATTTTCTACTTTTTATCATTTTTCTATTAACTAGCATTATATTTTCTTTGTATTTCATTTCATTTATCTTATGCAAGTAGATCATTACCTTACCATTTCTAACTTAATTGTTATAATAGTAGATTGACAGCCTCCTAAAAATTAATACACTTCTTGAATCTAACACATGATAGGTAGTCCACCAACCATCCATCTAACAACCCCCTTTTCTAGTGTCTTTCTTATCTACAAGTTATTCTTTCCTAGATAAAGTGGAGTTCCCATCATCATCTAGATTCGTGTGCACACTTTACCAGGAATTATTCTACACACCCTATTACTAGTTTCATTATTTACTTTAAAAATTAAGAAATGAATGGAAATTAATCTAAAACATTTTGGCACACTCAGTGAGACCTAGTATCCCTTTTCTTTTCTTTATTGTTTGCTCATCAAATGAAATCTATTTTTTTTTTGGGGTTAAAATAACCCTCTTGCATACATTGATTGCATGCTTGTCTTAGTTCATCTAGTAACTTAGGAGGTAAAGTAATTAATCATATATTTCACACTTTTTATCACACACTTAATCCAAACCATAAAATAATTAACACATCAAAATATATTTGAGACAAGGCTCAACTAGGATTTCATCACCTAGTGGTAACCTTACCCCTTCTCAGCTATCCTACTTGGATTTAAACACCAAAGGGAGAACCAAATCATCTTTCTAGTTGAGTATAAACTCTAAACTTTGTATATTTTAGCTAAGCACCTGACACCCCTATCACTACGGTGTGTGAAGTGAGGGGGTAGGCCCCAATACCAATCCATGTACTGAAGTTCAACATAGATATTCTCTTTAGCACCTAAACTCAACCCAAAACCAACCTTAGATTTCATTTTTAGTACCTCATATATAAGCCAAACTCTCTCTTCACACTTTCTAAGACATAAGCCAAAAGCAATCTAAAAAGAATCCAAGGATTTAATGCACTTTTAGTGTGCATTATTTACCTTGAATTATTATTTTTTGATTTCTATTTTTTTGAGGTGTGAGTTTCATCATATTATTTATTAGTTTATCACATGGTATTTACTAGACAAAAATTGAGAAACCAAACCAATCAACCACCACCTTCTTCTTCTTCCTCTATGGAATATAATTCTAATGATGAGGGTTCACCTCATGTTTCTTCCTCTCCTACTAGAATTATAATTGTTACTAAGGGTGATGAGAATTTTGTCACCTTCATTGATGAAAACCCCATGGCCCTTCAACATTATATTAACAACTTACCTCACCATACCTCTATTAATTTTGTTCCTCCTATAGATCATTCTTATGGTATGCCTCCTCATCTTATGGTGGGTGTTACCTCAACCCAACCCTTGTTGACCCAAGCCTCTTATTCTTCCAACATCCCATCTACTACCACTACCCAAACCTAATCCAACATACCAAGTTCTAACCAAACACATCCTACCATACCCTACACTTCCCATATAATTTCAACTTTACCTTTAGTTACCTATACACCACCTACCATGGGGTTATCTTCTACACCCATTTCCACCCTTCCTTTTATTACAACCATCCACCAACTTCTACCCCTTTTGAGAACTTTTTGCTTTCTATACCTAAAATAATTCTACCCATTAGAACTAGAGTCACCACTCAACCTCAACCTACCCAACCTCAACCCACTACCTCAACCATACCTTTAAGTCAACCCACATCTATCTCTCAACAAGTACCCATGAAAACCTATCAATATATCCCTAACCCACAAGGATACATAATACCTTCCACCCAACCATTTATGCCATTCAATCCTTATGTGTCACCCTCCCAACCTCTTATGACCACTTACAAATAGGTGGCTTATTTTGTACCTTATATCACTTATCCAAACGTTGCTACCACCCAACCTCAACAAAATTTACTCTTTAATTATGTAGCTTCTCAACCCCAACCAAATTTGATCAAGATGTTAATGGAAAAAATGGACAATCTAGAGTCATCTATCTCTAGGTCTCATAACCTTTTATCCTATGGTCAAATTTGTAATAAACCCATCCATCCATTTGTGCCCATCCATTCTTATCCTCTTTAATAGGAATTGCCCAACTTTTCCAAATTCCAAGGCAAGGAGGACCCTCAACAACATTTGAGATCATTTCATCATCATTATTATTTGATCACATATGATGATTCTCTCCTTCTTTGAACCTTCCCCATGTCCTTATCAAGACCATCCCTTGATTGGTATAGTGCTCTTCCCATACACTCCATCTTTTCTTTCTCCCAAGTGGTCTAAATATTTCTAGAGCATTTCTCAATAAATATATCCAAAAAGGTTTCTATTATTGACCTCTATTCCATTAAGCAATTTGATGACGAGTCAATTGTTGATTTCATGACTAGATGGAGAGGTCTCATCAACCAAATTTATTTCTCCTCACCCCAACTTGAATTGATTGAACTCTTCTCTTGGAGTTATGCCAAACATATTACCCCCACTTTTCAAGTTCAAACTTTTATAACTTTTGATGAGACATTTACCATGGCATGTAAACTTGAAAAATGAGCCATTGATAAAGGGAAATTAAAGCTACAAAATAAGAATTTTAGCTTTAAATCTAATGACCCTCCCTCCACCAAAACCACTAACTAATCCAACCATCCCAATACCAAATAAAGTCATCTACAAACTTAGTTGTCCTAAAAATTACTCCACCTCCCATTGTCAACCAACCCCATCAAACAAAATATTCCAACCCCTCTTACTAACAAAACCAAAACCAAAACCAACCTCTTCCATGTTAGATGGTGGAGCCCGATCTTATTTTAATGCCCAGTTTCTGACAGGGGGGTATGGGGGGGTAACGCCCCCCACTAGGGTCACTATGGGGGTCCAGGGGGGAGATGACCTATTTTGGAGCCCCCCTAGTGGGGGTTTAGGGGCAATTCCCTCAAAGCAATTTTTTTTGAAAAATGCATTATAAAATATTATAATTTCATAGTTAATTTGGACTGTTTACTATTAGGTTTTAGATCTAATATTAGATATTAAGTTAGTGCATTTTTGCCCTAATTTGTAACCCTCCTTTGATATGAGGGCATCGTAATCAAGTAAAAAAGGGTGAGAGTGAAGAAGATATTGAAATGGATTTATTATAAGTTTTTTCCTTTATTTTGTTGGACTGAATAATAAGGAGTGATAGTTTTTATGTGGATGTAGCCCATATTAGGTGAACCACATTAAATATATGTCTCTATTCTATTGAGTTTTCTAAATTTTAATTCTATCTTTATTTCATTATTATTGCTCTACATTTTATATTCCTAAAAAATGGTATCAGATCCAAAGTTTTATTTGGCAAATAAACACACAAGAAAAGAGGTTTTCTAGTTTAAGTGGGAGCAATGGTAGAAAAAGGCAAGTTTAAGGTCAAGAAGTTCAATGACCAAAACTACCAGCTATAGAAGATGGAAATAGAGGATTATCTATATCAAAAGGATATTTTTCTACCATTGGGTGGAATAACAAAGAAGCCATCAACTTTGAAGAATGAAGACTGGGAGGTTCTTAACAGAAAGGCACTAGGAACAATACGACTATGCCTAACAACATCAGTGGCCTTCAATATTTTAAAAGAAAATACAACAAAAGATGTGATAAAGGCATTAGATAGAGTGTATGAAAAAACCTCAATCTCCAACAAGGTATTTCTTATGAAGTGTTTATTTAATCTATAAATGTCAAAAGGTGGGTCTATTGCTGACCATTTAAATGAATTTAACATGGTCACAAATCATGCAAGCTCTGTAGGAGTAAATTTTGATGATGAGTTTAGGGATATTTTGATTCTATGCTCATTTCTAGAAAGATGGAATGGATTGGTCATGGATATGATCAATTTTGTCTCTAGTTCAAACACTTTAAAGTTTGATGATGTTATTGGTGTTATCCTTAGTGAGGAAATGCAATGGCAAAGCATAGGTGAGACATCAGGTACTGCTTTGACTATGGAGAGTAGGGGAAGACAAAAAGATAGAGGAAAGGGCCTAGGGAATCATGGGAATTCTAAGAAGGGTAGATCTAAATCCAGAGGAACATTGGTGTGCTGGATTTGTGGGAAGAAAGGACACCTAAAGAAAGATTGTTGGTTTTGAAAAGGAAAACAAGGAGATAGACAACAAGATAAAAATTAGGAAGCAAATGTAGTAGGTGATGTGTTACAAGATTATTTAATCCTATATTTAGATAATATTAATGATTCTTTTGTGTTAGATTTAGGGGCTTCATTTCATACTACACCCCATAAGAAACATTTTCAAGACTATGTTTAAGGTGATTTTAGGTAGGTTTATTTGGGTAATGGTGAACTCTGTAAAATTATAGGAAAGGGAAAGATACAAATAAAATTATAAAATGGAAATAAATGGTTTTTGAAATATGTGAGGCATGTTATCAAGTTGAGAAGAAATATAATTTTAGTAAGACAACTAAGAAGTGAGAGCTATATAGTTACATTCCTTGAAAATTCATGGAAGGTCACTAAAGGGTCATTGGTAATAGCAAAAGGAGAGAAGGTAGGCATATTGTATTTATATAATGGTGATGTTAAATATTCTATTTATATAGCTTCTATAGAACTAGATACAAAATTATGGAACCACATACTTGGGCACATGAGTGAGAAGGGGATGTAAGTTCTTCACTTAAATAATTTATTGTTAGATTTGAAGAAGGTGGATTTGGATTTCTGTGAGCACTATGTGTATGGAAAATAGAAGAGAGTTAGATTTATCAGAGTTGGGAGGATAAATAAGGATGAAAAGTTAGAGCTTGTGCATACATATTGTCATGCAGACTAATTCCTTAGTGATTATCAAATTCACCAGTCTGATTAAACATTAATTGTCAACCTAAGGTACATAATCTTTTCAAAAATGTTAGCACTATATATGCATCATTGATTCAAAAATTAACTTGATTTTCCAATTGTAGTACAATGAATTTATGATAAATTTACTAGATAGATATATTATGAAACTACTATGATATAATAATAGAACTATTCCACACTTATGTACGATTCATACATCACACTTATATAATCAAACTTAATAGTAAAATCAACTTACACAACACACTAATAATTAAAGAGGGTCATGACCTTCATAGTAGCTCATTTTGAGGGGGCCCTTCCTCATTCAAAACTGAGCTCCAATCCCTCTCTAAGAGAATTCACAAACTTCTTACAAATTCAAATTTCTCATTACTCAATTTTGAATACAAATGCTATAGTTTAAAAACTTTTGCTATTACCTTCTCAAAATTATCTAACTCCTAGTCTGATCTAGGTTTTGCCTTTAAATATAAAAGGTAGTTTATTGACTCAACCAAAAACACCAAACTAGGAAAAAATATAAATACTTATAAACTACCCCAGTCAACATTCAAATGGTTAGTACCTAAAGTTACTTGTTTTAGGTTTGGCTAGGTTAGAGACAAGGCATACTATTTTGTTGTTTTATATTCTTTTATCTTTTCTCATTATCCTTATCATTCCCATCTTTGGCAGCACATCCAATGTCTCTTTGCATGTACAAAATCTATACAATAAATATGATTCTTCCCAATCATCCATTTGGTTTCCCAAGATATTTGGATGTGTCTATAAGATCTCATAAATAATGACTCTATTTTACATATTGGCTACATGCACTATACAATAGCTATAGAAAACCTATAGGTGAAATATTTAGTTATTACAGACACTCTACAGTGGCTATAGGTAACCTATAGTTGAAGCCTAAAATTGCTATGGGTATTCTACAGTGGCTGTAGGAAACCTATAGGTAAAGTCTATAGTTGCTACAAACATTTTTCAATGGTTATAGGCAATCTGTAGGTGAAGCCTATAGTTGCTATGGTCACTCTGTAGTGGCTACAAACAAATTGTAGGTGAAGTTTATAGTTGCTATAGGTAGCCTATAGTAGCTATAGCTTAGAAATATTTTGCAGCTTTTCATGACCCTTCAAATTATTATTAGATAAAGTCACACCAATATAATTCAATCAAGGAAAAGAATCAATAATTCATAACATAACACACACACACACACATACACACATATATATATATCAATGAACATACAAAATCCTAACTTCATTCATTTATTTTTATTAGTGATGGATAGATATGGGATTTACATAGAAAAAGACATAGACTAAGCATAAATGAGGTTATAAAATTAAGAAATTAGTGGCCTCATCACTTCCCCCTACTTAGCCTCTTGCTTGACCTCAAGCAAGCCTTGGTTGCATTCAAAAACCATAAAATTTTCTAAAGTTTATGGGTTCAAGATAGCTTGAACCCTCTAAGATGTAAAAACCTTTAGAATTCTCAATGTGTTCCCATCTTTTCTTATCTCCCTCTTTGTCATCTGAAACATTTCCTTCTCAGTCAGGAATTGGGAACCAAAATATAGGGGGTTGAAACATTAATCCTAACCATTGTATTCTCCACTTCTTGACAATTTCAATATACAAGTATACTCTATAGATGGCCTCCCTAAGGTTTTGAGGGGAGTATGGTTCCTTTCTTTTAAGGCATCCAAAATTTATACCCATCTATGAGAGTAGGAAATAAAAATTTACCTTTCATCTCCTTCTATGAGACTTAAATAGTGGTTTTAGACTTCCACTTGCTTTCTGACAACCCATTCCTATGGAGCATTTATGCTCATAAATGAGGTCCATTCCTCCACTATAACATCTAAATCTTTGGATTCACTCTGGATCATCAGGGTGGCTTCTTTTTTATTTTCTTGATATTCTTCCATTTGTTTTCTTCTTTCAATTTTATTCAAAACATATGAAGAAAATCCATTTAATAGGACATCCCCCAACTAGATGTTGGGATTCCATTCTGTATCATTGGGAACATCATATTGGTGAATGTAGAATTCACTTTTTTGGGCTTGAAGATTAGGATCAACATGTCTATACTCATTAAAGAAAGATCTTGGGTCACATTCCATATAATATTGATCATTATTAATCCTATCATACCTAAATTTTAACCATTTTTATTCCAAGTATACAACATACACCCTAGAAGGGGGTTTTCACTCCATCAATAGTTTAGTAGTTTCATGCAATTTTTCAATCTTTTCCTTCAGATATCTGATCCTAATTTTAGTAAATACTAATTTTTCTTATAATTCATCATGTTGTTATTTTGATTCAATATATCCCTTAAATCTCTACACCAATTCTTTGTGGTAGGCTTCATTCTTATTGAACTTTTCCTTCAAAAAAATTAAAAGATCATCATTCTCTATTGGAGTGGTGGTTGAGAAATCCACATCAATAAATTTTTCTATAGTAGGTGTTGGTGTAGTGGGTAATGGAGGAAGAAATCCCTGATAGAAGGGTACCAAAGCTAGATCATACTCTATTACAGGGGCTTCTATGGCCAAGGTGGATGAGGATGCTACATGTTCCTCCAATATCTTCTCTTTGTCCTTAAAGGGTTCTACAAACTCTATTACTCCCAAAAGCATTTTAATGCCTCATTTTTCTTTTCGATCTGTTATCTCATTTTTGAGTCTGTATATTTCCTCCATATCTTGTTACATTATTTAGAACTCCTAATTATGAGATTTTTTTTATTCTCTTCCTTTTTCCATAACCTCTTCTTCAACCAATTCTTCTTCTCCTACATGTTGCTCCACCTCCCTCAATTCCTCCTCTATGTATCCAATGTTTTTGAGGAGATCAATTTCCTCCTCAGTGAATCTAGATGGGAGAGGTGACTTTTCTACTTTTTATACCTTAGTAGATATTTCATCAATAGACCATTCTTCTATTTCAAATCAATCAAGGGTTTTCTTAAGCCTAGGCTATTTCCTTGGTTCTTCATCATCACTGATAGCTATGGTTAAGGAGGCTTTAGTGGTCTTTTTTTTCTTCATCCTTTGAGATATCTTAAGAGGAGGTATCCTTATTTTTGACACCATGGGTATCTTCCCCTTGGTTTTCATTTTCCTTATAGGAGGGGTGACTAATGGAGTTTATGTTTCTTGTGCAATAGTTGATAGACAACTTCTTCTTGTCCAATAAAAGATAGTGTGGAGGAATCAATTTGAGGTGAGGAAATAATGGGAGAAGGGACATGCTATTATGGGATTTCCTCCTCTATGCCAAAAGGGAATAAGATTAGTCTTCTCTTCTTCTTCTTTCCTGTAGTAGTCTCAGATGGACCTTTAGTGGCTACATGTTGACTAAAAACACTAATGCCCTCAACATCTTCCTAAATAGTTTGTTGGGGCTGATCCGTAAGGGATTCCCTCTCATTAGTTTCATCTTCTTGCTGGGGTGCAATATTTTCTAGGGTCTAAAATTGCTCCCAAGTGAGGTCAAGTTTGACAGAATCTACTCCTTGTTTAATTATGAGCCATATTAGGTAGTGGTTAGATAGGGCTATTTTAATGCCCTTCTGATATTCTTTGGACATTCTTTTCAAAATATTCCATAATAAATTTGGAACATTAATGACTCTATTATGTCTTAAATGATTTCAAAATTTTAATTAGACAGTGTAAATGAGGAAATACCTTCCCTCATAGGCCATGCACCTAATAATATATGATGCTATCTCTCTCCATTCTATAGGTAGACTAAGTCTTTCCATACATCATTTATTTAATACTAATCTTTCATTTGCTTGGCAAAAATTCTACTTGGCTTCTTGGCCATTGGGTCTATCTTGCCAATTTTCCCCCATGCTTGGTAGCCTAATTACTTGGCTCACCAAGGTCTCAGTAACTATAAATGTGATGCCACATATAGTGGCTTGGTTTCCATCAAAATAACCTACAAATTCTCTATCAAGAGGCTCTAAAAAATGTTGTAACTGTTCAAAATAGGTGGTCTAATTAGCTCTATGGAAGACATCCCAACTAGCTTGGTATCCCCATAAGTGCCTATGGTTTGAGGGCTCTCTCTACATGACTGAACCTCCCATTTTAGCTTCTCTATCAATCCCTTCAACTAGTAATCAGATTCACACTCTTTACACCTATAGAAATCTACCTATAATAGGTTTGTTCTATAATGGCAAATGTGGGGTTTGTAGGTTTCAAGGTTTGGTTCATGAATGGTGAATATGAAGTTGTCAGTTGTAGGGTTTAGCTCAATAATGGAAGATGTGAGGTTGCAAGTTATAAATTATGGCATCTCAAGGGTTCCTATGGCACATGAGGTTCTAACCCATAACATTCTCCTCACACTTGAGCTATCACATGTCCTCAAGTGATGTGAAATGAATAAGAAGTATGGGATAAGATGAGTCATCATGAGGAATAAAAGTGTAGGTTTAGAGGTGATGTGATATAATTTTTGAATGAATGACTAAATCCATAATTAAATATACTTTATTAATAATATATGTGTTATATTAGAATAATAAAGATAGTTTCAATGATGAAAGATATAATGTACTTTTTAATAATGGCATTCTTGATGTGATGCCTAGGGAGTCACATGTGTGTTGGCATGAAAATATTTACATGTGAATGATTAATGGATGTAATGATTGGGCTGATAGTTAGAACTAGAGTGAAGTGGACCCTTTGTGAAGTGATTGGGAGAACATCGATGGTTAGGCATTGATGATGCCTATAACTCACATGCATGTGATGTAGGACAACCTACATGGAACAAGGGTCTAAGACTTGGAGGATAAATGATTTTTATCATATAATAAGGTGGAAATTGAAAATATGAGTGATCTAAGTGATGGGTTGGAAGATCCTGAGTAGGTAACTGAGGGCATTACTACCTAGTGACCATCTACATGAATCGGCTGATCAGTGTCTGGATGTTGCTTATGCCCTAGAGGTTGAGTTCCTAGTGGGATTGGCTATAGTAATCAATAAGGTCTTCAAACATGAAATCTATGTGCCAAATAAGTTTGAGATCTTACTAGTCAACATAGTAAAATTATCTTCATAAAATGACTAGAATTGAAAATGAATCATGAGTGTCCCTGTGGGCAAAATTTTTGGTCTACAACACTTCCACATGGAAAGGGAAGTTGTATGCTTTGTTTTGGCTCTATAACTTGGTATTCATGGGTAGTTTTAGGCAATAGATATGACATTTACTACCCTAATCTTCCTTCATTATTCCATGAGGTTATCTGATGACTTTCATGTAATGCCCAAAAGCCAATAACCAAGCCATCAGTGAGAGATATATGAGGATCTATCTTTCATGATCTATATAAAGGTGAGAATAAGCATGAGAGGGTACCTATAGAAACTATAGAAGTTCCTATATAAAGTTGCAAATTAATGGCCAACTATGTATAAGGTGCCCGTAGTAGCTACAAAAATGCCCATAGCAACTAGAGAAAACCTGTGTAAATAGTTGGGATTTGAGGAATTTCCCTCTCTCTGCTTCCTTTTTCACGTTCCATTATTATTTTTTGTTTTTACCCCTAAATATCCAGAAATATATTTTTATACTTAGGCCATTTTTATAGATCTAGGTAGACATCACACTGGTTTTCTACCCAGAAGCTGCCAACAATGCCCAAAAATAGGTTTTCATTGTTGGATTTTTTTTAACTCTAACTACTATTTTCAGTAGAATGTTATTCAGGGTCTTGGCCAAGTCACCTAGAAATGTGACTTGTCAAGGACTAGGTGAAGGTCTCATTCATCATACCAGAGGAGGGCAAGGATGTCCTCCTCTCCTTCTTCATTTGAGTGTGGACTAGTGTTCTTGTTGTCTAGTGAGGCAACATGCCTATCTAGGACATCATTGTATCCATCTTGTAACTATTGGCATATGTGATTGGTAAATTCTTCTTGAGTAAGTGGACTTTTGTACAACTTGAGTCTATGGGCATTGACTAGTAGATAGCATCTCACTGGATTAATAGTTTGGAGTTGGACTACTCCATTATAAAAAACATGCTCAATCTCAAAAGGACCAAGCCATCTGGTTTAGAGTTTACCCTTGTGGTCCTTGTATTTGGAGTCAAAAAGAAGGGCCCAATATCCTATATAGAATTACCTAGTTTTAATGTACCTATCATGCCATCCAATCCACTATTATTGTACAAGCATTATCTTCTATAATGCTTATTGTCTATATTCATCTAAGGCATTCAACTACAAAATCCTTTCTTTTTGGGCTTCAGATATATTCATCCTAAGTTCTAGTGCTATCTATAAGGTCTTGTGCTCAAATTCAATTGGAAAGACATGTTTCTTTCCATAAACAAACTCATATGGAGTGAATCCTATAGTGATCTTTCATGTGATTTAGTAAGCCCACATAAATTCAAAAAGCTTAGCTTCCCAATCCTTATGAGACAGACTAACAATATTTGTCAGAATATTTTTTAACTCTCTATTGGTGACTTTTACTTATCCATTAGACTATGGATGATATGGAGTTGATTTCTTATGCCTAATATCATATTACTAGACTAATGTAGTAATTCAATTAGCAATGAATTGGGGTCCCTAATCAATGACTATTTCACTTGGCACACCATATCTATTAAATATTTCTTCATAGAGGAAAATTGCCACCTTCTCATCCCTAACATGTGTAAGATCCTTTACTTCCACCCATTTAGTGATATAGTCAGTACAGACAAGGATGCACTCTTTTTTGTTGGATTTTAGATCAAAAGGTCCTATAAATTCTAGGTCCCACTTTTAAAATGGTTCAAGCACCATCTAGGGCTACAAAGGCATTTCATCTAAATGTGTGGGTCTCCCAATATGCTGATATTTATCACAACAAGCAATATATCTTATTTCATCTTTATGGAGTGAGGGCTAATAGTATCTTGTATTCAAAATTTTGACTATTGTATGCTTGGCTATAAAGTTTCCTCTATAAGGTTCATTATGGTAGGCTTTGAGGATATCTGGAACTTTATTTTCTCTAAGACATCTTTTGATGATAGAGTCAGGCCCAATATAGAAAAGGAATCCAGACAACCATGAATCTCTAGTACTTTTGTGAATCAATGCTCACTTCTATTTGGAGAGGAAGTAATGTGGAAGTAACCCTATTATAAGGTAGTTAACAATATCAACATACCAAGGTGTGGTAAGGGTGAGAGATAATAGGTGCTCATCTAGAAATGAGTCATCCACTATGGTATCTGCTTCAAGGGTTTTTTGGCATGATAAAAAGTTAGCCACTACATTGTCCCTATGAGGATTATCTACAATGGTGATATCAAATTTATATAATAAGAACAACCATATTATCACTATGTTTGGAATAGCTAGTTTGTTCATAAGGTACTAAATGGTTGCATGGCCTATATGAACAAATCCCTAATACCTAGTGATGTAGTGATGGAACTTGTTGATACCATAAACTATCGCTAATAAATATTTTTCAATAATTATGTAATTTAATTTTGTTACATATAGGTTTTTGATTACAAAATAGATGGCATAATTGAGTGCTACCTATTTTTAGCTGAGTACAAATCTAAAGATAGTATTTGAAACATTTGTGTGACTATGGAAGGGAATCTTCCAATTAGGACCATGTAGAATAGGGGTGGTGGTCAATAATATTATTAATTGTTTGAAGGTTGTATCACAAGCAGGAATCTAGAAAAATTTAGCATCTTTAGTCAGAAGGGTGAACAATGGTACTGCTACTTTACTAAAATTGTTTATTAATCTCTTATAATAACTAGTATGTCTTAAAAAACTCCTAACATCTTTATATTTTTGAGGAACATGCAAGTTTTTGATGATGCTGATTTTTTTAGGGTCAACATTAATTCCTTCAACAGATACGTGGTGACTAAGATAATAGCTTCTATCATAAACATGTAACATTTCTTATAGGTAAGAGATAAATGGTGCTCCTAATAGCATTACAACACTTTTTTCAAGTTGTTGAGGCATTCATTAAATGTCTTTTCATAGAAAATGAAGTCATCCACAAAGATTTCTACACATTCATTGGCTATATCTATAAAGATACTCCAGACAACCCTTTGAAATGTTGCCAGAATGTTACATAGCCCAAAGGGTAATACGACATAAATATAAGTACCCTAGGGACAAGTAAAGGTGGTCTTTTCCTAATCCTCAGGAGCAATTCTAATTTGGTTATAATCACTAAAGCCATCTAGAAAGGCAAAATATTTCTTCCCTACTAGTGTGTCCAACCCTTTGTCAATGAAGGGTAGAGGAAAGTTATCCTTCCTGGTTGCTGTGTTGATTTCCCTATAATCAATGCATATATCCCATTCTCCATATTTATTTGGTATAATTACCAAAAGTGACACCCATTCACTATTAGAGATAGGATATATAAATCTAGTAATCAAAAGTTTTTGTAATTCCCTTTTTGACTATTTCTCGAAGAGCTAGATTCATCCTACATTGTGGCTATCTAATTAGTTAGCACTCTTCTTTGATGTAAATATGATGTATTCATGTTTCTAGGTTGATTCCTTTCATATCCTCATAATCCTATACCAAATCACGTTGGTTTTCATGCAACATGTTAACTAGGGATTTTTCCTCATTTAACTCCAACTTGCTATTAATAAGTAATGCTTTTTCTAGAGAGATTTCAATTTACTATGAGAGTGCTTTCATTATTTCCATATTACTAATGGATCTGGTTTTGTTGCAGATATGAGGTAGCTTTTGGTGGAATGTTTTCTATACAAATTATCAAAATTATCCAATTTATAGAAGATAGAAAATAAGCACTCAACACATTACAAGTGGTTGAGATCTGTAACAGTTTGGTAATTATGCTGAAGAATATTGGAGAGAATGGTATCTTCATCTTGATCAGCCAATGTGCATGCATGGTCTATGGTAAGTAAATGAATCAAATAAGGCTAATTTGCCTCATCTTCTTCAACCCATAATGTAGGTTTTAGTGTAAAAAATGATTGTGTTGGGGGATAAAGAACCAACTGCTTAGTGTGGTAGCCATTGGATATCATCATGTTACCTATTCTATAGCTGATGAAGGCATCAACTATGGTAAGCCAAGGTCATCTTAATATAAGGGGGTATCCACCTAAAGTAGACTTAGGCTACAACACAATGAAATATATAGGATAATCCTAATAATATACAATGATTACAAGATATTCAATGATTCCCTTTCATCTGACTATAGACCTATTAGCCATTTACAATAGTGTAGATGTGGGATGAATATTATTTAGTTGTAGTTTGTGCATAGTTTCAGTTATCATTATAATTATTATAGCCCTCAAGTCTATTAATGTGTTGGATAATTACTGGTCATGGATTTGGATTGTTATTATTAGGCATCATGGTTTTTAATATTTTCTTGGTAGGGTGTTCTCCAGCATGTTGTCTGCTAGCTAGCCAATCACATGCACAGTATTGAGATCTTTTTTCTTCCTTCCTAGTTTTTGTAGATAGAGGTCTCTAACAACTTTGGAATATATGGGTACATCCTTGATGGCCTAGAATATAGGGATTTTGATATAAAGGTTTTTAAGTTATATCAAAGGTTTAATTGTATGACATTGAAGGCTGAGACATTTAGAAAATGGGGGGGGCGCTATTTCATCAACACATTTATTTACCAGTTTAGAGAGTTCTTGAGGTGATGGAGGTGGGTTAGCATGTTCTTTTGGGGTTTCATCATCTAACTCCCTTATTATGGGTGGCACTGAGGGTAGTAGAATTTTCCCTAAATAGAGGTGAAATTCATTGATATTCATCATGTATGATAGATACTAAACAAGCTTAGTACTAAATGTGGATTACACCAGCTTATTTATAGGATTCTATATGGGTTGGGTAAGTAGCTAGTTAGGCATGGGTGTAGCTTGTGTATTGGGCATAAGAGTAGAAGGTTGTTGTTGTTTTTTTAGAGGAAATCCTCCTGGAGAGCTTTCCCATGGCTGGTTAGGTCTCAAGGGTTGTTGCCATTGGTTTGTGAAGGGTGGGCCTTGGGGTAGTTGCCAAGCTTACATCCAAGATGGGGATACATTTTGTGGAGGATTCCAAGAAGTGATGGGGTAGCTTGCTTGAGGTGATTGGTAGCTATAATTAAGAGGTAAAATGTTCATCCAAGGACTAGTCCAATTGGGAGTAGCATTTTAAAATTGTAAATTAAAGGAGGTAGAATTTACAAAAAGTGGATTTTGTCCCATACCTTGATAAGGTGGTAATTGAACCCATGGATTTCTTTATGAACCATAGAAAAATTGGTCACTATCTCCTCCTACAATGTGTAGCTCTACTATTTCTAGTTCTTTAGTTTTGATGTGAGCTACTTTAGCCCAAACCTCATGACATCTATAATCAACCTTTTTCTTCTTACAATCTGTATGATAAATGGTCAAGGCTTGATCCAAAGCTACTTATTTTTATCTTAAGTACATGCTATCCAATTAGGTTTCCAAATGGCTAATGATATCCTATTTAATGTCTTATAACATGTTACTAACTTCAATTTTTGATAGGCCATTTGTAGCTACCAATGGAAGCTTGCTACCCCTGACTTTTTTTATGTCAGATCTAGAATAATTATTTCTTAGCTCTTTGATATCTAAGAATGGTAGGTGAGAAATATCCCCTCCAATCATTAGGTCCAACGTTTCTAAATAATCTTCTCTGACTCCTTTCAGGAAGATGAGTTTCAAAGGTTATTTTTCAAGTGCATTTGTCTTGAGTTTTTGTACACTGAACATGAAGCAATCAACATAGTCCTTTAAGGATTCATCCCCCTCCTGAGTCATCTTGAAGATGTCATTTCTTCTATAACTTCTTCCTCTTCCATATTATTGATACTTGGCCAAAAATTTCTTTTTCATGTCCTCCCAAGTGTAGAATGAATTGCTACCTAGTTCCATAAACCAACAAAGTGTTGAGTCTTTGAGAGTAGCTAGAAAAAGTTTCAATTTTTGTGCATCCTACCTGTAGTCATAGCTTCTACAGAGGATATCAAATTTTAACAAGAATGTGTCTAGGTATTTTTATAATGTACCTCTAAAATTGGATAAGGCTGAGGGTGAAATGTTTTTCATTTATGTTATACTTGATGCATCTGGAATAGGAAATTCAAAAGTAACTATGTCTAGAGTCCCATTGTCATCCATAAAGTCTCCTTCTCTAGTCATGAAAACTCTTCTTGTGATATGGATAGCAAAGATACTCAGGATCTCATCCTTAAACTCTATGTCAATCCCTTGGTCAACACAATAATAAACATTTGTCTATTGATCCTCAATCTTTTTACTAGATGAAGGGTCTAAAGATTCTCTTGAGCTTCCTTTTATTTTATTAAAAAAGCCTTGTTGTAATGTTGTAATATGTTACTTTTTAGAGTGTCTAATTTGTGTAGTTCCTCTCCTTAATTCATTCTTACTAACTTAGCTAATGATTCTACTTCTATTTCCTTTCTCAGAGCCAATAATGTTTCTTCTGCAAGCTGCCTCCTTCATTTTATAGTGTTCTCTTCTTCAAGAGCCTTTCAACTTATGGTATATTCTTCTACAAGATTATGAGTTACTATAGGTATTTATGGTTCTTTTCCAAAAATAACTTGTGGCTTAATTGGTATAAATCTCCCTCAAAAATCTCTTTCTCTGCATAAATGTTATGCCACTCCAACTGTCCTATCCCTTCCTGCATATTTTTTTTTTCATTTTTGTGTGTTCAAGGGGTTTGTTTCAGACCAATTTTTTTTAAAAATAATGTAGAAATAAAGTAATTCTAAAATAAAAATAACATGAATTGAAATTCTACTTCTATAAAGTAGTAAAGATTATCTACTGAAAGTGGGAAAATTTATTCTAAAAAGTAGGAAATGAAAGCAAGAAAATTTATTCTAGAAAGTAGGAAAATTAAAAGCACATTTTGCCAAAAATAAATCACTTTTATAGAAAATAAATTCTAAAAACATGAATTAAGTAACTTATACACTATTTACTTCCAAAAACTTAGACATCTAGCATAAGACACTGTAGTACCCTCACTTGACTTGCCTAGATGGAACTATATATCCAGGAACATAGACATCTGGCATAAGACACTGTAGTGTCCTCACTTGACTTGCACGATTGGGTAGAATAGTGCATTAACAATTTTTTTTATTGATTGATTTAGAAACAATAATTGACACCCTCCCCAATAATGGTGCTAAAATATTATGCAGACTAATTACCTAGTGATTACCAGATTCACTAGTCTGATTAAACATTAATCATTAACCCAAGGTGCGTAAGCTTTTCAAGAGTGTCAGCACTATATATGCATCACTAATTCAAAAATAAATTTGATTTTTCAATTGTATCACAATGAATTTATGCTAAATTTATCAAATAGATATATTATGAAATTGCTGTGATATAATTATAAAACTATTCAACACTTATGTACCATGCATGCATCATACTTATATAATCAAACTTAATAATAAAATTAACTTATACAACATACTAATAATTAAAGAGGGTAAAGATCTTCATAGCATCTTGTTCTGAGATGGCTCATCCTTGTTCAGAACTAAGCTTCAATCCTTCTTTGAAAGAATTCAAAAACTTCTTACAAATTCAACTTTCTCATTGCTCAATTCTAAATAAAAATGCTCTAGTTCAAAAACTTCTACTATTACCTTCTCAAAATTATCTAAATCCTAGTATTTTGACTTTAAATATATAAGGTAGTTTATTAAATCATAACCAAAAACACCAAACTAGGAAAAAATATAAATACTTAGAAACTACCCTAGTCAACCTTCAAGTGGTTAGTAAAAAAAGTTACTTGTTTTAGGTTTGACTGGGTTAAAAATAAGGCATACTATTTTGCTATTTTATTTCCTTTTATCTTTTCTCATTATCCTTGTCTTTCCCATCTTTGGAAACACATCCAATGTCTCCTTACATGTAAGGAATCCATACAACTATGATTCTCCCTAATCATCCATTTGGTTCCCCAAGATAACTGGATGTGTCTACAAGATCTCCTCAATAATGACTCTATTTTTCATAGTGGCTATAGGTACTCTATAGTAGCTACAAGAACCCTGTAGGTGAAACCTTTAGTTACTATAGGCACTCTACAGTGGTTCTAGTTAATTTGTAGGTAAAGCCTATAGTTTCTGTGAGTATTTTATAGTGGCTATAAACAACCTATAGGTGAATCCTACAATTGAGTGAACATTCTATAGTGGCTATAGGCAACCTATAAGTGAAGCCTATAGTTTCTATGAGCACTCTATAGTGGCTATGGGAAACTTGTACGTGATGCCTACAGTTTCTATGGGTATCCTATAGTAGCTATGGCTTAGCAATATTCTACATCTTTTCATGACCCTTCAAATGATTGTTAGATAAAGTCACACCAATATAATTCAATCAAGGAAAAACATCAATAATTCATAACATAACACACACACACACACACACACACACACACACACACACACACACACACACACACACACACACACACACACACACACACACACACATCAGTGAACATATAAAATCATAACTTCATTCATTAATTTGCATTAGTGATGGATAGTTATGGGATTTACATAGAAAAAGACATAGACTAAGCATGGATGAGGATAACAAATTAAGCAATTGGTGGCCTCATCACATATGTATGGGGACTGATTCAGGTATCATCCCTTGGTGGCTCTTTTTATTATATTAATTTTATCGATAATGGAACTAGAAAAACTTTGGATTATTGCATACGAAATAAATCTGATGTTTTTGATACTTATAAGAAATGGAAAGCTTTGGTTAAGAATGAGATAGACAATAAGTTGAAGTGTGTCAGATTAGATAATGGAGGTGAATACTCTAGCAAGGAGTTTGATAATTACTATTTATCCCATGAGATTCATAGAGAGAAGATGGTTCCAAGAACACCACAACAAAATGGTGTGTCAAAAAGGATGAACATGATAATCATGGAGCGTGCAAGAAACATGAGATTATATGCAGGGTTGCCCTTATAGTTTTAGATAGATGTTGTGGATACTGCTATTTACTTAATAAATAGAGAGCCTTTAAGTATTTTGGATGGTGGAATTATAGAGGATGCATGGATAGGTAAAAAGGTAGATTATTATTTTTTAAAGACTTTTAATTGTGAAGCATTTATCCATATTGACTAAGAAAATAGAACCAAGCTTGAGGCAAAATCCAAGAAATGTACTTTTATTGGCTATGGAGTTAATTATTTTTGTTAAAGTTTATGGAATATTGAAAATCAAAAAATCATTAGGAGTAGAGATGTGATCTTTAATGAAAAGGTCATGTATAGAGATCAGTTGTAGGAAAAGAAATAGGAAAAGTCAAGTATAGAATATGCATTACTTGATTAAATTATTGGAAATGAAATTCCAAAAGTGCAAGAAGATTAGAATGTATAACTACAACAAGTACCTCAAACTCTTAGAAGTGTAGTTAGAAGATCTACAAGAGTAAGTAGACTCCATGAACATTACTCTCCTTCACTTTATTATTTATTATTGACTGATGGTGGTGAGCCAGAAAGCTATGAAGAAGCAATGTAGGTAGAAACTAGAAAGAAGTGGGAGCAAGACATGAAAGAGGAGGTGGGCTCTTTGGTATATAACAAAACTTAGGATTTGGTTCAGTTGCCTATAGGTAAAAGAGAATTAGAGAATAAATGGGTTTATAGGTTGAAGGAAGAAGATGGAGGCAAAGAGGTACAAGGCTAGACTTTTTGTAAAGGGGTTTGCACAAAAGAAAGGTATTGACTTTGATGAAATATTTTCTCTAGTAGTTAAAATAAATTCTATAAGAACTATTTTAAGTTTGGTAGTAGTAGAAGATTTTCACCTTGAACACTTAGATGTGAGGACTGCATTCCTTTATGGTGATTTGGAAGAGGAAATATATATGCAGTAGCCACAAGGATACAAATTCAAAGGTAAAGAGAAAATGGTGTGTAGGTTGAAGAAGAGTTTGTATGGCCTAAAACAAGATCCAAGATAGTGGTATATGAAATTTGACATGTTTATGACATAACAAGGTTATAGTAGATGTCATTCTGATCACTGTGTTTACTTTAAGAGATTAGATAATGATAGCTATATTATCTTGTTATTGTATGTAGATGACATGCTTGTTGTAGGGTCTAACATGCATGATATAAATAAGCTGAAAAGAAAACTAGTAGATTCATTTGCAATGAAGGATTTGGGTGCTGCAAAGCAAATCCTCAATATGAGAATAATAAGAGATAGAAAAAATAGGAAATTGACATTGTCTTAAGAAGAATACATCAAGAAGGTGTTAGTTAGGTTCAATATGCAAGATGAAAAACCTATGAGTACACCTTTGGGAGGGTACTTAAAATTAAGAAAGGAACATTGTCCTAAAACATAGGAAGAAATCAATTACATGACCAAAGTGCCATATGCTTTAGTAGTTAGAAGTTTAATGTATGTTATGGTGTGCACTAGACCAGATATTGCTCATGAAGTGGGAGTTTTCAGTAGGTTTATGAAAAATCTAATAAAAGAGAATTGAGATGAAGTCAAATGGATTTTTAGGTACTTAAGAGGGACCACTGATAGACATTTTTGATATGAAGGGTTAGATGTTACCTTACAAGGATATGTTGATACAGACATGGATAGAGATTTAGATGGTAGGAGAACCATATGTTATGTATTCACTGTTGGTGACATAATAGTTAGTTGGATTTCAAAATTGCAGAACATAGTTGCTTTATCAACTACAAAGGTAGAATATATTGTAGCTATAGAAGCTAGCAATGAGATGATATGGATACAATGGTCATGGAAGAGTTAAGGCATAAACAAGAATATTGTAGGTTGTACAATGATAGACAAAGTGAAATTCATTTAGAAAATAACTTGGCATTCCACTCAAGAACCAAACATATACAACTTAGGTATCACTTCATTCATTTAGTTTTGGAAGATGGTCAATTAAATTAGAAAAGATCCATACAAGAAAGAATCTTGTAGATATGCTAACAAAGGTAGTTACTAAAGACAAGCTAGAGAGTTGTTCAGCTTTAATATGTCTTCAAGGATATCAAGGAAGATGAGAAACATGCTAGGGTCAAAGTTCAAAGAAAATTCCAAGTAAGAGTTATAGCAGTGGAGTTACAACAATTAGTCTCCAAGTGGGAAATTATTGGATGGTGGAGGCTGATCTTATTTTAATGCCCAGTTCCCAATAGGGGGTGTTTGGTGGTGGGGGGGGAAATACCCCTACACTAGGGTTTCCATGGTAGTCAAGGGGGGGAAATGACCTATTTTGGATACCCCCCTGGTGGGTTTGGGGGTAGTGCCCTCAAAGTAAAATTTTGTGAAAAATGTATTATAAAATATTATAATTTTGTAGTTAATCTGGACTATTTACTATTAGGTTTTAAATCTAATGGTATAAATTAAGTTAGTGCATTTTTTTCCTAATTTTTAACCCTCCTTTAATATGAGGGAATTATAATTAGGTGGAAAAGGGTGAGAGTGAAGAGGATATTATAGTGGATGTATTGTAATTTTTTTCCTTCATTTTATTAGACTGAATAACAAGAAGGACTAACAGTTTCTATGTGGACGTAACCTATATTAGTTGAACCATGTTAAATCTATTTCACTATTATATTATATTTTCTAAATTTTAATTCTAATTTTTGTTCATTATTATTTCTCTACATTCTATATTCCTAACACTCCAAAACAATATACTCCCATTAGAGAATCTTATATATCAGTTTTGGATAAATTGCTCAAAGCCAACCTCATCCAACTTCCACCAATTAAACCAACCCAAAAATTTGATGTTTCTTTCCCTATATCAAGTTGGTATAATGAGATTAACCATTGTGCCTTTCACTGAGTCATAGGACATGACTTTAATATATGCAATATCTTTAAAAGTCTTATCCAAAACTTGATTGATAGTGGAGAACTTGTGTTTGATAATCCCAATGCACCTCTTAATCGGTCCCTTGACATATTTCAAAAAACTTTTCCCAATCATGCTCCTTTTACCCATCACCATGACAATAAACTTGAATCATCTCATTCTCATAAGGCACACATGATCAATGTTATTAATAGTGAACTCATTATTGAGGAGACCATTACCTCAACCACCTATTCCTCTATTTCACTTATGGAAATGGTAGACTCACCTCATATTCCTTTGGATACCCAAATCGATGACTCAACCAACCCTCCATCTTCATTTGATAAGACCTTAGCTTTATCTACCTCTCCTTTGGTGGAAACACTGAAGGAGACAACCATTGTTTTAACCACCACTTATTCTTCTACTCCACCTATTCAAGTGATAGAACTTCCCTCCATTCCTTTGGAAACTCAAACAAAGGAAGCAACCCTATCCACTCTTTCACTTAGGGAAAACACACCTACCTCCCCCATCATAAAACCATCCACACCCTCTTTGGAAACTATCCCAAACCAAGTGAAGGTTACCTCATCTACTCAACCACCAAGTTTGGAACCCTCCATCAAAAATAAGGATAGAGAAACCATTCCCTCTTCTCCACCTAAGGGCTTAAGATTTGAAACCAATGACCAAGGAATTTAACCCATATACAATCCCTTTTCTAGGTTAGTCTAAAGTTTAGAGTTCACTTCCCAACCCAGTTTTGATAGAGCCACCTTTTGGCATCATATTAGACTCCCTTACCAAAACAAATTTGAATCCTCAACTTCACTTGAATCCAACCTTAAACCCACTATTACATCTTCACCAAATACCTCTTCTAAAGCCATAAGTGAACCATCTCAACCACCTCCACCTAAAATTTCCAAATCACCTTACACTTCTCTCACCAAACCAATAAAAAACCTAGGAATTCTTCCCACACCTAGTCACACTTAACCCCCTTTGAAGTTGGACTTAACACCATCTAGTCTATACCAAAGAAAAATCCAACTAAACCAAATAACAAGGTAGAGTTAACCAAACCTCCACCTCAAAATAGACCCATACCCCCTCCTTCTCACTTTCCTTCTATTTTAAGACCCCATCCTTTTACTATTCCAATTACCTATTCTTCCTCTACTAAACCATCCCCCTTTTTTCCACTAATGCCTGCACCCATCAAACCATCTAGTTATACCTCATTCTTAACTAACTTATCTATTTCTACTTTCCCACCCATATCTAACCCCTCATCATCTAAATATTCCACCCTTAAATCATCAACCCTAAATACAACCATAAATAAGCAATCCCAACTACCTACTAAAACCATTCCACCACCTACAACTTCTAAGGTGAAAACTGCTTCTAAGCATGCTTCCATCCATAAATATATAAAATAATCACCTCCAACACCTTTGAATGAATCCTACTCAACCATCCTATAAAGGTTGTTGCAAAAATATTCCATTAGCTTACCCCCTATCAAACCATTCTACCCTTCCAATACCAAACCCTCCTGGTTCAATGATAACTTGATTTGTGCATATCAAGGGCACCGAGACATGACATGGAAAACTAAAAAACTCTCCAAGCACTTATTCATAGCCTATATGATGAGGATGATCTATTATATGATGAACCTTTTTTACCTCTATTACTAATCCTACCATCAATTCAACCTACCCAACTTTTACCTAGTCTCTCACTCCCACCCAAGATTGAGGAGGAGGAACCCAAGTAAACATCAAACCCATTTATCCACACTATTCATGTGGTTAGTTAATCCAAATCCCAACAACAAGATAAGGGAAAAACATAATCATTCATTCCATAGACTTACCCTTTAACCCGTCAACCTTCCAACCAAAACCAAACATCTACACCTTTGCCTATGCCATGACCAAAGCCCAAAGTATCCATTTTGGGACCCTCTCCCTCTAACCCATATGAATCCACACAATGTATCATGTTGAAATAACTTCACCAGACACTAGTGAAAATGAGCCTCTATGAACTAATCAACACCTCGCCCCACCATCACTAAGCACTGATCGAGGCTTTACAATCCATAGAGGTTCAACTAGATGATCCTCAACCTCTTGCACCCTTTGTTGGAACCCTCTAAATTTTTGCCCTCATCACCTTTTAGGATTATAAAATACCATCTATTTATACTAAAGATCCTAATCCCCCCCTCTTCATCACAACATGCATCAATCAAACCCACATCAAGAGGGTTATGATTGATAGAGGAGCTAACATAAACATTATCTTCTCCCATAAATAGGACCAACTTTGGCTATCCAAAAATATCATGTTAAAAAGTACAATGGTCCTTCACTCCTTTAATGATACCATGGCCACTACTTTAGGGACCATTTTCCTCCACATCCACTTGGGGTCTTGTACCATTCCCAAACTATTTTACTTTATAAAGGGTGAGTTCCAATATAATGTGTTACTCAGATGCCCTTAGATCCATGCTATGAGTTGTGTCCCTTCTACCTTACATCAATGTGTCAAATTTAAACATTAAGGTCAAATTATTACCATCAAATTTGACCCTAGTCCTTTTGCCTCTTACAATATGACATATCAACCTAATAATATTCTTATTCTTTCCTCATCCACCTCATAATCAACTATTAACAACACTACCTCATCATCAGCCAAATCCCACAACACTACCTTATTGATAGCCAAATCCCATAACACTCCCACCCATAATAGTGTAGAAGCCTCAACTAGCTCATCTATTCCTTCTTCCCAGATTATTATAGAGGACCCCTTGGAAACCATGTTTCAACATCTATCCCTAGGGAATATCACCTTTTAGCTTTGGATGCTTTCCCTTCTCAACAAACATATGGGAACCTCAAATATGACCCTTCCTACGATCCCAACATCGGAATCATCATCCCTTTTGGGCTCCCCAATAATCAAAATTTTTTTGTTTGTGGGGGACTTGATCAACCACTTTTCATTACTGCCACTACCCCATTCATCTGACCATTCACCACCTATTTTTCCTACTTGGACAAACCAACCTTTACCAAAGCTTAACTTTACTAGTGTACTTAGAAGGGGTTTAGTCTTGGCCTCTATGAATAGGGAACTCACAAGTTACCCATAATCAAAACTCAAAAACCTCATGAGTTCTTTAGCCTTGGGTTTTTACCACCAAAAGAACCCACCTCACCAAAACCCATCACCACCATCTATGATGAGGATGTCCCATCTTCACCAACCCTCTCTCCCTAGATGTCTAAAGACTCTAATATCATACCACCTAACTTTTTTTTGGGATCAATACCATTAGTTTGGGGCCCCTAACCTATCAAAAGGGTGACCAAACTAAAACCCTTCCTCTCATCCATCTTGAAATGATTGAATGTGATTCTCTTACCATTAACACCATCCAACATTAAGATTATGATTCCATTCTCACCTACATCAATGCAGGGGATTATTCAATTCATAAATATCTCCCTCATGAGAATCAAAATATGCTGAATGAATCCACTCTTGATGTCAACTTGGATACTCAAGATAACCCCCATATCATCAAAATTAGGCAATCTTTAAATTCTATGGAGTAATAAGATTACCCTTCTTTCCTTCAAGACCATAACATAGCCTTTGCTTGGTCCTATCAAGATATGCATAGAATTGACCCTTCTATTTGACTCCATAATATTGTTACACATCCTCAGGCTAAACTAGTTTGGCAAAAGATTTATAGAATGCATCCTCTCATAACCCTCATTGTCAAAGAAGAGCTTTAACATCTCTTATTTATTGAATTTATTCAACCCATTAACTATCCTCAATGGGTTTCCAACATCATTACTATCACCAAGCCCATAGGGGGCCTTTACCTCTGCATTAATTTTCATGACCTCAATCTCACTTACCCAAAGGATGACTTCCTTTTGCCCAATATTGACCAAATTATTGATCTTACAACTAGCCCTAAAATGTTATCTCTCATGGATGGTTTCTTAGGATATAATCAGATCTTGATTACCCCCAAATATCAACATAAAACTTCCTTTATCACCCCATGGAGGACCTTATGCTATAGGTTCATGCCCTTTGGACTAAAGAACACTAGAACAACCTATTAATAGGCTATGACCTATATATTTCATGATCTCATCTATAAAATCATAGAGGACTATGTGGACGATCTCCTTGGGAAATCCAAACACTAAAAGGATCACCTAGCTATTCTTCCCATTATCTTTGATCAACTAATCCATTATCATGTCAATCTCAATGCCAGGAAATGTATTTTTGGAGTCCTATATAGAAAACTTCTTGGCTTTATCATCTCTCTTCATAGAATCTAAATATATCCTACCAAAGTTAGAGTAATCTTAAAGATGCCTCCTCCTACCAACCTTATGAAACTCTATAGCTTTTAGGGGAAGCTCCAATCCATCCGTCACTTCATCTCCCAATTATCTGATAGATGTCAACCCTTTCACCATCTCCTAAAGAAAGACACATCTTTTAAGTGACCAAGGAATGTCAATAAGCCTTTGATTTAATCAAGGAGTATATTCTCTCTTGACCTATTTGCATCCCTCCTAAGGAATACAAGGCCTTTTACCTATATATATCCACCATAGACCATTCCTTAGGGGTAATGTTCACTCATCATGATGAACAGAATAAAGAGCAAGCTATCTATTACATTAGCCACACCCTTATTGAATATGAAACTTGGTATACCCATCCCAAAAAAATCTACCTCACCTTAGTCTTAGTGGCCTTCAATCTCTATCACTACCTTCTTAATAATAAAACATATGTCATCACCAACACTGACCCCCTAAGGTATATACACTCTAAGCCATACCAAAACCAATGTATGTTTAAGTGGCTCATGCTTGTAGCTAAGTTTGATCTTGAGTTCTTTCTATGAAAGTCTATTAAAGGATAAGTCATCACTAATCAATTGGCTGAAGCTCCTCTACTAGACAATCAACCTCTTTCTCTTGCCTTTCCAGATGAGTCTATCATAACTCTTTCTTAGGAAGAACCCACCTACCAAATGACCATATTTTTTGATGGCTTCAAATGCCAACATGGTGAGGGTGTTAGAGTTATTCTCATTCCCCTTAATGGTGAACCTCTTCCCCTTTATTTTAAACTTGACTTCAAATGCACCAACAAGATAGTTGATTATGAAGCCCTAGTCATAAGTCTCCAAACCACCCTATCCTTAGGAGTCAAAATAATTAGTGTCTTTGGTGACTCCCAACTAGTCATCAACTAGGTCAATAGATATTATCAATGTAAAAATGATGTCCTCATAAAGTAGAAATAACTCATGGACTTACTCTTAACATCATTTGATCATCACCTTACTCAATCAGTTCTTCAATCTACTAATAAGTTTATAGACATAATAACATCCCTTGCTTACCAAATTCTATCTCAATCTACCAAATCTAAACTATTTTTCACCATCCATCATTTTATCATACCCTCATCTATTAGTTCTAATATTCCTACCATTTATAGTGTGGAAACATCTCCTTCTAACATTTGGTATGACCAAACTTTTGACTACCTTAACCTTGGCATTATTCCTCCCAACCTTTCAAAGAATGCCTGAAGAGATTTTTTTAGGGTACCTCTCATTACACCACACTAGGGGGAATCCTTTACAAATGTGGTTTCAACAACATCCTTCTCCATTATTTGTGTAGCCATGAAGCTTCCCATGCTATCAAGGAAATGCATGATAAAATATACGGGGGACACTTTAGTGGCCTAGCTGTTGCTAAGCGTTTCTTTCACCAAGGCTACTATTGGCCCACCCTCAATCAAGAATATTGTGACTATATAAATAAGTGTGTCAAATGTCAAAAACATCCTTACTTACATCATGCATCTCCCCATTTCCTTCAAGTATATACAAATTATTGGCCCTTATTGTAACGGGGACTTGACCTTATTGGGGAAATCAATCCCCATTCTTCACAATGGCACCAATATATCATTACTGCCACCAAATATTTCACCAAATTATCAATTTCATCAATCAACATATCATATTTTACTTCGATGTTCCCCATAAAATAATTACTAATAATGGAAAATATTTTAAAAAATAGAAAGTCCAAGGTCTTTGTGATGTTTTTGGCATCAAGTTAAGATTTTCCTCACCTTACCATCCACAATCCAATGGATAGGTGAAAGCATCTAATAAAACTCTCATCAAAATTCTCACCAAAGTAGTAAGTGCTTTAGGTTGGGATTGACACTTTCACATCCCTTTTGCTTTATGGGCCTATTACAATAGTATTCAAACCTCTATGGGTGCTGCCTCTTTCTCTCTCATCTTCGGTGCAAAGTTAGTCTTGATTCTCAAAGTCCAGATTCCATCTCTTTTAATATATTTACATGAAATATTTTTTGAGAGTGATTATCATCAAGAATGCCTCACACATCTTAAACTACTAGATAAACATCACCTCATAGCCCTTAATAATATTCATGTCTATTAGGAATGAATCAAGTGTACATATAATAAACATCTGAAAGAGTGAGAGTTCAACATTAGAGACCTCATCCTTAAGAAAACCAACATGTAACTAATATGGAGAAAAGCAAAAATGGTAAGTTTGATTTCAATTGGCTTGGACCCTATATCATAACCCATAAGTATGGATCATGAGCTTATCATTTTCCCTCTCTCAAAGGCAAACCGGAACTTGAGCCTCTCAATGCTTTGAATTTGTGTCTTTTCTATTATTAACACAAGGATTGAACTCACCTTTGTGTCTAACTTAATTTCATCCCTTGGTTTACAATATTTTCACCTACCTGTCCCTAATACCCTTGGGGATAATTGATTACAACATAGAACCGTGTAATTATTTATCACAGTCATAGCCTAATCTTAAGCATGGGTACCATGGCTCTACCCATGGCATGGTTTTCATGGATACTTTTCATCTCTAATGAGATATAATCACATGATTAGTTATCTTTCACACCACCCTCTCATCTATAATTAACCTTTTGTGCTAAGGTTTTGCCTCCATAAAGGTAAACCTTTGAATTTAATTAGACTTATCGATGTCTAACCTAGTATTCAAAATTGAAAAATTGGGATACTAAAATATCAATTGGGTCCATATCTCTAGTATTGTGGACTGCTCCCCTAAAGGACAACTACCTAAAACCTAAAAGTTGCTTAAAAATAAACTATTCCCTTGAAGGAAACTTTAAAAATCTAATTGTAGACCATTACCTTGAAGGATGGCTAAGAAATAATCATTTGAAGCTTCTTGCATCGATCAACTTCAACAAATTATCAAAATAACAAAAGAAACAAATAACCTTATGTCAAAATCAAAGTAAATAAGCCATAATCAACTCTTATAAGTGCCATTTGTAGACTTCCCACATTGATTAGTCTACGTAATATCCTAGTATGCCATAATTAGCTCTTATATATGGTATTGGTAGTCTTCCTAGATTGATCAATCTACATATCATATTAATGCATGGACTTGTCTATTATAGTTCTTTGGTCACCTATAGAAGGGGCAAGCTAACCCGTATCAGGTTACCATTTCACTTGTTTCCTATTAAACCATCTACTTAGAACCTACTTTCCCTTCACACCTTTTCTCAAATCAAGGGAATATGATCTTACTTGATGTAAAATGATCAAGACACCCTCTTTCTTAATCGAAGCATGCTCTTACAAAGCATTTAATAGGCTTAAGTTCACTAAGTCAACCCAAATATGTTTTATTATTGTTAGGTCTTTTCCAAACCAAAACTTCATGCCTTTTTATTCCCTCCATTAATTAATTCATTAGGACACATGTCTCATTATTCTCCTCTCTTTTCTGCATTTTATGTGTTATCTACACCTAGTTTATGAGATTTCATTATATCTGTGTCATAAAAATTCACAAACATCATTAGTATCATAACATTATGAGCCATATCCCATTTATGAACCTAAACATCATCATATCATAAACCACATCATCTAAATCAATAAACAAAACCATTCTATCTATCTTCATAAACAAACACATCATCCCTCATATACACACAAAACATTAATTAAAAATATCAACATATCAAATTCAAACATCTCATCACAAAACACATTTTAATTCTTTCATCTCACCATCCATAATCTATACCTATCAAAACACAAGACATAAGACATTGCATATTGTCTATCCTCATTTATACACATCTCATCTCATAAACAATAGGGCAAGGGCATCCTGCCATTCATAAAACTTAAAACACATCATACACATTCATCAATATCTAAAATCATAAGCTAACCACATGTCCATAATCCTATCCATAACTCACATCATGTCAACACAACCACATAAACCATGTCATATACATCATAAGCAATCATCACTACACCACATCATAACTATGATCTAATAACCATGTCATATCTATAAACATTATCATCATTCTATCAAAATTTCTACATCAAATAATATATCACAAATAAAAAGCCACCATGATCTTATATACCTAAAAACATCTATCTTATATCCATAAATAACATCATGAAAAAAATTATTCTATCACCACAATCAATATCCATCTTTGACCACATATATATCATATCTATCCATTTAACAAAGCATATACATCTATGAATGAAATCACAAATAGCATAATTAAATCAATCATATACATATCTAAAATCATGCATCAGTAAGCTCATGTCATCATTTATAAACATCATCATTATAACATCATGAACATACATTCATCCATGAATTCCATCATCATAATATACCATTTCCATCATGTGAATAAAACATGAACAAAAATAATCAATCTACATACCCTCTCAAAAAAGTCCTCATTATCATGACACATCAATACATAATCAATAAACATCATAACATAATCATCATCTCATCAATATAATTAACATAATCAACATAATAAAAAATAATCATCATATACATCAATAAGGAAATACATGAAATAATGTATCCATGTATCTCTCTCTCATATACATCTCACATCATCAAAACATAGGCTGATATAAAAATTAAAATGATATACATAATCCCATCTATCAAGCCCTCGATACACCACTACCACTCATCCCATCTGGACCTGCACTACCATCTAGTGGTGGCCCTCCTAATACCCCTGCCTAACCCACTATCAGGGCCCACTATCTTAGAGTAGTGATCAATTGGAACACCTTATAAATTGGACCTATACTCTCCATATCACATCTCCAATGGAAACTATGCTAGCACTATAGCCTCATAATATCTTAGCTCCTCAATGGTGGCTAGGTACCATGTCCTCAAAACTATGTTAGGTGGTCCTAATACTACTGTGGCTACTCCTTCCCTCTATCTTAATAAGTCTCTCTCTTGAGTCATTAACCCAAGAGAAATCCTCATCTGATCACACTCATCAATCACTATCATAACCTACCCTTGTAAGGTGACAATTTATGCCTATAAAATGGCCATCTATCCCTATAATCTAGTGATATGGGCCTATACTAATGCTAGTGATACCTGGGCCTATCCATCTGGTCTTCCACCCTATATTAGTACCCTTACAAGGTCCACATCGATAGGATCCTAACCACCATCACCCCATCCAAAGTTAGCTACTACATATCTAGCATGATAAAAGGCTACATACCCATCTATAATACTAACATCATCAATGGTGGCTCTAGATGGTAGTTCCTCATAGTCTAGTGCAATGTCATATAGCTGTGGCTCTGAGAGTAAGAAATCAACATCCTCCCTCTTATATCATGGGAAATTTGGTTATATCCCCTAACCAAGTCCAAACTACCTCTACACTCACTCAAAAGGGATTAGCTCTATCTCACCATCCCATCTCTTGTAAATCCAATGCCAACTCTATAAGGATAATGTATGGTAGCTATATCCTAACCACCTAGGCCAACCTACATATGAAATCCATACTATGTCAACTACCACCAAACCCTCAAGGGCATCCTAAAACCACTCAATATCTCAGCCACCACCACCTACACCTGTCAATGCATAGTTGCCTCTCCATCATGTGAAACCAACTAGAAATGGCTCTTGGCTAAATCTATCCTAGGGTGTCCACACTAGCCTCAAAACCTATATGTACTCATATGCCTGACAATGGAGCACAAACATAATGCTAATCCCATATCACTTACATGTTCTAAAGGCCCATAACTCTCTATAGATCTACATAAATAACACTAGGGCCCATCCAAACATAGTTTTCCCTAGAAGCCTTTTAACCAACACCCCTAGTAATAGGTATGGGAAGCAGTTACTACTTGAATCGAGTAGTGAAAAGTAGGATATGGCCATATTTATCATCTTAAGCAAGAATCTATCTATAAGATCCCTTTGGTATAAGGGTTTGTAGCTAAATCCCCTTGATTGAAATTAAGTATTTACTCAATCTACCCAATAAATCAAATTCATATGATAGTCAATATCCTCACTCTCTATATGGTAAATGGGATCCCCTTAAATGGGTAACCATGTAATATGCTAAATGTCCTCTAAGAGAATCATCATCTCCCATGTTAATAGAAAAAATACTCTCTTGATGAGGGCCACAATCATACCTGCATCTCATGACAAGTGTCGATAGTGAATCATAACACTAAGTCTGACTATCTCCATATGTATCCACTCCTCTATAGTCATCATATCTCAAACCTTGGCAAAAATCTAAGGGACTCAGTTCCTCATTTGACTTCACTCACGTGCCTACATAATAATCATGTTAGGAATGGCTATTTAGTTTTCTACATCTTTAACCTATTCTAACCAAATCCATTACATCTATCTTATCTCTATCCAAACCTCTCAAAATACCCTATACCTTTATCTAACACCTACCCTAATATCTCCTTTTGACCACCTAATCACTTCTCTTTGCTAAAATATACCCACATACCCTCCATCCTCTCTAACATTTTTTAGATAAGCATTCATCTACTCTACCTATCTCTTCCATAATTCACAACACTTTATAAACCTTCAAACACATTAACATTTTATAGCTTCTACCACCATTTTTGAAACTTTCAACATGTCCTATTTTACCAACCATTTCAAACATTATATAAAATTTTACACCAACATTACATAGTCACATACACATACTAATTTAAACAAAATTTCAAGCACACTCATTTCTCACTCATTTCAAAAACTCTTTACACACAGTTTTAACTATTTCAAAAAACCCTTAAAAACTTGTACCCACCTATTTCAATAATATTTTCTCCTCCAAAATCCCTAACAACATTAACAAACCTTTTAACATGCTTAAAACACTACCTTTCTAACATAACTTTTCATTGTCCCTTCGACCGTTGATGGTTCTTCGCACCATCGACAGTCTTTTGTGGACATTTTTCTTCCCAAGCTCAACCACTGATAGTTGAGTTCAACCACTGATGGTCATTATTTGTGACCACCAATGGCATAAATTGAACCCTCAACCCCCAAAATCCTTATAAATATACCTAACCCCAATAATTCCTTGCCTAACCTTCTTATTAATCCCAACACAAGCCCAATACTCCCTTAACCTATCAATTTCACCTACCGCTTTACCTCAATCCAACCTAACCCATAATTAGGGCATCACATTATCCATAACTATTTAAAACCTGACCCAACACAATTACCTCACCCTATCCCTATCCAATTCAATATCACAACACCAAATTTAACTATGCTATCAATTTTAAGATAAATCCTACCTCATTTCATGATTGTTGGCATGGTTAAAGCCCTCATACATCCACCTAGACATGTCCTCATCTTTCCCCCATTAGATCAACACTCGAGTGAACCCCACACCCATAATCCACCAATTAATCAACACCTCAGCCACCAAATGCCAAACAACAAAATGCTCTGATTCACCTTGAGCACTAAGCAATATAAGTCAAATAGTCAAAATGAATTACCATTTTCCTTTTTGTATCATGGCTTTTTAGGGTTTTCCTGACCATCGAAAGTTAGGGTGACAATCGACGATCGACCCTAAGGACAAACCTAACTATTTATGGTTGGGGTCCCACATTATTTTTCCCATTTTTAAGTACCCCACTTAGGAATCCTATCCTTTTGAGGAGCTTACCTTATCCCCTCTTTCAAAATAACCCTAGCTCACTTCTAACCTTTTGGAGAACTCAATTTGGCTTGAAGTTTTTTTGGATATTATTTCCATAAAACTATGTAGGTAGTGTCCACTTACCTCATATATATGGAGTTATCTTAGACATCCCCTACCAATACATAACCAAACAATGAACCATTACCCCACACCCGCCTTAATGATGGTCATTTTTGACCCAGACCATTTACATGTTTTGTGATGACCCTGCTTAGTCATTTGTGATGACACAAACCAACCTTGCCATATTAAACTTTTGAACTTTACACCACCTTATGTATAACCAGACCAATTATGTTATTTCATAAGAGCACTTCCTACCCTAAATACCTATGACTAGCACCAACCTTGTCTATATGGATTGCTAGGCTTGACACGATCAACTATGACCAATGCCATGGACCAGTTACCCTTATCACATGTCTCTCTAGAATCAAACTTATTTTTACCAATATTGGTAACCTTAGTCTTTACATGATCTTGACTATCACCTTTAGTCATATTTTGTTCACATGTTTGCATCTCAAATGCCCAACCTTTTTATGTCACCCACCTTGTGACTACCTAATTACTATTTATCAAAACTTAACCCAAATTTTATTTTGCCTTATCAACTCCCAATTTGAGGGGGAATACCTCCTCCCATACTTGGGGTAACCAGACCTTGAACTTTAATCCGTTTTTATTCTAAAGCTTATTAAGATCAAATCCACATAATAAAAATGGGAAAAATATAGACACTTAAAAATTACACATGAAAACTTTCGATGTGAAACTACCTTTTTACCCTCATCTGACCTCATGTCTAGTAGATCACCTAGTCAATTAAACTTATTTACTAACTTGACCCTATCAAAATGCTAACACATTTAGCTAAACCATTCAACTAACCCCTTTTTAACTTGATTTAACCCATTTTATTTTGGCCCCTCAACCATCGATGGTTTCCTTGACCATCATAATTTCCCTGACTATGAAGGATTAGGGTTCCAAGCCTAATTTAAAGATTTAAACATTGACAACTTTGTGCAAGTTAAGTATCTCCCTAAATGGCAACTTGTTTTTAAAACTAGCTTTAAAATGTGATAAATTGGAAACTTTGTCCCCTATAAAATTAGTATCTTCCTCCATCCCAATTATCAAATTCATCCTATAAAAGGAGAAGAGGAGGAAGTGAAATGGATCCATAATCCCCAATCTTGCATCCAATCTCTTTTGCATATAGGTATTCAACATCCTTTCAACAAGAAAGTAACATCATTGAAGACCCAAAGCTTTGTTAGAATCACTTTCAAATGCCGAGGTATTATCACTCTAGTCAAATTAATTTAGCCTTCCACCATCAGGTTTTAGGTATCTTTCACTTATTTTCATTGATTTATCTTATTTTTAACCTCCCTACCCTATCAAACCCATCAATATCATATTTTCCACCCCTCAACCCTGTAACAGACCTCTATTTGCCCAAATACCTAATCTGTACCTTTTTTGATCATTTCTATAATTATACAGGTAACTACTTGATGGTCACTTCAACCATCGATGGTCACTTCAACCATCGATGGTCACTTCAACCATCGATGGTTACCTAACCATCGATGGTTAGCCTAGACCACTGATGGTTCATCTGACCATCAACGGTCACTATGGTATAAAAATACAACAAGCTATTTTTATCCCCATAATCCTAGTCAAACCCAAATTTCTCTATTTTTTCTTGATTATAATACCTTTTCTTATTTTTTAGACCAAACCCAGACCATTTCAGCATAAGTATTGATCAACTTTACTACTTTTGGTCATTTTTATATTAACTAACATTCTACTTTCTTTGTATTAAATTTCATTTATATTATGCAAGTAGATCATTACTTTATCATTTCTAACTTAATTGTTATAATAATGGATTGACAGCCTCCTAATAAGTAATACACTTCTTAGATCTAGCTCATGTTAGGTAGTCCACTCAACCATCCATCTAACAACCCCCTTTTTAAGTATCTTTCTTATTTTTAGGTTATTATTTCCTCTCTAAAGAGGAGTTCCCATCATCTTCTAGATTCACATGCACACTTTACTAGGTATTATTCTACACACCCTATTACTAGTTCCATTATTTACTTTCAAAAGTAAGAAATGAATGGAAACACTCCTAAGCTGCTTTAGATTATAAGGAGGAAGCATTTCCATACTAGCTTTAACTTTTGTTGGATCCATTTCTATGCGTCTCCTAAACATTATGAATCCCAATATTTTGCCTAAGGTAATGACAAATACACATTTATTTGGGTTCAATCTGACCTTATATTCATGCAGTCTCTCAAAGATCCTTCTTAAAACTACATGATGCTTAGATTTGAGACTTGATTTACCCAAAATGTCATCAACATAATATTCAAATATGTCATCGAAGATAACAATCATCACCTATTCTTACGTAAAACCTATATTTTTGAGACCAAAGGGCATTACTTGATAGTATAAGGTTTTCCATGGAGAAATAAAGGTTGTCTTATGCTGATCCTCAAGAATTTTTTTGATTTAATTATATCTTGAAAAGCCATCCATGAGGGATAACATTTCATACCCTACATTAGAATCCATGATCATATCTATGTTAGGTAGAGGGAAGTAAACTTTTGGACATGCCTTGTTGATATCCTAAAAGTTAGTACAAATCTGAATCCCACCTTGTGGCCTACCCACAAGAATAATGTTAGATATCTAATTAGAGTAATCAATAGGATAGATAAATATTTCTTCCAATAATTTTAGTAATTCCTCCTTGACTAGTAAAGCCACTTTAGGGTGCATCTTGCATAATTTTTGCTTAATTGGTTTGGAATCTGGATATACAACTAAATGATGCACAACCAAGGAGGGATCAAGTCCTAGCATATCTGAATAACACAATGAAAAGATATCTATAAAATCCTTGAGTAACTCAATAATGATTTGGCATTTCTTAGGTGTAAGAGTTACCCCCAATTTAACTATTTTAGGATGTTATTATATATTCCAATGTTGACTTTAATCACCTCCTTAATGAGGGAAGGTGATTGATCTTGAAGATAGGTTGGAGGCAAAGGTAAAATCTGTAGGGAGCTCTATGTCTATTTCTATAGAAAATTTTGACTCATCTAAAATAGGTGGAAAATCCTTACGATCTTAAGGGGCCTCCTCCTATTCATATTCTTCTTGAAATTTAATTGAGGGAAGTTTGTTATTCCCCAAAATAGGCTGACTAATTGAGATTAATAGAGAATCCCTTCTTATGATCCCCAGAAGGCATAAAATCTTATGGGCTCAGATATTATAGGATGGCCTCATCAGTTTGGAACACATTGAAGGATGGCTCATGTCATTGATCCCATTATATTAATGGAAGGTTAATGGAGGGTTATGTCTATGGTGGAAATAGTAGTATCATGGAAAAGGTTAGTGGTAACAAGATCTTCATAAATACTATACACATATCCTATCTTGACTCTTTATTAGAAGAAGACTCCTCAAGGACCGAAGTAGTATCCAAAATGATATTATCGTGGCTAGTGTCAAAAATTTTATACCCTAGACCAAGATATTATGGATGTTATTAAACTATTATGGGCTCAAACCTACCTTATCCATGTCTCCCCAATCCTTTTACCTGATAATGCAT
This sequence comes from Torreya grandis, assembly GCA_037957365.1. Taxonomy (NCBI): domain Eukaryota; kingdom Viridiplantae; phylum Streptophyta; class Pinopsida; order Cupressales; family Taxaceae; genus Torreya; species Torreya grandis. Next base: position 2,359,924 of record JARHVA010002100.1, on the reverse strand, counting down.
GTTTTACAAGATTTTATGAATTTGGGGGTATTTTTGCCTATGAAATGTAATGGATTCATTTTATAGAATAAGCCATGACTCATCAAGCTCATCAATGTACTCTTTTGATAGAAATCCTACACTAGAAAAGGCCATTAGTTCAAACTGATAGCTGATAGGATTATTCTTCCTCATAGCGGGGACCTATAGCTACATGGGGAGAGAGGTAAATCCTTGACATAAAAGGTATGATATTCATATTATCCATAGCCCATGGATGTGATTTTAATATGGGTGATATTTGGTGATAGATTAGAAGTAAGCACTAGATCATCAAGGTGAAGATATTTTGCAGCTATTAGATTTGGAGTAGATCTATGAGTGTTAGGATAATAACATGCAAGTTAAGATTGACCCATTTAGAAGCTATAAAATTCTCAATTTCACCAAGGACTATGACTTCCATGCCAAAATGAGGAAATTTCAAATGTTGATGGAGAGTATAAGGGATTCCTTACATTTCATGGATCCATGGGCAGCCTAGGAGTAGATTACATGGCAAGTCAACATCCACAACGTAGATCAAGGTTTTATGGACAATGGGTCCCACAATAATGGTAAGAGAAATGGTGCCTATAAATGGAATTTCATTGTCATCATATGATTTAATAATGATTAGAGTGGGCCCTAGTGATGCTTTAGAATACCCCAATTTCTTCAAGAAATCCAAATTACATAAATTCAATGTAGACCCTCTATCTATGAGTACTCGAGGGATGTGGTAGTTGGAGATGGAGATTTATATGAATAATGGGTAGTTGTGATGAAGGTCAATGGGAGGCATGTCCTAGGCACTAAAAGTGATTTGATTTAAAGGAGATAAATGACCTCCCAATACTTGGAATTGGCTAGTGTCAATATCTTGAGGGACTTTAAGATCAATCAAGACCTGATTGAGGATCTCTTAATGCACTGATGATGTTTTGAGAAGATCCATAAGTGAGATTTGAGTAAGGTTATTTTTTAATTACTGGATTATATCACAAGACTTGTTAGAAGATACAAATACTTTCTTGGATATATTAACCTTTTGAGACATTGATGTAGATGGGTCCTTTGGTGGTACCCCATGAACTATAATTTTGCTTCACTATGTACTGACTACACCATCAGCTATGGCCCAATTGATTTTTAATATGGTGGATGGGGGTGGAGTGGGCTCTTGGGAACTATGGATTTTGATGGTATTGACATGGTGATATGGGATGGCATAGTAGTCTATACAATTGGAGGAGGATGCCTGACCCTAGTGTTTTGTTGGTTTTCCTTACTTCTGACCATGTTTGGGTAAAGGATCCTTATAAATACCAAATTTATGATTTTTAGATTGATTAGGAGTGCTCTCCCATTCTAATTTAATATCTCATTTTTTAATGAGATCCTAGATATAGTGTTTTAATTACATACATATTTCAGTGTCATGACCTTTAAGTCTATGATAATGGTAGAATTCATCCTCATGATACCAATCGGGTCAAGGTTTGCTATCATCTAAAGATTAAATATTAGGGAGAGTGATCATGTTTTCCAATATTAACTATTGAAGGACCACTTACAAAGGTACCCAAGACTAGTTAAAGGTTATTTCTCTATTTGGGGTTTTAGTTTGCCTTGTGGCACTCTGATGAAGGAGATAATTTACTGAGTAGCGGGATTCCTTTTTTTCACTATTTAAACATGTTATTTTAAATCTATAACTCCATCTCATATAACATTTTTATTTTTATTGAATATTCTTGGTTTACCCAAAAAGGAGTTGACTTGATTATGATTTTGTTCATTTTAGGTGTATAATTTAATTGCTCAATTTTAATGAGGGATTTCTCATTTTGGATCCCCTTTTCAATAAAATCATCAAAGGATTTGGCACATTTTGGTTTCAAATGATATTTTAATTATACATGGAGGTTATCAATGAATATTTTGGCCAATTACTTTTCCATAACTGTACAATAGAATTGACTCACTAAACTTCTCCAATGTTTTAAGGAGGCCAAACTTTCCCCATTATTTTTAGTATTGTAGAGATATATGATGGAAACATCATGTTCTATATTGAATGAGAAATGTCACAAAATTTGTTCAATCAATTCTCTAAAATTAGATATGGACCCCTTTGGCAAATGCATAAATCATTCTAATGTTGGTCCTCTGAGACTTTTAGGGAAAAATCTTAGGAGATAAGCGTCATTGTATGCAACCTCATGGCATGCTACATAAAACTCTTGAACATGATCGTAGTGATCTCCTTTCCATCTATATTTTTCAAATTTTGGTACCTCAAAATGAGGTGGGAAAGGGATTTGTAAAATGGTCATATCTAAAGGAGAGGATAAAAAACATTCATATTTTTATTTCATCACTTGCATATGAGGGTCAATTTGTTACAGAGTTTCCTTCATCATTTTTCATTATTGTATACATAAGGGATCCAAAAGGGGATTAGAATTTTGGGCATGACTTGCATGTGGTCTAGAATGATTGGGATTACAGTTATAGACATTTTGTCTCAGAGAAGATGGTCTTTGATTTTGTGTGCTAAATTGTGAGGTTAAGGAATTTATTTGTTGTGTGAGTTGATCCAACCAATCCTCTAAGGTGGTTTGTCTCCCATTAGCCTCAATGTGGTTATTTTGAAGAGGTTCTTATTTCTCTTATTCTTTAATCTCTTGTTTACAATCCATAAGGTCCTCTTCATCATGCTCTTGATTAGTATGGGTATGATGATGGGGAGTATTAGGCTAAGTAGATGGGAAGATTAGGTGTTACAAAATATTATGATTAAAGGTTGGAAATAGTGTACCCCCTATTCTAATGACCTTGGCTAGAATTTGGTCATGATTTTCATATATAAATTGTTTAAAGTAGGACCTAACCTCATATCTATAGAAGAAGTTATTTGTGAATTGATTTACTTGTACAGGGGTATGAATGTTACTACGCATGTCATTATTATCATACTTTTATTTACCTAGACTCTCAAGAGTGTCACTTTCCTAATTGGATCCTTGTCCTATTCTTAAGACTTGGGCATAGATTTTAAGGGGCATGGTGGATGATAGGGGTGATGCAAGAAGAGTAATTAGTTGTGTTTTTAATGTAGGGTGATGGGAGATTATGTGGCTTTGAATTCTAATTTTATCTAAAAATCAAAAACTAAAAGTGGCCAAAGAAGATTATTTGAAAATGTGGTTATTTTGGATTTAGAGGGATGTGAAGACTAAAGTGATGAAGGACTATCAAAATCCAAAACCTTATAAGGGTTCAATCTAGCAAGGATGTCTAATGACATGACATGATCAAGTGGCTCTCATACTAGAAAAATGATGATTGGGTGGGTGCTAGGTATCAAGAGGTAAACGATAAAGAAGTGAAGGGTGCTAGACTAAAAACTTGTCAAGGTTATGTATGTTGATTGTTGGGTTTATGATCCAAATGAATTTTAGTTTAATGTTTTGGTTTAATAGTTAATTTATTTAAGTAATAGTTGGTTCATGGTTTTGTTGGTTGAGTTCCATAACCACCTCATGAAAAGTTTATAAATCTCTTCACCTCCTTTGTAAATCTATCTTGGAATAATACATTATAATATTTTGTGTGAAAATTTGTTTGTAATGTAATCTATTGAATTATTCTTGAATTTCTTTGGGCCAATAGTAATTGCTTTAGTCTTTCTATAACCCTTTAGATCAAGGGGGAGTTTATTGGGTTTATTATCCAAAATATTATTTATCTTTGTATTAGTTTATTTTAATATTTTTGTAGTTATCGAGTAGTTTTTACCCATTAGTTAGTTTCTCAACCAACTCTTATTTTGTAAAGCTTTATAAAGATTTATTATAAATAAAATAAAATTACTGCATTTCTTGAATATATTTTTTTGAATATTTCCTCCACTTATCTAGGCTATCATTGATAATACCTAGTCAAAGGATGGTAATGAATATCAGAGGGATGGGTGATAATTAAGATTTAATTTCAAGACTAATGTTGTATCTAAAGAGGTGAATGGAAGGTATGGAATATATGTGTTTAAGGGGTGTCTAGGTGTTTTATGACAAAAATGGGATTATCCAACTTGGTTCACAAATAACATGGGTTTAAGCACAACATGCAAGCAACACACTCAACCATAAGCCCTAATTTAGTCAATTGCATGGGTGTGTAACCTGATATCTACACCATCTAACAACTTTATGGGTGAGGCTATAGGTTAGTGACCAATTATAGAACTAACTAAACCCTCTTAACCCCATTTACGCTTGATGTATACTTAGGAACTGATCCTAACTTTGATATCAAGATGCCTGTTATGATCAATAGGTCCTATTATAAGTTGACACAGGATAACTAGGGAAGTCAATGATATATGCTAGGTATGGTGGGGACCAAAATGTGTAGGATGATGTCTAATTGCTTTATGTATTGGATCTAAAATGCCACTCACTCCATAAAACCCTTTATGGGGAATTTTTCTTTAGTGCCCAATGACAACTGTCTTGATATTTATACTCTAATAGAACATAGAGTGTGGTCTAATACATGGTGATGAAATATACATCATTAAACCATAGACATAAAAATGAGGAGGATTTATTAGTAGTTTTTAATTCTCTAAGAATTGTCTCTAAGATGCAAGGAGGAGAGTATACACCCCTATAGCCCTCAAGTGACACTCAAATAAGCAAAAAATTATTTAACCCAATTAATTTAGTGTGTTTACTAGCCTGATCCAATTAAGATCCAAGCAAGCCATAAAAATAATGTTTTAGTTGATTTAGAGGCTGGTAAACTTACAAATAGAAGATTAGTAGTTTTTGGGATAATTAGTCTTTGATCATTTAATCCTATAGGTAAATCGATGAGTTTGATAATTGATCCTGCATAAATGACGTTATTAGTTTTAAATATTTTTCCTTAGACTGATGAGACCTAAAAAATCAATGATTAGTAGTTTGATCAATTTTAATTTTTGACCAATCACTTCATGGAGAAACATAAGTTAACCTATAAAGAAAATGCGTGAGTAGTTTGAACATATTTGATTCTCTAATGTCTATAAATACATAGAAATGATAAGATGATAATTAAAATAATATGTAATTGACTATATTAAATCCCTAGAATGATAATTAAAGATCAAGATTTATGACTTATTAATTTAAAAATTTATAAAAATGTAACTTATGACTATTAACTTACTAGAATATGCAACTAACTTAAATAGTCTAAAATTTAATATTGACCACCTTCATTTATGATATTAAGAATAATATCTATCAAACAATAGCTATAAAATTTTCAATAAACACAAACAAAAGGTATTACCTATCCATTTAATCAAATCAAAATACATAAAGAAATTAGGAAAAACACTAGAAGACAGTCCACCAAGATGATATGTGGCATAAGGAATGTGACATTTAACCCAAGTATGGTTGGTCGATATGTTATTGTTGGGTCATTATGGTCCTTGCACTTTGGAAAATTCTAGATGCCTTTAACAAGAGATTTCACTTGCGAATGCTTTTAGCTATCCATGTTTTCAAATGTGTTTGGCAGGATTATAATATTATAATATATATAAAAGGTAGAATAATGAATTTCTCTGGCAAACCAAAAAATAATAAGAAATAAATGATTTTATTAACAAGAGTTTGACTAACAAACCATACCAATTGACCAAAATTGCCAATATAGTTGATATATTCATAGATCCTAAATGATAGATAACATTTATTGGATCATACCAAGTGTCAAATAAATAAATGCTTTAAGAAAATAAGGTAGTTAACTGAAAACCTCAAGTGACTAGAATTGGTAACATACAGGGGTCAAACCTGGTCACTTTACTTTTACCAACATATACTCAACCTTTGCTAGCATTTTCAAAGATGTGGCATGTAAATTGTTTGGAAAAATATTTGGAAGGAATGTAACCTTACCAGAATGGAATGACATGGTCTAATAAACTACAATAATTATGGGATAGATGTAGTAGAAATTTTGAGTTACATGTAAATCAATAGTTATAAAGACAAACTCCATAACCTTTGCTATTGTCCTCCCAACATGCACTAAAATGGGAGCATTTAGTCTCCATGATAGAAAGGTTTGATGGTAGTATATAGAATAGCAAAATCCTAGATATAGAATGTAATCAAAGAGGAGGTTGCCACATGAATATAAAGTGATACACCTTGGTATGTAGATAACATGGTTGTCAGTGTTGTGGTATGTAAATGCTTGTAGGGCATGTGCATAATGGGCTAGTTAAGATCACTTTGGAGATAAATGCATTGGTAGATCTAGAGGGTAAACTTATCAATGCTCATCTAGATAGTCATGACAATCAGATAACTAGGAGTGCTATATAGTACCACTAGGGATTTAAGATCTATTTGACACCACACAAATGTATATACACTTGGTCAAACCTTGTGACCTTTGCCTGAATATGTATGACTTGTGAATATTTCATGGGTTATGGAATAGGGTATATACCTCTATCAAAACATAAACTAGTTTAGAATATGGTTATAAATAAGTTTACTACAAGAATGTCTTTAATCAGTGAATAATGCTATGGATTTTGGCTACCTATAAGTAAAGATCTTGTAAAAGGATTGCCAAACATCAATTTTTAAGTTTTATACAATGAGATGAAGATCTAAATACTATTAGTTCTAATGTTATATTTGATTAGATTTGATAGTTTATAATAGATTAGAGTAAAAAAATAATATATTTTTGATAAATTTAGGACTATGAATTCTTAACCAAATGACCAAAAATAAAGTGTAGTAAGGTTCTTTTGGACACAAGGTATGTATAGCGGACTATTAATCTATCTAAAATATTCTTGAAAAGGTAGAAAAGATGATTTTTTGATATTTTATAATTAGACCGAAGAATTAGTTATTAATAATTTAAATCAACTGTAAAATAAAATTTTAACCGATTAGTAATAGATTTTCAGCTTTTACATAGTAGTTAAAAACCCATAAGTGATCATGTATGGTAGATTTTTGAATTTGTGGGTGCCCATTTTCCTTATTTTATACCTACAAGTTGTCTTCAAAGACACTCATAACTCCAATAGGTTATTATAAAAAGGTCATAGGTTTGAATCCCAGTGTTGTCACCAAATGTTTGAATGTATTTTGGATTCTCTCCTATATTACTATTTTTAGCAATAAATACACAAAATGCAAACAACTTCAAGGGAAAGAATAAAGAGACAATCAAATACTTACAATGGAATCACTTACCATCCTTTTATCCCTTATATCTCCTTTTCATGATTGCAAAATCGATTTGAATGCAAAATAAGTGGATTGTTGGATTTCTTGATTGAGCTTGATAATGGTTTCAATGGCTTCTTGTCTTGTTGATTCTTTTGACAAGACTATAGGAATGCTTGAATGATGATTGCAAGTAAGCTCTCTCAATTTCCATGTTAATTGGTCATGGAGGTATGGCTTATTTATATAAGTCATGGGAGGTAAAATCAATGGCTCATATTTAATCTTGAGCGATTGGGATCAATGGTTGAGGAATTTCCAAGGAATTATAAATTCCTTGGAGGATTCTAGGGGAGAGAATGTTCTATAGGTAGAAATATCTAGAATCTCTTTGGGAGGTTTAATCATGATTAGGGATGGGTGATTAGAGGATTCTAAAGAAAGTATGCTTAGTAGGTGAGCCTTGGGAAATTTAAATTCCCAAATAATGAATAAATGGTATTAGGATGGGATAATGGGGATTTAGGAGAATTAATAGATTGGTGGGGTAGGAATAATGTTCATGGGATGTAGGGGATTTTATGTAAGAATTAATTGGCTAGGGAATATGACTATGGGTCAAATTAGTGGGTTCAATATAGTTAGTAGGGTGAGTAGATTTAGGTACATTAAATAAGTGTCATTAGTATGATGACTAGCTTTAGGGGGAAAGATGTTACATCCTAATTTTCCTCTAGACTTATTAATCTATTTATTTGTAATTTTGTGGTTAGTGATTGGTTTAATTGATGCATCAAGTAACTAGATTAGTAGTATGTTGATTATGGATAATGTTTATTACTTATGATCATGATAGTTAACTGGTAGTTAGCTATTTGTATTCTATTATGATACATTTTGATCATAATTAGTGTTGGCCAGTTTTGGCCCACATGCAAAAATTTGTTTGAAGGCAATACCATATTCTAGAGATCTAGTATGGAGTAAGAAGCTAAATAGGGTTTTCATAATTCATTCGACCCTTCAAAGATCTAGCAATAGTTCAAGAATGAGTTAAAAAGAGCCTACAAGCTTTAAAAGAAGCTAAGTACAAAACCCTTTTTGGCTAAGTCTTTACTTGGGAATTATTTTGAACTTTATGGGGCTAAAGAAAATTTCTTTTGGACCTTTATTTGACTAAGTGTTCATTATTTCATGAAGTTTATTTTGAGTTTTTTGGCTAAACATCAAGAATTGTTTTGGACATTTTATCCAAAATAAAAGGCCCAAAGACATAATTTCTTATAGACAATTTTTCTGTAGTAAAAGCTTAAAGGTCATTTCTTTTGGGAAAATTGTTCGAACAATTTTTTTGAAGGGTCATTCTTCAACAAAGTGTCCTGATACAAAAGTTATGAAGGGTCATTTTTAGGGAAAGTGGCTGATACAAAAATCCTAAAGGGTTATTTCTTTTTAGTAAAATGTTCTATACAAAAGTATTTAAGAGTCACAAATGTCATTTGAAAGTAAAAAAACTCGTAGAAAAAGGTCAAGTATATTTGTGTCAAGAAAATTGTTTGAGATAATTTTCTGGAAGACCTTAATTATTTTAGACATTTTATCTAAGGCAAAATCAAAGTACATGTTTCTTTCAAACATTTTGTTCATAAAAAAAGTCTCAAAGATAAAATCTTAAAGAAATAGTTTTGAGATAAATACTTGATGCAAAAGCTCTAACATAATTATTTGCTTCAGGGAAATTGATCCAGAAAGGTCTAGGACGGTCTCACAAGTGTCAAATTCAAGAACAAAACTGCCATTAGAAATTCAAATATCTCAAAGACATTCCCACAAATGTCAAAATAAATCTCAATAATTATCCATTGGGGTCTAAATATTGACGGTTGAACAAACGTTAAATATATTCATGCAAACATCAAATACAATCACGTGGATGTTAATTTTAAACCCCATGGAATAGCCATTTAATGCCAAAAATTAGGTCAACAGATCACATTCAATCTTACATAATATTCAATGGTGAGTAGTGATTGATAGGTTAAGGGGCCCAAGCAGATCAATGGCTCATGTTCAATCATAGATTCAAATCTAATGGCATGCAAGCAAGTCAAAAGGTTAAGAAGTTTAGTAGACTAACAATAAGATCATGAGATAAACATGTGATTGATAAGTGGCATGAGCACATGAATCTTGGTATAGGATATATGGATCATGTTCATTTACATTAGATAGATAAATTAAATGAGATGAGTCAATAGATTGATGATCCAAGTCAGTTTTCAATGGTCAATCAAATGAAGGTGAGCCTAGGTGACTTAGTTGGAGGTCAAAGGGTCAGTTTTTAACCAAGGCAAGCCAATATGAATGGAATAGATCTCAAACACGATCTAGATTAGACCAAGATTGGATATTTTAGATTGCATGGTGCCATTAAGACTCTATAGGGGTAAATGAGATATGGTAGGGGTTTCTCATCCTTTAAACATAGTCATAGCTTGATAAACCATTTCTCAAGGTACAAATGGTTTGGCTCTATCAGTTTTAAGATATGAGGATCTAGTCCTCATAATGAGTAACAAGTGGAAGATGGCATGAAAAATGAAAGTAAGCATGTAAACTTCAATGGCTTCATCACCAAAACCTGTTGTATGAAAAAGACCCTTCTCTCCACTCTTGCATGCCATGGCAAACCAATAAATAATAATTAGTGCCATGATAAGACTCTAACAGATTGATCCAATTATTTTAACTACATTGATGCTATAAATTAACCTAAAATAACTTGATCCCACCATTACAACCATATGGGAGAATCAATAATGGAATAATGTAACTATGTAACTGATTGAGTGACTTGGATCAATCAGGGAGCTTAAATAACAATAAATGTAGAGAAAATTGTAACTATGATTCAAATGGAGTTATTCTCACTATGATTCCATTTTTAGTGCCAAAATCCCTCTCTCTTACTTCCCTTTATTCTATAAATATGGCCTTTGAGCTATCATTGAGCATCCTTCAGGCTGGTACGACTAGACTCTGTCATAATTATATTTTACACCTCTTAGAGTAATGAATAGAGAATTTTAAAATTGTTTACTAGTCTATGTTTAGTTTTTTTAATTTTTTTGATATGAAAAAGTTGTTGTTATCTTCCCTTTACAGGTCCAAACTCAACCTAAGTGTTATCAAATTTTTTGTAGGTCATATAATATGTCTTAGCATTGATCTCTCAAGGATATTGTGGATAGTTGAATTTAAGTGTCTTCAACTAGACCTTATTTTCATTGATCCCTAGTCTGAGTGCATCAAACCAACCTCTATATGAAATAATATTTCATAAAAACTATAGTAATCATTGCATTGGCTTCTTTCACAGTCCATTAGTGTGTTAAAGAGTGGATATAACAATTTCATGGTGCATCATCACATATTATAATAGTTTTCATTTTATGCAATATCTTAACTCTTTTCACCCCAACTCATTTAGGTCTTAGAAAAAAAGGTCCAAACTATCATATCTAAGGAAGTAGCCTCATTAAAAACCCTAGAGGTCTAGTCTAGATATAGGCATCCCACAACCTTAGATCATTCCCATGTTATTCTAGGTATGGGTCAAATGTGAACAAATCTAACCTCTATTGGGTGCTATCTGGATAGCTTATAGTTATGACATGTCTAGTTTTACTACTTATTTACATAATCTTTTATATCTTAGTATAGTAGTAGTTTTTAGAGTTTCATTTCCATATTTTTCATTCTCATAAGAGTTTTCAAAATATACTCTACAAAAGGGAAAGAGATAGATTTCTTTGAGCTATCTTTCCAATCAATAAACAAGAAGAAAGCCTCTAAGTCAAATACTACACCTACATCTATTATTCCCCTTATTGTTTCACAAAATCCTCCTATTCAATCCAATATTGTTCAGCTAAACATTTTTATAAATCCCATACCTTAGATGGATGTTCTTAGGAGGTAAGCCTTTGTGCCATTCAATGGTAGTAGTCCTATGAATCTTACTCAATGGGATGATATTCCAGTCTCATATTTGAAGGATCTTCCTTATTTTATAGAAGAAAATCCATTTATTCCTATAGAACATATGGAAAATATTTCTAGCCTTTATTTAGTGCATCATGTGACTCAATAAAATGTACCAATGAGGTTATTAGAAACCTCTTTCAAAGGGAAAGCACTTCAATGGTACAGAGGATTGGCTCCTACATCAATTAATAATTGGGATGAATTTAGAGAGGTCCTATGTAATCAATTTAAAGACAATATTGACCACCTTTCACTCATAGAGCAGCTTATAACAATCAAGAGATTCAATCATGAATTCATGATGGATTTTAATTATAGATTCCATAAGACCTGGAACATAATTCTTGCAATGATCAAGCCTACACCCAACTATGGTTTTCTATACTATTTGAAGGCTCTAAATTTAGATATATATGATGATTAAATCCATGGGAGGGAACACTCTACTTGAGGATTTTTAAGTAGCAATTAAGATTGAAAATTGCCTTATATAAGTAGACAAGTTGTTTCTAAGGCCACCAATGACTTTATTTCTAGAGATCCACCCTCCTGATCTAACTATTACTCCAATTATAGATTCAATAAAGTTTTATCAAATAAAAGGTGATTAAACTAATAATTTGGGAAAGATATAGTGTCTTCTCAAAGCTTAGAACAAAAATTTGGTTGTAATGGAAAGGAAACAAGCTCCAACATACAGGCCATATTAGAATACTAATCAGAATTATCAATATAATAGGCCACCCAATCAATCCAATCAATAAGGACAAGGGAAAAATCCTTAGTAAAGGAAATACAATCCTAATTCTTGATGTAATTATATATCTATTATGCCAACTTAGAACAACTATGCTCATGAAGGGTAATATAACAATCGATGAGATAAGGTAAATGACATGGCAATAGCACCAACTAGTGTGAGTCCACATTATTATTATATGAAATAGAGTTAAAATCCTCTTCCATATGAAAAAAAAACAAATAAGGAAGCCTCTCTACTACATGGAGACATTCCTTCATTCTCCCAAGCAGAAGTGACAAATCAACAAGGAAGAGAGAATGGTAAAGCAACTATTGAAACTACATTTGTGAACTTTCAAGAAGGTGAGGATTATTTTGAACACATAGCTGAAAATCAAAGTCAAAATATGCCTAATGTTTATAGTTTAGTTACAACCCATACCATATTCAAGAAAAGGGTAATTGGTGATGGTTTAGGTCCTGATAAGGTAGCCCCTTCTCCTTCTTAGCCACCCTAAAGGACTACCACTCATGAACTACCTCAAAAGACATCAACTCAACATATTCAAGATCTAAAGGGGAAGAATGTGAAAGGGCCTTACATCCCTTAGTTCACACAACATCTAAGAGCCCCTCCTAATCCTAAATTGTAGTGAAGGATAATTACTTCTCCACTCAGTATTGTGGATCATATGAAGAAAATTGTTGTATCAATTTCAATGTGGGATACACTGCTACTCCCAAGATAAAAGGAGTATCTACAAGAGGAGCTTTTAAAGCTCAATATTTTTGATGGACCACCTGAAAAGGAAAGAGTAAGTGATATTATAACAAAATCTAATCCATTTGTTGAGCCTTTAGCTCCTAAGGTGACTAATCCTCCTCTATTCTATCTTTAAATTGTCATAGGGGATTGTCTTATTCACATTTGTATGATTGATAGTGGATCTAGTACCTCTATCATGCCTAAATCTATAGCTAATAAACAAGGGATCAAGTATGAACCTCATGAAAAAGGAGTGTTACAGTTAGATGGTTCTCCTACTAAAACTATGGGCATCATCAAAAATCTTAAGATTTTACTTGTTGCTTGTCCAAATTTCACCATTTCATAAGACATTATTATTGTTGATTTACCTCTATACTTTGTACTATGCCTATCTAGGGATTTCACTGCTAAAATGGGAGGTTATATTTCTTTAGATTGGTCATACAAGGTTTTTAGAACTAGATATGGAATGAAGGTCACTATAAGATCCTAACCTATTTCTAGATTTCACTTGGAACCATATATGACAAATATGTCTAATATTAATTGTAATATTTTAGAAGAAGATGAACATAATATTGATCAAGAACCTTACAAGCCACTTGAAGGTATATAAGATCTACTCTTGGATGAGTGGGTTGTTGATAACCATGGGTATGATCCATACAAAAGTATTCAAGAAGCTGGTTTTGGTGTCTACTGTATGCATGAAGAAGGTGACTCATTACCTAGTTTGACTAACTCAAAGAAAGATAAAGAGGGAGTATGGAATCTATAATTTGATGGATTCATATCAAATAATGGGAGTGGGATGGTAAAATGTTAGTTTCACCTCAAAATCAAAGGTATTATTCTTCAACTAGATTTTAGTTTAATTGTACATGAAATACTACAAAGTATGAATCTCTTATTTATGTCCTTCAGTGGGTTAGAAAAATAGGTATTAAGCTTTTACAGGTGAAAGGTGATACTGAGTTAGTAGTGAAACAAGTTAGAGGGTTAAGTGTAGTGAATAACCCACTCTTAAAAGCCTAAAAACATAGAGTTTTGGACCAGCTCAAGGACAATAAAGATCAGAACCAAGTCAAGGTTTTATGTAGGCATTTAGTTACAAATAATGAGGTAAGTTGATAAGTCTTTGATAATGATAAATATCTAGCATGTTTCCTATAGAATGAGGCCAAATTTTCCTCAAAGAATCAAAATAAATTGCAACACCAATATGAAGATCAAATTGTGCAATTGAGATAAAAAAATATGCCTGGAGGTTTAGTAACTTTGGAGAACATTTTCAATGAAGATGATCAACTAAGAAAGGATAAATTAAGCATCTCTAAAGAACATTATGAACAAGTTCACGTAACTGAAGGTAAACAACTCAAGTGGGGAAAAGTGAACAATAATTTTGAGAGAGTAGCTTTCATTTCATTGTGCCATGAGTACATGGATTTATTTGCTTAAGAATACCATGATTTTAAAGGGTTTGAACCTAAATTAGTATAACATACTATTGATCTTGAACAAGATGCAAAACTAGAAAGATAAAAATAAAGACCCATCAACCCTAAGGTTGAAATTCACATAAGGAGCTTACCAAGCTGATTGAATCAAGTATAATATTTCTAATCAAGCACTCAACATGGGTAACAAACCTTGTATTGGTGAGAAAGAAAAATGGAGAGATAAGACTATGTGTGGATTTCACATATTTGACAAAGTGTCATAGAAAGACCACTATCCTTTTCCCTCCATGGAACATATCTTGTAAAGGGTATCAGGTTCACAAAGGTTCTCCTTATTAGATGGGTACTCTAGTTACAACCAGATATTGGTGAAAGAGAAATGTTGGTATAAAACAACTTTCAAAACCAAATGGGGTACTTATGCCTATCAAAAGATGCCTTTTGGGGTCTTTAATGCTAGAGCCACTTTCTAAAGAGAAATTGATGTTGCCTTTCAAGTTATTTTTATTGAAATGGTCTTAGTTTATCTTGATGACATTAATGTATTTTCAAAAGATCCTAATGATCATCTAATGAACTTGAAAGTTATTTTTGATAAATGCAAACAATTTAGAGTTTCATCAAATCCAAAGAAGTGTATCTTTTCAGTGCATGAGGGGAGATTGCTTGGGTATATAGTGTCCAAAGAGGGTCTTTCTATTGATGCAGAGAGAATAGAATCAATCTTTGCTCTATCATGGCCAAAACATAAGAAAGGATTGTAAATCTTCTTGGGCAAGATCAACTTAATTAGAATATTTATTCTTGGATTTTTAGAACTTGCAAGGCCATTCACCCAAATGCTGAAGAAAAATCAAGAATTCACTTAGAGTAAGGAGGGTAAGAGGAGATTTGAATCCATCAAACAAACAATTAACCAAGCTCCTACTTTGCTTAATCTAGATTTCAGTAAGGATTTCTTTATGTATGATTTTTTTGCATTTAGTATAATTTTAGCCATGCTTATGCAACATAATAGTAAAGGATTAGAACAACCCATTGACTTTTTTAGTCAAGTTTTGGAAAACTATGAGGAGAGATGTTATTTTTTTGAAAATCATGTGCTTGTTATTATAAGAGATTTGAAAAAATTCAGACATTTGATTTCAAATAACAAGTTTATACTAATGGTAGCTCATCCTAGTGTGAAGGATTTCATCCTCAAGATAGACTTAAGTGAAAAAAGAGATAGATGGGTCACTAAGTACATGGAATATAATACTGAAGTTAAGGTCATAAAGATAGTTTGAGGTAAAGTATTATGTGAACATCTTGTAGAACATGTTAAGGAAGAAAATCAATTAGTTTTGACACTTCAAAACACCCAATAGGAAGATGAAGCTACTCTTTGATGCAGCTGAACACAAGACATTGCTAGATTCCATCAAATAAGAAAATTTAAAATGGGCTTAGATGCATAAAAGATAATAAATTTTAGGTTGTAATCAATACCATACATTCTAATTGATGGAGTGTTCTTAAAAAAGGACATTGGAGGTATGATTTTAAGGTGCACTAAAGCTAATCAATTTGACAAGCTTTTTAAACAATTTCATGATAGTCCTTCTGGAGCCCATTTTACAATAAATACCATAGCTAAAAAGATCATTAGAGATATTTAATTTTTTAAAAATTTATTTAAGGATGCACATGCATTAGTTAGGAAGTGTGTAAAGTGTGCAATGTTTATAGGTAAGTAGAGACTAGATGCTATGCCATTGAATCCTATTCAGGTTGAGCAACCTTTCTTACAATGGGGTTTGGACTTCATTGGAATGATACATAATATATATAATGTTGGTCATAAGTGGGTGTTGATAGCTATAGAATATTTCACTAGGTGGGTAGAAGCAATACCTTTGAAGGAGGAAAACAAAAACATCGTGATTGAGTTCTATGAGAGTCTAGTCACCCATTTTGGAGTACTTTCCACTATAATATCAAACAATGCCTTAGAATTCAATACTATAAAGGTATGTGAATGGGATATTTATCAAGGTATTAATCCAACATATTCATCAAATTACTATCCATAAGTTAATGGGCTAGCTGAGTCCACTAATAAGAACCTGATTTAGATAATCAAAAGAACATTGGAAGATAATCAAAGATCTTGGCATACAAAGAGGAAGACTACTTTATGGGATGGTAGGATCACCCCAAAGAAATACATTGGTCATTGACCTTATATCTTATTTTATGGAAGAGAAGAAAGGCTGCCCATCTCATTGGAACTTTCAGCTTTGGAACTTGCACACTAGCTGTAGCTTCTAGAATGTGATGTAATAGAGGTTAGGATGAATGAATTGAGATAATTGAAAGAAATAAGAGATGATGCCATGAATACCATGTGGTATAACTGATAGTATATCAAGAATAATTTTTATAAAAGGGCTTCATCAAAGACATTCTAGCAAGGTGACATAGTCCTCAAATGGGATGAGGACCATGAAAAACCAAGAAAACACTCTAAGTTTGATAGCCTTTGGAGTGGACCTTATGTCATCACAAATTAAAAGGAAAGAAATGCCTTTGGGATTGATAAATGAAATGGAGAGAGCCTTCCCACCCCTATCAATGGGAGGTATTTTATGTTTTTCTATTAGTTTGAACTCATGCTCTTTGTACATAAGTAGATAGGTCTGTCTTTCCATCCAAGTGCTTTTCACATTTTTGTTTTTATTTGTTTAGTTAGTTTTGGTGTATTTTGTTGTTTTATTGTTTTTTTTTGGGTTCCCCATTACTTTAAATTTATTCAAGAATCATTTAGGGTCCCTTTTTGTAAACAACACCTTATTCATTTAGTCATCATGAGCAAACTTGATCAATAAATGGGTTTCATGACTATTAGGTTGGTCAAGCTAGTTGAATAACCAAAAATGTTGGCTAGTTTTGGCCCACATAAATTTTTTTGTTTGGAGGCAATACCATGTTCTGGAGATCAAGTATGGAGTAGTAACCTGAGTATGGTTTTCATAGTGCAATCGAGCCTTCAAATATATAGCAACAGTTCAAGCATGAGTTTAGAAGAGCCTACAAGATTTAAAAGAAACTAATTAAAAAACCTTTTTTGACCAAGTCTTTACTTGGAATTCTTTCAGACTTTGTGGGGCTAAAGCTAATTTCTTTCAGACCTTTATTTGAGTAAGTGTTCATTCTTTTAGGAAGTTTATTTTGGGTAAGCACCAGAAATTGTTTTGGACATTTTATCTAAAATAAAAGGCCTAAAGACATAATTTCTTGTGGAAATTTTGTCCTTAGTAAAAGCCTAAAAGTCATTTATTTTAAGAAAATTATTCCAACAATTTTCTTTAAGGATCATTCTTTAGCAAAGTGTCTCGATATAAAAGTTCTAAAGGGTCATTTTTTAGGAAAGTGGCTAATACAAAAATATTGAAGGCTCATTTTTTCAGAAAAATGTCCTATACAAAAGTATATAAGTTTAAAAAATGTTTTTCAAAAGCAAAAAATTCCACAATAAAAGGTCGATTATATTTGTATAAGGAAAATTGTGTAAGACAATTTTCTTGAAGACCCTAATTATTTCAGATATTTCATTTAATTTAAAAGCAAAGTACATGTTTTTTCAAGTATTTTATCTACAAGAAATGTCCCAAAGACAAAATCCTAAGTAAATAGTTTCAAGATAAATGCCTGATGCAAAAGCTCTGATATAATTATTTGTTTTAGGGAAATTGATCTAGCAAGGTCTAGAAGGGTCCCATAAGTGTTAAATTCAATAACAAAAAGTGACAATTAGAAATTCAAATATGGAAAAGGCATTCACATAAACATCAAAATAAAGCTCAATAGTCATCCATTGGGGTTTAAATATTTATGGTTGTGTGGATGTAAAATACATTTGTGAGATGCTAAATACAGTCATGTGGACATCAATTTTAAACCCCATAAAATAACCATTTAATTTCAAAAAGTAGATCAATAACTTGCATTCAATCATACAAAGATAAAATGGTGAGTGATGACTAGTAGGTTAAGGGGCCCATATAAATCAATGGATCACATTCAATTAAGGATTTAGATCTAACGACATGTGATCAAGTCAAAAGGTCAAAGAGCTCAAAGGCCACCACATTATGTAAGCATATAAAGCTGTAGACTAACAACAAGATCCTGAGATCAACATGTGATTAAAAAGTGGCATGAATGTTTGAGTCTTGGTAGTGGATCTATGGATCATGTTCATTTGCATCAGGAAGAGCAACAGAGCAAGATGAGTCAAGAGGTCAATAATTTGAGTCAATTTTTGATGTCCAATCAAATGAAGGTGAGCCTAGGTGATTTAGGTAGAGGTTGAAGGGTCAGGTTTTGACCAAGGTGAGCAAGTATGAATGGAATAGAGCTTGAGAATGATCTATTTTGGATCAAGATTGGATATTTTGGGATCAAAAAACACCATTAAGACTCTATAAGGGTAGATAAATGAGATATGGTAAGGGATTCTTGTCTTTCAAACACAGTCATAGCTTGATAAATCACTGCTTAAGGTACAAATGACATGGCTCTATTAGTTTCAATATATGAGGATATGGTCCTCATAATGATAAATAAGTGGTAGATGGAATGGAAAATGAAGGTAGACATGTAGAATTCAATGGATTCATCACAAGAACTAGTTGCATGAAAGGGACCCTTCTCTTTACTCTTGCATGCCATGCCAAACTAGTAAAGAAAAGTTAGCACCATGCCAAAACTCTAACATATTGATCTGATTATTGTAACTAAATTTATTCCAAAACTTAACTCAAAACATCTTGGTCCCACCACTACAACCATCAAGAAGCATTAATGAAGGATAATGTAACTGTGTAACTGATTGAGTGACTTGGATTAATTAGGAAGATTGAATGAGCATACATGTAGAGGCAAGTATAACTATGGTTTAAATGGAGTTATGCTCACTTTTTTTCCATTTTTATCACCAAAATCCCTCTCTTGCTTCCCTTTCTTTAATAAATATGGCCTTTGACCTATTATTGAACATCCCTTAGGCTGGTATGACTAGACTTTACCAAAATTGTATTTTGCACCTCTTAGAGTAATGAATAGAGAATTTTACAATTGTTTACTAATACATGTTTAGTTTTATGTGTTTTTTGATATGAAAAAGTGGTTATTATTTTCCCTTTTCAAGTCCAAGCTCAACCTAAGTGCTAGCAACTTTCTTTGCAAGTCATATAATGTGTCTTAGCATTGATACATTAAGGATATAATGGATAACCAAATTTAAGTGTCTTCAACTAGACCTTATTTTAATTTATCCATAGTCTAAGTGCATCAAACTAAACTCTATATGGAATACTATTGCATTGAAACTATAGTAAGCATTGCATTAGCTTCTTTCATAGTCCATCAGTGTGTAAAAGAGTTTAAACTTTAGAGTTGATTTAAAAAATTCATGGTGCATTATCACATATTAAAATAGTTTTCATTTTATGTAATCTCTTGACTCTTTTCACCCCAAATCATTTAGGTCTTAAAAAGAAAGGTCTAAACTATCATATCTTAAGAACTAGCCTCATTAAAAATCCTAGAGGTCTAGTCTAGATATAGGCATCCCACAACCTTAGATCATTCCCATGTTAGTGTAGGTATGGGTCAAATGTGAAAAAATATGACCTATATTATGTGTTATATAGATATCTAATAGTTATGGCATGCCTGGTGGGACTACCTATTTACATAATTTTGCATATATAAGTATAGTAGTAGTTTCTAGAGTTTCATTTCCATATTTTCATATTTTTCATTCCCCTAAGAGTTATCACAAGATCCTCTACAAAAGGTAAATAGATATATTTATCTAAGATATCTTTTCAATCAAAAAATATGAATAAAGCCTCTCGGTCAAATCCTACACCTACACCTCTTGTTCCCTTTGTTATTTCACAAAATCCTCTTGTTCAAGCCAATATTGTTCAACCAAACATTGTTATAAATCCCATACCTCAAATGGATATTCCTAAGAGGCAAGACTTTGTGCCATTAACTAATGGTAATCCTCTGAATCTTACTAAATGGGATGATATTCTAGTCTTAGCTTTGAAGGCTCTTCCTTATTTTACTAGAGAGAATCTAGTTACTCCTATAAAACATATGGCAGATATTGTTAACCTTTATTTAATGCATCATGTGACTCAGAAAAATGTAGTAATGAGGTTGTTAGCAACCTATTTCAAAGGGAAATAACTTAAATGGTATAAAGGGTTAGGTCCTACATCAATCAATAACTAGGATGAATTTGGAGAGGTCCTATGCAAACACTTTGAAGATAAGAGTGACCGCCTTTCACTCATGGAACAACTTACAACAATCAAGAGATTAAATCATGAATTAATGGTGGATTTCAATTATAGGTTCTAAAATACCTATGATAGAATAATGATCAAGCCTATGCCTAACTATAATTTTCTTTACTATTTGAAGGCTCTCAATTTAGACATAGCTATGCTGATTCAATCCATGGGAGGGAACACTCTACCTAAGGATTTTAAAGTAGAAATTAAGGCTAAAAATTACCTTATATAAGTAGGCAAGTTATCTCCAAGGCCACCGATACCTCTCTTTCTAGATATCCATCCTCCTACTCTAACTATTACTCTAGTTCCAAATTCAAAAATGTTTTATCAAATAGAAGGTGATCAAATTAATAGATTGGGAAAGATAGAGAGTCTTCTAAAAGCTTATAATAACAAGTTGGTTGTAATGGAAAGGTAAAAATCTCTACCATACAAGCCATATTAGAATACTAATCAAAATTATTAGTACAATAAGTCACCCTATTAGTCCAATCATCAAAGGTAGGGGAAGAATTCTTAGTAGAGGCAATACAATCCTAATGCTCCAAGAAATTCTAGAGCTATTGTGCTAACTCAAAACAACTATGCTCAAGAAGGGAAATGAAAAAATCAATGGGATCAAGCAAATGACATTGAAATAGTGTCAATTGGTGAGAGTCCACATCAGTCTTATATGAAATAGATCTCAGCTCCTCCTCCACATGAAAACTAGTCAAATAAGGAATCCTCTCTACTACATGGAGAAATTCCTTCATTCACCTAAGTAGAAGTGCCAAATCAAAAAGGAGGAGATAATAGTAAAGTACCTATTGAAACTACATTTGTGAACTTTCAAGAAGGCAAGGATTATTTTGAACACAAAGCTGCAAATTAAAGACAAAATATGCTTAATGTTGATAGTTCAATTTTAACCCATACTATATCCAAGAAAATGGTAATTGGTTATGGTTCAAGTCCTGATAAGGTAACCCCTTCTCCTTCTCAGCCACCCCAAAGGACCACCACTCATGAACTACCTCAAAAAACATTAACTCAATAGGTTCAAGATCGAAAGGGGAAGAATGTGAAAGGGCCTTACATCCCTCAATTCATACAACATCTAGAAGCCCTTCCTACTCCTAAATTATAGTCAAGGATATTTCTCTCAGTATTGTGGATCATATAAAGAAAACTACTATATTAATTTTAATGTGGGATACACTACTAATCCTAGGACAAAAGGAGTATCCACAAGAGAAGCTTTCAAATCTCAATATCTCTAATGGAACTCCTAAAAAAGAAAGAGTAAGTGATTTTATAACCAATTTTAATCCATTTATTGAGCCTCAATCTCCTAAGGTGACTAAGCCTCCTCCATTCCATCTTTCAGTTGTCATAAGGGGTTGTCTTGTTCATAATTGTATGATTGATAGTGGAGCTTGTACCTTTGTCATGTCTAAATTTATAGTTGAAAAACTATGGCTCAATTATGAACCTCATGAAAAATGAGTGTTATAATTAGATGTTTCTCTTACTAAAATTAAGGGCATCATCAAAGATCTTAATATTTTACTTACTGCTTGTCTAAATTTCACCATTTCACAAGACATTATTGTTGTTGATTTACGTCCATAGTTTGCACTATGCCTATCTAGGGATTTCACTGCTTAAATAAGAGGTTATTTTCCTCAGATTGGCCATACATGGTTTTTAGAACTAGATATGGAACAAAAGTCACCATAATATTAGTGCCTATTTCTAGATTTTACCTGAAACCATATATGCCAAATATGAATTACAGTATTTTACAGGAAAATGAACATACTATTGATCAATAACCTTCTAAGCCACTTTAAGGCATACTAGATATACTCTTGGATGAGTGGGTTGATAACCATGGGTATGACCCATATAAAAGTATTTAAGAAGTTGGTTTTGGTGTCTACTGCATGCATGAAGAAGGTGACTCATTACCTAGTCTCACCAACTCAAAGCAAGATCAAGAGGGAGTATAGAATCTATAATTTTATGGGTCCAAATAAAAGAATGGGAGTAGATCTAGTGCAATGTTGATTTCACCTCAAAATCAAAGGTATTATTCTTTATCTAGAATTTAGTTTAGTTTTACATCAAATACTACATAGTATGAAGCTCTTATTCATGACCTTTAGTGGGCTAGAAAAAGAGGTATTAAGATTTTACAAGTGAAAGGTGATAGTGTGTTGGTAGTGTAACAAGTCATAGGGTTAAGTGCAATGAATAACCCCATCCTAAAGGCTTACAAACATATATTTTAGGACCTCATGGAAGATTTCCTAGCATTTGATATCCAATCCATTCCTAGGGGAGCCAATCAACATGTAGATAGACTTACTTCCATAGGAACACAATATGATATAGTGGACCAACTCAAGGACAATAAAGATCATACCAAAATTAGGGTTGTATGCAGGAATTTAGTTCTAAATAATGAGGTAATTTAGAAAGTATTTGATAATGATAAATAGATAGCATGTTTCCTATAAAATGAAGTAGAATTTTACTCAAAGAATCAAAATAAATCACAACACCAATATAAAGATCAAATTGTGAAATTGAGATAAAAAAGATGCCTAAAGGTATAGTAACTTTGGAGAGAATTTTAAAAGAAGATGATCAACTAAGAAAGGACAAGGTAATCATCTCTTCTAAGGAAGAACATTATGAACAAGTTCACATAGCTGAAGGTAAACAACTCAAGTGGTGGAAAGTGAACACTAATTCTGAGAGAGTAACTTTAATTTCATTATGTCATGAGTACATGGATTTATTTTCTTGGGAATACAATGATTTGAAAGGGTTTGACCCCAAATTATCACACCATACTATTTAGCTTGAATAATATGCAAAACTAATAAGATAGAAACAAAGGCCCATCAACCATAAGGTTGAAATTCTCATGAGAAATGAGCTTACCATGCTGATTGAGTGAAGTATAATATTTACTATTAAGAACTCAACATGGGTAGCAAACCTTTTATCGGGGAGGAAAAAAATGGAAAGATAAGACCATGTGTGGATTTCACATATTTGAACAAAGTATCACTAAAAGACCTCTATCCTCTTCCCTTTATGGATCAAATCTTACAAAGGGTACTAGGTTCACAAAGGTTCTCTTTATTATATGGGTACTCTGGTTACAACCATATATTGGTGAAAGACCAAGATCAGTATAAAACAACTTTCACAACCAAATGGGGTACTTATGCCTATCAAAAGATGCCTTTTGGGATCTCTAATTCTGGATCCACTTTCCAAAGGGCAATGGATGTTACCTTTCAAGGTATTTTGAGTGAAATGGTCTTAGTTTATCTTGATGCCATTACTATATTTTCAAAGGATCCTAATGATCATCTAACATACTTGAGATTTGTTTTTGATAGATGTAGATAAATTGGAGTTTCATTAAATCCAAAGAAGTGTATCTTTTCAGTGCATGAGGGAAGACTGTTTGGGCATGTAGTGTCCAAAGAGGGTATTTAAATTGATCCATAGAGAATCAAAGCAATCCTTTCTCTATCATTACCAAAACATAATAAAGGATTGCAAAGCTTCTTGGGCAAGATCAACTTCATCAGAATATTTATTCTTGGGTTTTTAGAATTGGTAAGGCCACTCACCCAAATTCTAAAGAAACACCAAGAATTCACTTCGAGTAAGGAGGGTAAGAGGAGATTTTAATCCATTAAACAAACAAGTAGTTAAACTCCTACTTTGCTTAATCCAAATTTTAGTAAGGATTTATTTATGTATGCTTTTTCCACATTTAGTACAATTTTAGCCATGCTTATGTAGCATAATAGTGAAAGATTAGAGCAACCCATTGATTTTTTTAGTCAAGCTTTGGAAGACTATGAGGAGAGATATTATTTTATTTAAAATCATGTGATTTATATTATAAGAGGTTTGAAAAAATTTAGATATTTGGTTTCAAATAACAAGATTATACTAATGGTAGCTCATCTTAGTATGAAGGATTTCATCCTCAACAGAGACTTAATTGAAAAGAGAGCTGGATGGGTCACTAAGTGCATGAAATATGATATTAAAGTGAAGGTTACAAATCTGGTCTGAGTTAAAGTATTGTGTGAACATATTGTAAAAGTTGTTAAAAAAGAGAAGGAATTGGTTTTGATACTTCAAGACACTCAATAAGAAGATGAATCTACTCTTCCATCTAGCTAAACATAAGACATTACTAGATTCCTTCAAATAGGAAAATGTCTAATGGGCTTAGATGTATCAAGGAGAAGACATTTTAGTATAAAATAAGTATCATACATTATAATTGATGGAGTGCCATTCAAAAAGGACATTGGAGGTATGATTTTAAGGTGCAATGAAGTTAATAAATTTGAAAAAAATTTTGAAAAATTTCATGATAGTCATTATAGAGGCCATTTTTTAACAAAGACCATAGCTAAAAATATCATTAGAGCTGGTTAATTTTGACCAAATATATTTAAGGATGCACATTTATGGGTTAAGAAGTGTACAAAGTGTGTAATGTTTATAGGTAAGCAGAGACTAGCTACTATGCCATTGAAGCCTATTCAGGTTGAGAAGCCTTTCATGTAATGGGGTTTGGACTTCATTGGCATGATGCATCCTCCATATAGTATTGGTCATAAGTGCATTTGATAGCTATTTACTATTTCATTAGGTGGGTGGAAGTAGTACCTTTGAAGGATGCAAACAAGAACTTTATGCTTGAGTTCTATGAGAGTTTAGTCACCCATTTTGGGGTACCTTCCACTATAATATCAGATAATGCATTGGCATTCAATAGAAAAAAGGTATGTGAATGGTCTCTTGAGTAAGCTATTTATCAAACATAGTCATCAAAGTACTATCCATAGGGTAATGGGCTAGCTGAGTCCACTAACAAGAACCTGATTTAGATCATCAAAATAACATTGGAAGATAATCAAAGATCTTGGCATACAAAGATGAAGACTAATTTATGGGATGATAAGATCACCCCTAAGAAATCCATTGGTCATTCACCTTATCTCTTAGTTGATGGAAGAGAAGAATATCTGCCCATCTCATTAGAACTTCTAGCTTTGGAACTTGCACACCAGGTACAACTTCTAGAAAGTGATGCAATCAAGGTTAGGATGAATGAACTAAGAGAATTAGAAGAGATAAGAGATGATGACATGCATACCATATGGTCTAACCAACAATAGGTCAAGAATAATTTAAAAAAAAGGGATTTATCAAGGACATTATAACAAGGTGACATAGTCCTCAAATGGGATAAGGACTATGTAAAACTAGGAAACAACTCCAAGTTTGATAGCCTTTGGAGTGGACCTTAGGTCATCACAAGTTGCAATGAAAGTAATGCCTTTGGGATTGATAGATTGAATGGAGAGAGCCTTCCCATACCTATCAATGGGAGGTATCTTAAGTTTTACTATTAGTTTTAACTCATGCTCTTTATACATAAGTAGATTGGTCTGTCTTTCACTCTAAGTGCTTTTGCACATTGTTATTTTTAGTTATTTAATTAGTTTTGGTCCATTTTATTACTTTCTTATTATTTGTGGGTTCCCCATTGATCCAAATTGATTTAATAATCAATCAGAGTCCCTTATTTAAAATAGTACCTTATTCATTCAGTCATTATGAGCAAGCTTGATCAATAATTAGGTTTCATGACCAACAAGCTGGTCAAGCCTGTTGAGTCACTAGAAATGTTGGCTATTTTTGGCCCACATAATTTTTTTTATCTGGAGGCAATACCATGTTTTGGATATCAAGTAGGATCAAGAATCTAAACATGGTTTTTATAGTTTATTTGAGCCTTTAAAGAACCAACAACTGTTTAAGCATGAGTTTGGAAGAGCCTACAGGATTTAAAAGAAGCTAAGTACAAAACCCTTTTTTGGACAAGTCTTTATGTGGGAATTCTTTCAAACTTTCTAGGTCTAAAGTTAATTTCTTTCAAACCTTTATTTGACTAAGTATTCATTATTTTAGGAAGTTTGTTTTGAGTTTTTTAGCTCAGCGTTAGGAATTGTTTCAGATATTTTGTTTGAAATAAAAATACCAAAGACACAATTTCTTATGGACATTTTATCTACAGTAAAAGCCTAAAGGTCATTTCTTTTGGGAAAATTGTTTGAACAATTTTTGTGAAGGGTCATTTTTTATTAAAATGTCCCAATACAAAAGTTCTAGAGGGTTGTTTTTTGGGAAATTGGTTGATACAAAAATCTTGAAGGGTCATTTTTTAATAAAGTGTCCTATACAAAAGTCCTAAAGGGTCACAAATGCTATTTGAAAGCAAAAAGCCTACAACAAAAGGCCAAGTATATTTGTGTCAAGAAAATTGCGCAAGATAATTTTCTCAAAGACCCTTATTCTTTTGGACATTTTATTTGAGGCAAATGCAAAGTACATGTTTCTTTCAAAAAATTTATTTGCAACAAAAGTCCCAAAGAGAAAAGCCCAAAGAAATAGTTTTGAGATAAATGCCCAATGTAAAAGCTTCGACATAATTATTTGTTATAGGGAAATTGATCTAGTAGGGTTTAGGATGATCTCATAAGTATCAAATTGAAGCATAAAAAGTGACCATTGGAAATTCAAATATCTTAAAGATGTTCCTATAAACATCAAAACAAAGCTCAATAATCATCTATTGGGGTCTAAAGATTGACTTTTACATGGAAATTAAATACATTCATGTAGATGTCAAACACAGTCACACAGATATCAATTTTAAACCCTATGGAATAGTCATTTAATTTCAAAAAGTAGATTGATGGTTGCCATTCAATCATATAGAAGATCTAAAGGTAAGTGACAACTGATAGGTCAATTGGCTCAAGTAGATCAATAGATCATGTTCAATCAGGGATTCAAATCTAATGACATGAAATCAAGTCAAAAGTTCAAGGAGCTTAAAGGCCACCATGTGGTGTAAGAGTGTAAATTAACAAAATAAAAATAAGATCTTCAGATCAATTCATGATTGACAAGTGGCATGAGTGCATGATTTTTTGTAGAGGATCTATGGATCATGTTCATTCACATTAGGTAGATCAACAGAGTGAGATGAGTTAAGAGGTTGATGATTTTAGTTAGTTTTTGATGGCCAATCAAATGAAAGTGAGCCTAGGTGACTTAGGTAGAGGTCAAAGGGTTAGTTTTCAACCAAAGTGAGCAAGTATGAATGGAACAGAGCTTGAGCAAAATTTAAATTAGACTAAGAGTAGATGTTTTGGGATTGAATGGTGCCTTTAAGACTTTATAGGGGTAGATAAATGAAATATGGTATGGGATTCATATACTTCAAACATAGTCATATCTCGATAAATTGCCATTCAAGGTATGGATGGCTTGGATCTATAAGTTTCAAGATATGAGGACATTATGCTCATAATGAGTAACAAGTGGTATATGGCATGGAAAATGAAGGAAAAATGTAGAATTCAAAAAATTCATCACCAAAACCATCTGCATGAAAGGGATACTTCTCTCCACTCTTGTATGCCATGGTAAACTAATAAAGAGTAGTTAGTGCTATGACAAAAATCTGACAGATTGATCCAATTATTGTAACTACATTGAGGTAAGAAATTAACCCAAAGAAACCTGATCCCACCATTTCAACCATTAGGGAGCATCAATGAAAGAATAATGCAACTGTGTAATTGATTGAGTGACCTGGATTGATCAGGAAGCTTGAATGAGCATAAATGTAGAGGTAGTTATAAATGTGGTTAAAATAGAGTTATATTCACTTTGATTCCCTTCTTTAGTGCCAAAATCCCTCTCTCTTACTTCCATTTCTTCTATAAATATGGCCTTTGATCTATTATTGAACATCCCTTAGGCTAGTACAACTAGACTCTACTAGAATTATATTTTACACCTCTTGGAGTAATGAATAGAGCATTTTACAATTATTTACTAATCTATGTTTAGTTTTCTATGTTTGTTTGATATTAAAAAGTTATTGTTATCTTCCCTTTATAGGTCCAAGCTCAACCTAAGTGCTATCAAATTTATTTATAGATCATATAATGTGTTTTAGTATCAATCTCTCAAGGATATAGTGGACAACCAAATTTAAGTGTCTTCAACTAGAACTTATTTTCATTGCTCCCTAGTCTAAGTGCATCAAACTAACTTTTATATGAAATAATATTACATAGAAACTATATTAATAATTGAATTATATTCTTTCATAGTCCATTAGTGTGTAAAAGTGTCTGAGCTTAAGAGTGGATTTGACCAATATGTGGTGCATCACCACATATTAGAATAATTTTCATTTTATGCAATCTCTTAACTCTTTTCACCCCAACTCATTTATGTCTTATAAAGAAAGGTCCAAACTATCATATCTTAGGAACTAGCCTCATTAGAAACCCTATAGGTCTGGTCTAGATATAGGCTTCCCACGGCCTTGGATCATTCCCATGTTAGTCTAGGTATGGGTCATATGTGAATAAATATGACATCTATTGGGTCATATTTGGATAGCTAACAATTAGGTAGTTTATTTTATTACAATAATTTATTATGATTATTTCATGGTTCGATCTAACTACTATTTATTTTATTGAGGTGGATGTAGGATGGAGTCTACCCTCCTAACTATGATTGAGGGAGGGTATCATCAGAGAGGATGGTGGAGATGGAGACAAGTGGGGGATGAGAGAATGAGACAAGAATATAACACACACCATGTAGATTACATGCCTATTTTCAATGTGTTAATTAGTTGATTTTTATTACTTGCAGTATGCATTAAGTTACTAATGGATTTTTTGCATTTGGTTATGTTTGATTATCATGTTGGAATATTGATTACTCTTGTTAGAAACTTTGAATGTGATTACATAATTTAATATTTTTATTAGTTTCAATTCATGTATATAATTGTCATAACATGTATTGCGATGTCCTTGTATGATCTTGATATGATGTGAAGTCTAATTCTACTATCTTAATAATGTTTGCACTATATCTGGTAATATCTAGTTTAAACATTATTATAAAATTATATGAAAAGTAATTAATATGTTGTTTATAAAGTAAATTACATTTGTATGAGGTTTTAACCCTAACCTTAGGACATGGTTGAATAAGATAGAGGCATTATTATAATAAAAAAGGCTGATTATCATGTTTCTTTGATGGTTTTACCTTATACCAAGTTTAAGTTAGTGAAGGTTATGAATAATAAATCAAGGCTTATTGCATGAATTAGTGGTTGAAGGCTTAACTTAGACTTTGTTTAAATCATGATTACATGGTTGCTCAAAGGCCTCTTTTTGAGCTATATCATTTGCATGGAAATTTCTAGGCATGTTTAGTTGGTTGAAGACTATCATGTGGATTTTAATGAAATTATTTCATTAGAATATTTGGGAATATAGGGTTTCTTGAGTGACTTGTTATAGACTCTTTGAGTTATTATGGGAAACACATGAACCTTGTTGGTTTCATGGCATATTCATTATGATTTTTATTTGGTTAACTTAACTATTAAGGATTTAAAGGAAATGATTATGCCAAAAATTTTGGCATGAAATTGGAAATTTATGGAGTTAAAGGAAAGCAAAGGGTTATTTAGTAGGGAATGGTAGAAAAGAGTAGAGAGTAAAGGATGGTGGAAAGAGAAATAAAGGAGAGAAATGAAATTTGGTCTTACTCCATTGGAGAAGTAGTGGAGGTAGGGTCTGCTGAAAAATATTTTTTGGTTTTTCATTTTAGATATATTATGTGAAAGTAATTTGTGGAGTTATGTCAATTTTTTTTAAGTATATGTTTTTGGCATCATACATGATCAAAATTAAGGATGGGTATAACCTATCTAGAGGGTCGAGCATGTATACAAATTTCCATACAACATTATATGTGTGTGCCATTCTATTTTGGTTAATAAGGTTGAAAATGAAACATAAAAATGAACTAGGGTTTTCAATAAAATTAAGGATTATTGTGTGATAATTTATATTTTAAACCTAGAAAATATTGTAAGGGTTTTAACCCTATAAGTTTTTCAATTCATTTTTAGATAACCCATAATTTTTGAATAATTGTGTTCATTAGCTTTTGAATGGTTGATGTCAAGATTTTGGTTTAAACCCTTTAATAGGGTCATCTTTATCTAAAATGTGCACAAAATTAAAATGTTATATTTTAATTTTTTTATATGTGTTTACCTACCATGTATTTTTAAGTTTGGTTTCTTATGAAAATTATATAAAAATTAACCAGGGTCATTCATAAACAACCTTGGAGATGGGCTCAACCCATCCATAGGGCCGAGTATGAATAAACCCTAACCTTATTATTTTATAATGGTTGTGTAATTATAATAGTCATGTTGTCATCAAATATTACACCCTAGAGGAGGTTATTAAATCTTACTCTAAGATTTGGGAAACATTGGAATACTTCTATGTATGTGGGTTTACCTATAGGAGAAGTAGACCTCTAGGTTTAAGGGTTAGCTCCCTGAATTTGTTTTGAAGTGCTTGTCACCTATACTACTGATTGCTTGTGGGAAAAGGGATAAAAGTATGCATAAAATAAAGATAATCTAGGGGGTGATATACCAAAAGGATTTCCACAAGACCATCATACTTATATGAAAAGGAAACAATACCTATAAACTAGCTTCAAAGTCCTAAGAGATTCTAACATAAGTGTTTTAATATAGAGGTGATATGCATAAGACAACATAAGGTAAGTGAAATAGAGGGCAGATTGCACACTCTAAGAATAATTTTACACTTTAAAGGAGACTAACACATTAGTTAAAATCTATATGACTTGTTATAATAGGAACTATTGCATAAACATGAGAGGATAAAGAGAAGCAATGATAGAAGATTATCACTTAACATCACCATACATCACTTTGCACACTTAGAAAAATGTTCATGAACTAAAAACCATACTTAAATTTATTATTTAAAGGCAAATTACAATGTCAAAACCAAAAATGCCTCACCATACATGGTGTGGCATTAGCTTACAAGAGCCAAAATGGCTACTAATTATAGAATTTAAGAGACGAGAGAAGAGAATGAAGTCCAAGAGTCACTAGAACATGTGTCAAGTTGAGAAAAAGAGTTACACATATAGGAAAGAGGTGTGTGGAATAGACTTGTTATCTATCTATATAACACCCTAATAAGGGTAAAATTTGTTCAATTCTGACCCATACTTGGACTAACATGGGAATGGTCTAAGGTTGTGGGTTGCCTATATCTAGACAAAACCTATATGATTTTTTATGAGGTTAGCTCCTTAGATTTTATGATTTGGACTTTTATTTATAAAACCTAAAATTGGTTGGGATGAAAAGGGGAAAGAAATTTGCATAAAGTAAAACCTATTCTAACCTATGGTGATGTGCCATGAAGATTTTCCATCCACTCATACTTGGGCCTCTAAAACACTAGTGAGACAAAAATAAATAACATGATCTATGACTCCAAATGCCAATCATGCATTAACATTTCATGTAGAGATTCATCAAGTGAGTAGAATCTAAGAGAGGTGATGGAGAGGTCTAGTTTGAGGTAGTAATCCAATCAATATGTCCACTATTGGCTTAAATAAAATGACATCAAACAATAAACATAACCTACATAACCAAACAATCTACTAGCTAGGTGAGATCAGGATTTGGCAAGGGAGAAGGCTCTACCACTTATACAAATTAAAATGACATGAACACACTAGTTTAATATAATTAACTATGAAAATAGTCATCTTATTTATATAAAGAGATTAAAAGGCTGAATATTGGTAGAGTCTAGTCATGCCCAAGAGAGGGATAAAAAATAATAGCTCAAAGGCCATACTTATAGAAGGAAGGAAGCAAGAGGGAATTTTTTCACTCTAAAAGAGAATCAAATGAGCTCAAATAATTTTTAAAAGCTATTACAATAGCATCTATAAATCAAACTCACTCAAAACCTTCTTGATTGGTCCAGATCACTCTAGTCCATTGCATCATTACAATATCTTCTTAGTGATGCTCCATGGTGGTGCAATTATGGGATCAAGTTATTTCTAGCTGGGTCTTGGTAATAATGTAGTTACAACAATATGACCCATCATTTAGAATCATGTCTTGTTGTAAACTACTTCTAACTAGTTCTCATGCCATGCATAGTGGAGAGAGAGATCACTTTCATGTAGTTGATCTTTGGGATGATATGTTGGAGCCCACTTGCTTGCCTTCATGGCACCCTTTAAAAAGATATCTCATTCCATCTAGAAATGGCAAACACAATCAGAGTAAGATCCCTTTATGATGCAAACTCATGAGCTAGAGTTCCATATTTATCCATATGGGTAGTCCCTTTATGTTCTTTATACTTTATTGTACCACTTATGGCCTTTTAAAGGTGTTCAATTGAGATTAAAAGGTGGTAAGATGAACCTAAAAAACCCTATTATCCATGGTAAAAAATAACCTCTCAAGCTCCATCAAGAATCCTAAACTTGCCTTTGCTCTAATTGGTTTTTGAAATCTGACTCAACTTGTTGACACATTGACTCATCTCACTCTGCTGATTTCATTTGGTATGAATGCCTAAGAACCATTGATCCTTTACCAGTTAAATGCATCCTTGACACTTTTCATACCTACATTCTCTTTTTAGATTCACTGACCCTTTAACCTTTACTCATCATTAGATCTAAGTGTACTATCAAATGTGAACCATTAGATCAACTAAAACCCACTATTTGAAAGCCAATGATTAGTTTATGATCTTAAAATTGATGTCCTCACTCACTTCAAATGATGTTCATGTGACCATAATTGACAGTCATATGATCATCAAATTTAAGTTTAATAGGATTTGTCTTGATCTATCTTAAAGTTGACATCTCATCAACTATCATTTGACATTATAAAAAATGTGATTTATGTCATACAGACTATCAATTTAAGCATAGATGGATTTTTTCTTGACCTCTATTTTGACATTCACATGAATTTCTTATGATTTTTGACTAAGTTTGTATATTTATATCTTGAAGCATGAGAATCATGGAAGTACCAAACTTTTAGGAGATGTTATTATTACCAAAAGGGATGAACCCATTTTATTTGCTAGTCCTAAGAGCCCTCCAAGTGAATATATTAAATACTCAAGCTAGCTAGTCCATATCTACTCATGCATGACATCTTAGTGATGGTTGAGCTCATTTGGTTAAGTATGGAAAACTTAGAAAAAATTGATCGAGGAGCCAACTTTGAAAAAGCATAATTTTATTTGTGCTTTAGTGGAGGACCTAAAAAATAGTGCATAACAACTAAGGACCAAAATAAACAAACCCATGTGACCACTTTCCATTACAACTACTACACATATGAGATATATCTTTGTGAATATGCTCACTTGGCTCTACTGAAACCTCTTGAAAATGACCAAGTATAAAAACATATGTCAAACTGCCTAGGAGCCCAAATTTAAACATGCATATATTCCTTTGTGATTCATCAGAGGACCTAAAACTTAGAACATATATTATAGGCTCAAAACTAAATAGACCCATTTAATCAATTCCCTCTGACTCATCCACATATGGTAATGGTAAGGTCAACTAAGCACCTCCTTAGAATTTATGTCACTAGGTCCAAGTGCCTCAATGAACAAAATAGAGAACCAAATGGATCCCATGCACTTCTAAGCCATTCCATGCATTCTTGGCATCTCATGGGGGCTATACAAATATGGTCATGTCCTTAGCAAATGTAAATTTACACTTTACATGAAACTAAAGTGTCTTCAAATCCTTGTGAGAAAATTGATATCCTTGGACTACCTCTTCCATCTAAAACCTTGTTTATTTGGACATAAGCTTGGTATGTGGGCCAAAATGGCCAACATTTCTAGTGACTCACAGGGGTTGCATGCCTATCTATGTTTTGAGAACCTAGACCATGTGCCAATATTGTTGTAACCTCTTAAAATAAAACAAATACCAAAAAGATCAAAACAAAATATAAGGGGAACCTAAAATATCAACATAAGGATCACTAAATTATAGAACAACAATGAAAATGGGAGCAGATACAAGACAAACCTAGAATAACTAATTTTAAGTAACAAGCTTTCTTTTAGAGCCAAATGGGAATTTATTTGATGTAACATGGATCTTTGAAACATGATTGCTTCTCCTTGATGGCATCTTCTTACAAATGGAAGAAAATGGATGCTCATGTATTCTTGATGATGCAATAGGCCTCTTATCTCCCTTCTCAGGTGTAGGGATTGAAGTTATAGATCCAAGACCCAATCATATTCTTTCTAAACTCTTTTTTGTTGCATCAAAAATCCTATTTCTACCTCATTTATAGGTTGGATTGGCAATCCAACTGGCATACTTGGATTGATGTCTCCATTATGATCCATTTGAAATAATGGCTTGTCAAATTCTTCATCTTCTTTATTGGTATCCAAACATGGCTACAATATATCAATTTAATCTTGATGAATAGCTATAATATTACTTATTAGAAAACATTCCTTAATCTCCATATGAGGTAGAGATGGCTTATCAAACTTTACGTAAAAGCTCTCTAGGTCATCCCAAAAGGCTTCTTCATTATGATCAACTAAAAGAAAATGAAGATAATCAGTACTCTTACCATTTGAAACATGTTGATCACATATTTATACCTTTTAGATGGAGTCATATGAAGGTTCTTGATTAATTATACTTGTTTCATATTCATCCTCTATAGAGAATGGTATCTCATCCTCTTCATATAGAATGTCCTCTTCATGATGGATGGAAGATATTATGTGGTTAATAGGCTCATGGAAAACCCCTTCAACTTCAACAATTTAAGTGTGTTTCTCTCAAATTTCATCAAATATTCTCAACTAATCTTCCATCATAGTAACCACCTCTTTGACTTCACTTTCTTGAACATATTATGAGATTGGATCAATCCCATCATTGACACTGATTGTGTCTATGATGACATCCTCATTTTGGTCATGCAAGACTCTTTCATCTCCATCTACTTCAGCTACAACTTCCTCAATTGCTTCAAAAAAGATAGACTCCTTTTCTAGGATTGTAATAATAGATATCTAAAAGTATCAACAAGATGAGAAAAGTCCAAAAATGTTACCATAGATACCTAATTTTCTTCTTGAGGTTATTATTCTTGTATCACCTTCACCTCCTCTTTTTATTGAACTATTTTCTAAATGGTTTTCCATAAAGGAAAGGGCTTTGGATTCCAAGGAGAAATGAGTGGAGATGAATGATATCTGGATTACTATAGAACTTAACATCTTAAATCATGCTTGGATGTTCTTCCTTCTCCATAGATTGTTTTAACTGATTCCAAGTCATGAACTTGGGTTTAGGAACTTTTGATTTTGCTATTTTTGTAGCCATGGGTATGAAAGAAGTAATTTTCAACTGTGTTAACCTTGAAGCTGCCATTGATTACTAGAGATGCTAATTTACAAGCTTAATTTGCTTGGTTAGGTTAGCCTTAAAATCATGAACTAGGTCATTGGGTATCTCTTCATACAAACCTAAAGATGTAAGCTCATGTATGATATCTATAAATTGGAAATTAGTCTCCTCATAACAAGTTTATTCAACTTCCTGAGACCTTTCCTAGATAGACTTCCAAGTAGGAAATCTAGGTAAGGTTTGGACTAACTCTTAGGGGCTATAATAAACATTAGATTTCTGATCATAAATGGAAAAGGGTAGTTCTATGGAATCATATTGTTGATTAGGACCCTAGGGTTTCTCATAAACCACTAACATCTCTTCAATATTTACTATTATACCTCTAATGTCTAGAATATTATAACTACACTTTGAATATACTTACCTTATGAAATATGAACATACCTCTTTATCCTGCTACAACTTTGCTCTCATGATCTAGATTTGATACTTGGAGATCTCCTCATTATAGTTTTTCCTAGTGTTTATGCTTATCATCTCTTTCTCATAACTAATCAGGGATTTCTTGAAGCTTGAGATGGACTATTTAGGGACTTAGATGGGCTGATCAGGAGGATAAAAAGGTTTATAAGAGTGGTTATAGGATTGGTATGAGCTTTCATACTATTGATAAGGCTTTGAATTCTCATTATATGGTTGGTATGGATCATGATAGGATTGATATGGGTCATGAGGATCATACTAGAACTGTTGGTAAGGAGAAGAATAACAAAACTCTTCTCTATAAACTATCATAACCTATAGAAAATCATGAAGATAACTCAAAATATGAAAAATAATGTACCTTTGATCTTGAGATAGGGGGAAAAGGAGTATTGGAAACTAGTTTTGAAGATGAATATGCTAAAAACTTATATTCCAATGGTTGAAATTGGGTCCTACCGAGAGTGCTAAAACTATTAGCTATCTAGATAACACCCTAATAGGGGTTAGATTTGTTCAAGTTTGACCCATACCTGGACTAACATGGGAATGGTCCAAGGCTATGGGTTGCCTATATATAGACTAGACCTCTAGGATTTTTTATGAGGCTAGCTCCTCAAATTTTATGATTTAGATCTTTATTTCTAAAACATAAATTTGGTTGGGATGAAAAGGGGAAAGAAATTTTCATAAATTAAAACCTATTCTAACTTGTGGTGATGCACCGTGAATATTATCCATCCACTCATACTTGATCCTCTAATACATTCGTGAGATAAAAACAAATAACAGGATCTATGACTCCAAATGCTTGCCATGCATCAACATTTCAAGTAGAGGTTCATCAAGTGAGCATAACCTAAGGGAGGTGATGGAAAGGAATAGTTCAAGGCACTAATCTAGCCAATATGTCCACTATTGGGTTTAGTCAAATGACATTGAACACTAAACATAACTTGCATAACCTACTAGATAGGTGAGATCAAGACTTGGCAAGGGAGAAGGCTCCACCACTTATATAAATCAAACTGACATGAACACACTAGTTTAATATAATGAAATCTGAAAATAGTCATCTTATTTATCTCAAGAGGTTACAAGGCTTAATCTTGGTAAAGTTTCATCATGCCCAAGAGAGGGATAAAAAACAATAGCTCAAAGGCCATACTTATAAAAGTTAAGAAGCAAGAGAGAAGGAATTTTGGTGCTCTAAAAGAGAATCAAATGAGCTTAAATACTTTTGAAAATTTATTAAAATATCCTCATTAAATCAAGATCACTCAAACCCTTATTGATTGGTCTAGGTCAGTCCAATCTATTACATCATTATAATATCTTCTCAGTGATCCTCCATGGTAGCTGTAATGGTAGGATCAAGTTGTTTCTAGTTGAGTCTTGGTAATAGTGTAGTTATAGTAATTAAATCCCTCCTTTAGAATCATATCTTGTGTTAAATTTCTTATAACTAGTTGTAATGTCATGCATAATGGAGAGAGAGGTCAATTTCATGTAGTTGATCTTGGGGATGATCTGTTGGGGTCCACTTGCTTGCCTTTATAGCACCATTTGAAAAGCTATCTCCTTTTATCCAAAAATGGTGAACACAGTCAGAGTAATATCCCTTTATGATTCAAACTCATGAGCCAAAGGTCCATATTTAGCCACATGGGTAGTCCATTTATGTTCTTTATACTTTACTTCACTACTTATGGCCTTTCAAAGGTGTTTTGGTCGAGCTTTAAATGTGGTAAGATGACCCTACAAAACCCTATTATCCATGGTCTAAAATAGCATCTCAACCTCTATCAAGAATCATAGACTCAACTTTGCTCTAATTGGTTATAAAAATCTAAATTATCTCATTGAAACATTAACTCATCTTTCTCCATCGATATAAATGCTTGAGAACCATTGATCTTATACCAGTCTAATGCATCCTTGACACTTGTCATGCCTAAATTCAATTTTGAGATTTGCTAACCCTTTGACCTTAGATCACCATTATATTTGAGTGTATGATTGAATGAAGACCACCATATCAATTAGAACCCACTATTTCAAAGCTAATGACTAGTTTATGATCTTAAAATTGACATCTTTTCTCCTATCAAATGATATTTGTGTGACCATAAAATTTAAGCTCAATAGGATTTGTCTTTCTCTATCTTGAATTAGACATCCCACTAACCATCATTTGAAATTCTATAGAATGTAATTGACATCCTACAAACCATCAAATTTAAGCACATATGGATTTTTACTTGAGCTTTATTTTGACATTTGCATGAACATCTTATGCTCTTTGACCAACTTTGTAGATTTATATCTTGAAGCAAAAAAATCATGAAGGCACCAAACTTTCAATATGTGTTATTATTACCAAAATGGATGAACCCATTTGATCCACTAGTCTTGGGAGCCTTTCAGGTGAAGATATTAAATGCTCAAATTGGCTAGTCCATATCTACTCTTACATGATGTCTTTGTGATGGTTAAGCTCATTTGGATAAGTATGAAAAATTTAGCTAAATATAAATAATGAGCCAAATTTAAAAATGAATAATTTTATCTTATGATAAATAACCAATTATCTTGGTTGTAAAGTCTCTTTAAAGACAAATTACAAAATGAGCAGGAAGGCCAACAATAATAATGTCTTAAAGGATGGGAAAACTAGGACAATCATGGAGAAAGACCTTCAAGTTTTTGATCAATCCTATTGTCTTGGTAGGTTTACCATCTAATTGAATCAATCCTTTTTTATGGGTTCATATTTTAGGCCCAACTTATTAGCTACAACTTTGGACATGACTAATGTAGAAGCACCACTATCAACTATGCAATTGTGTACTAGTTTATCACCCACTATGAGAGTGAGGTAGAAAGATGGAAGATTATCAACTTTAGTATATGGTTTAAAATTTTTATTAGGGGCATATTTAAGAGCAATATGATCATGAATTTTACTTGAAGGTGAAGGACAAGTAGGGATAATAAACAACTATTTTTGCAAGAGCTCTTTTTGGCTAGGCATATGGAGGACA
The DNA here is from genome assembly GCA_037957365.1 of Torreya grandis. NCBI lineage: Eukaryota > Viridiplantae > Streptophyta > Pinopsida > Cupressales > Taxaceae > Torreya > Torreya grandis. The sequence continues at coordinate 2,320,279 of JARHVA010002100.1, read as the reverse complement.
TCCCATAAGGAGATAGATGCTTTAGCATTATTAAATGAATCCACTATGTTTAGGGAAATATTAATCACCTTATATTGATTCCTTGGAGGCAAATAAGTTGTTGAAACTTGAGGAATTGAATCACCTTGAGTAGACCTTAACACATTCTGATTTTGAGAAGGTGCATGAGTTTTTGGGACAATCGTGCTTGCAACCATGCCTTGATACCTTATAAAAGGATTAGATGAACTTGTAAGCATGATATTATCATCTATTAAGGACTTATTCTTAGATATAGTGTTGTCTATAATAAAATTTCCTTTATTTCACACAAAAGTGTATTCTACCAAAAATTTAGTGAGGATTTCTCCTTGAGTCTACAGTTCTCACTTGTTTACATCATGACTTCATCAGGATGGAAAAATTAGTATCAATGGTTCTAAAGTATGTAGGGAGATAAAACTAGTATGTGGTCTCATAGGAGGAGGTAATCTATACCACGCATTTTGACACCTCTCATTAAAGTCATGCATTATTTCCTTGGGAGCTCTTTTGATCACATTAAGTTGATGTATGAGAGAAGTATGGTCACTTTCATCTTCAAACCTTAAATTTAGAAACACTCCAAAGTCATCTTATTACATGATGCATCCACCCAATAAAGTCCTATACCAGTCAAAATATTTCCTTGTAAAGGACATGGTAAGGATTCTAATGGAAATATTCTCTCAGTGACATTATGGAAACAACAAAAATTGGAGATATACTTGATGTGTTCACTAGGTGTAACATGACCCTCACCATTGAATGTAGGCATACTCTTTATGGAATTAGATGGAATGCCATCATATGCTTCAAGATGAATTGGATTATTAGTATTAAATTTAGGGAAGTCATGTGGCCTAACCATGATGGATTGGATTTATTCATGTTCTTCACTTGGCTAGTAAAATCTTCTTAGTCTTCAAAGGGTAGTTTAGGCTAAGGATAATGAACTTCAAGAGGAAGTTCAGGCTAAATAGGTGGATTGATAGGATTGAGAACTCTATTATATGATGACCTAGTAAGGACCATAAAGTTTGAGAGAAAATATATGACAAAATAATGGTCTTAAACTATATTTTACCTTGAATGGAGTCGTCAAATGCTAAGTAGCACACCAATTTGTAGCTGATGTTGTTAACACCAACATTCACCTTAACAAGTTATCTTAAGGATAATGAGTCCCATCAAGCATGAAAAAATTATTGTCACAAAATATTTCACCCTAGAGGATGTTTTTCAATCCTACTCTAAGATTTAGGCAACATTAGAATACTTCTAGGTATATGGGTTTACCTATAGGAGAAGTAGACCTTTAGGTTTAGGGGATAACTCCCTAAATTTATCTTGAAGTTCTTGTCACATATAATAATTATTTATTATGGGAAAAGGGATATAATTATGCATAAAATAAATCTAATTAAGGGGGTTATACACCAAAATTATTTCCATAATACCATCATACTTCTATCATAATGAAATAAGACCTACATACCAGCTTCAAAGTCCTAAGAGATTATAACACAAGTGCTTCAAGATAGAGGTGATATGCATAAGAAAACACAAGGTAAGTGAAAAAAAGGAACTATTGCACACTCTAAGAATAATTTTACACTTTAAAAGAGCCTAAAACACTAGCTACACTCTATATGACCTGTTAGAATAGGAACTCTTGCATAAACATAAGAGGATAAGGAGAATCAATGATAGAAGATTATCACTTAACATCACCATACATCACTTTGCACACTTAGAAAAATGTTCATGAACTCAAAAAACATACTTTAATTTATTTTTCAAAGGAAAATTACAATGTCAAAACCATCAGGGCTTTGCCATACATGGTGTGGTATTAGCCTACAAGAGCCAAAATGGCTACTACTTATAGAATTTGAGAGAGGAGAGAAGAGAATGAAGTATAGGAGTCACTAAAACATGTGTCAAGCTAAGAAACAAAGTTACACATGTAATAGACATGAGTTTGGAATAAACCTTACACTTTATACTTGGACAAATTTCCCTCAAAGCATGAAACTCCTTAAATGTGGTGTAGGATTCTTTATTTTCATGCTTAGAAATTACCTCCATCATTTGGCCTTCATGGAATGCTAAAAAATAGAATAGGAATAAATGAGATGATTTGAATGAGAGGGATGGGTTATAAACATGATCAAAAATGCATTGGAGGTGTCTTTAATCATCAATATTCTTATGGACATGAGTTATCACTTCTTGTAGTCACAATCACTCCTCTTTCACTCACCCTTCACACTTGGCATCAAAAAGGTCTTTAGGTTTCCAAAATATTGCATATAATGGAGTGTATGAAACTTATCAATAACCCTCATGACCTTAGAATAATCAATTAGACTTTAAAAGGCCTCCTACTTAGATTTTTCATCTTCTCACTTACTTGTTCACTATGCTAGTTTGGATTGGCTGAGATGAAGGCATTTGTATAGATATTTGTGATCTATCTTAAAGAATAAATGGATATTATGAGTTAGGATAAGTCCAATTATCTCTCACCAAATTAATTTCATATCTTGAAACCTTTTTATACCTATAAGACACCAAAAATAGTCAAGAAAAGCCATTTTCACCCTGCCTATATAAGTAGGGTACAACTCAAATGGATGGGAAAGAGCCCCAAGAGGTCCTCTACAATATTAAATCACTTTCATACTCATTATATCTCATTTGGATTCCCCTCTTTATTCATTTTTCTGATGGGGTCCTTAGCAAGGGTTTTTGAGGGTTTTGAGTACTTCTAACCCTTAAGGTTTTTTCATAAAGGTCTGACATTAGAGCCTTGAAATAATTCCACAAAAACATTGTTAGGGACCATATATAACATTAAAAAACTCCTCATATTACCATGCTAAGCCTCCATGTATATGTGAGCTCTCAAAGGTTCCCTCTTGAGATTTTTCATGTATTTTGCATACCCTATGATGGTTTAAAGCCAAAAAGTAGCTTCCCTATGGTCTCTTTTACATCAAAATAAATAAAAAACACCTTATAACTCCCCATGAAGGTGTCTCAATTATTTTTAATTCTCCTTCAATGCTAGAAGTGAAATCATACCCCTCTAGGGCTTTAGGCCTAATCAAGGCCTAGTAAGCTCAGCTTGCATACTTATGGGTTTAGGCCACCCTAATTGATTTAAATTACTTGTGAGGATTTATACATGTTATTCCATGTCCAAATAAAATCTCAACATATTATTTCAAGGTCTCATCAACCTTTATCTCACCTTTTCATCTTCTTTTCTCTAAGCCTACAAATTTGCACCCTTGGGGAGTGCCCTCTGTCTGAGATAGAACATAGGGAACTTAACCTATTAACAAAGACAAAATGATGATATGAAGTGCTTATCCAATTAATAAGGATAATATATGAAATGTTTTATGTCATGAACATACCATTATACCCTCCAAACATCATCAAACCCTCAAGGCAGACTACCAAATAACTCATTGTGTAAGATTTCTAAGTGTTGCCTATAAGTACACGTTGAGGATGGATTTCATGCTCTATTTTATTGCCTAAGAGTCTCTTATGAGATGTAAATAATGATAATAAATGTTTTCATAATTATTACAAACTTTATATCATCCATGCTTGCATCTTTAACCCATGTCTTTGCTCAACTAGGCCTGATTGGTAGACTAACTATGTTTTACGTTATAAAAGGGGCCTACTTGTAGGTGTATCTATAGGATACACCTTATATATAATGCCTAAATAATTTCTTAGATCCTTTCAATTACCTTTGAAAATTCATCTAGACTTGTTCTTATCATATGCATGCTAGGATATACTCTAAGTCACTTATTTTATCTCAATGTGATGCCATAGTCAGCTATAGTTAACTATTTTGGAGCAAAATGGAGGTCTTGTAGGTGTGTTTCAACCTTAAAACCTTGTGATTAACCACATAATATTCATCTAAGGTCATAAAACCAACTAAAATGGCAATTTTTTGTGTTTTTAGGCCTAGTGTCACCAAGGTTCACTTTATGAGTTTGTGAGTCACCTAAAATCAGGCCATAGGTGAATTTTTTGGGAAATGACACACCTATAGGTGTTGATGGAGGTCCATACCAAGAATTTAAACTCTCCTCCAATACCCTTAAATCATTAATTTGAACCTTACTCCAATAGAACCAATAGTAATGGTAATATGCTCTTGCATTTCTATCTTAGGGTGTAGAGTCATTGGAAGTTCAATATCCTATAGAGAATATTAAATAAATGTAGTGAACAAATGTGTAACTTTGAATCCTCCATTACACCACTTATTTAGATCAAACACCCATTCTATTTGGTCAATCTATTACCCATTTGTTATCTATACAAATATCACACTAATAGGGGTTAGATTTGTTCAAGTCTGACCCATAGTTTGACTAACATGGGAATGGTCTACGGCTATGGGTTACCTATATCTAAACCAGATCTCTAGGATTTTTTATGAGGCTAGCTCCTTAGATTTTATGATTTGGACATTTATTTCTAAAACCTAAAATTTGTTGGGATGAAAAGGGGCAAGATATTTGCATAAAGTAAAACCTATTCTAACTTGTGGTGATGCACCATGAAAATTGTCCATTAAATCATACTTGAGCCTCTAAAACACTAATGAGATAGAAAAAATAATAGGATATATGAATCTAAATGCTTGATATGTATCGACATTTCATGTAGAGGTTCATCAAGTGAGAAAAACCTAAGGGAGGTGATGGAGAGGCCTATTTCAAGGCTCTAATCTAGAAAATATGTCCATTATTGGCTTTAGTCAAATGACATTAAACACTAAACATAACCTACATAACCATATAATCTACCAACTAGGTGAGATCAGGACTTGAGAAGGGAGAAGGCTCTACAACTTATACAAATCAAATTGACATGAACACACTAGTTTAATATAATTAAATCTGAAAATAGTCATCTTATTTATCTCAAGAGGTTACCAGGCTCAATCTTGGCATAGTCTAGTCATGCTCAAGAGAGGGATAAAAAACAATAGATCAAAAGCCATACTTATAGAAGGAAAGAAACAAAGAGATGGAATTTTGGTGCTCAAAAATAGAATCAAACAAGATCAAATCCTTTTGAAAAGCTATTAAAATATCCTCCATAAATCAAGCTCACTCAAACCCTTCCTAATTGGTCCAAGTCATCCATTCCATTCCATCATTATAATATCTTCTCAATGATCCTCCATGGTGGCTAGAATGGTTGGATCAAGTTTTTTCCAACTAGTTCTTTGTAATAGTGTAGTTACAATAATAAAATCCATCATTTAGAATAATATCTTATTGCAAATTGATTCTAACTTGTTATCGTGGCATGCATAGTAGAGAGAAAGGTCACTTTCATGTAGTTGATCAAAGGGATGATCTGTTGGGGTCTACTTTCTTGCCTTCATGGTACCCTTTGAAAAAATAGCCCCTTCCATCTAGAAATGGTGAACACAATCAAGGTAGGATCCCTTTATGATGTACACTCATGAGTTAGAGGTCCATGTTTAGCCACATGGGTGGTCCCTTTATGTTATTTATACTTTATTACACCACTTATTGCCTTTTAAAGGTGTTTATTTGAGATTCAAAGGTGGAAAGATCACCCTAAAAAATCCTATTGTCCATGGTCAAAAATAGACTCTCAACCCCCATCTAGAATCTTGGACTCGCCTTTGCTCTAATTGATTGTCAAAATTTAACTCAACTCATTAACACATTGACTCATCTCACTCCATTGATTTGAATTAGTATGAATGCCTAAGAACCATCGATCATCTTCCAGTCAAACATGTCCTTGACACTTTTCATGCCCATATTCACTTTTGATATTTGCTAACCCTTTAACCTCTGCTTACTATTAGATCTAAGTGTACGATCGAATGCAAACTGTTAGATCAACTGGGATTCACTATTTGAAATCCAATAGCTAGTTCATGATCTTAAAATTGACATCCTCAATCCCATAAAATGACATTCACATGAACATAATTGATGATCACACAACCATAAAATTTAAGCTCAATAGGATTTATCTTACTCTATCTTAAAGTTGATGTCTTGTTGACCATCATTTAAAATTCTGTAAAACATAATTGACATCCTGTAGACTATCAAATTTAAGCACAAATGGATTTTTTATTGAGATCTATTTTGACATTAATGAAAATTTCTTATGATTTTTGACCAAATTTAGAGATTCATATCTTAAATCATGAGAATCATGGAGGCACCAAACTTTCAGGAGATGTTCTTCTTACCAAAAGGGATGAACTCATTTGATCCACTTGTCTTGAGAGCCTTGATTACAAATTTCATGATGTTAGTATTGGAGAGTAAAATTGGGAAAAAGGAGATTTTTATGACATCTAAGATGCATGTAACATCATGTCACATTGATTTTAAACCATTGTAGAGAAAGAAACCTTTTTTAAGTAGTCACACTTGACTACAAGTCTACTAGAGACATCATCCTATAACTTAAATTTTTTGGATCATGAGATCAACTCCAAACATGTAAAAAAATTGGAAGAAATGAAATGAAGAATTTCAAATCTTGTAGAAGTAATTTCAATGATTGGATTGTATGGACTTACTCATACAAGAGGAAAACCTATAGGGTGTGGGGGTTAGTAAGCAAAACAAGATAATCAAATTCTTAAGAATGGTTCATAAAGTATAGGCAATCATTATTAAAAATATTACTATGAAAATAAATTAGACCAAGTGTACTATACACCACCAAGAACATATAACATGGAAGTCCTCCTACTGGTCGTACCATCAAAAGACCTGTTGACCAGTCTTGCTGGCTTAGTGGAATGCTAGAGAAGAGAAATAATTTTGGCCCATTTTTAACGCTTAGAAAGTAGATAAATCATGTAAATGGAGTTATGGGAGCTGAAGGGTCACTACATAATCTTCTTCCATGTGCCACTCTTCCCCATAGGGCATAAAACATTAAAAAACCTCCTTTTTTTCACTTTTTTTCTTGATTTTAGTTAACAACTACAAGTTTTTCAGTTATAAACTAACATATCTAATTACACCACCAAGAACATATAACATGGAAGTCCTCCTACTGGTCGTACCATCAAAAGACTTGTTGACCAGTCTTGCTGGCTTAGTGGAATGCTAGAGAAGAGAAATAATTTTGGCCCATTTTTAATGCTTAGAAAGTAGATAAATCATGTAAATGGAGTTATGGGAGCTGAAGGGTCACTACATAATCTTCTTCCATGTGCCACTCTTCCCCATAGGGCATAAAACATTAAAAAACCTCCTTTTTTTCACTTTTTTTCTTGATTTTAGTTAACAACTACAAGTTTTTCAGTTATAAACTAACATATCTAATTGGAATTTCCATGAGTGATATTAATAAGGTGTTTAGAACACTTGGACACCTTAGAAAACTGTACCACTTTCATTTATGACCCATATATGACCCCTAAGTGACATATAATGATATAGGGACTAAAATGGACTATGACCAAGGTTAGAAACATATTAAATGACATCAAATAAACCATGATACATAATATAAAATTATAATAGTCCCCTATATCAAGTTTTGAACTATAGGGGGTTGAATTATCTTAACTTATGGTCAAAATAGTAAACAATTCGATAATTCAAATTGATGTTGTATATTTAATTTTAACTGCTACAACATATATGTGAATTTAGGACTTTGATTTAATTTGTTTTAATGGAAACTTAGGAAAGGGCAAAAAAAATATGTATTGATTCTCTTAATCATTTGAGTTTTGCTTTTATTGTTTATATTCTAGTTATTTGGGAAACTAAACTAGAACTATGTGTTGATGTTCTTTATTACTTAACCATTAGATTATTGGAACATGTGTGTTTGAAAGAGCTCTAGACTATGCAATTAAGTAGGAATATGATCTCAGTGTTTTTAATATTTGTAAATATAACAATGTTTATATTGACTAGAATAAACATGCTATGAATAAATAAAAATTTAGGTTGTTTTTAGGTAGTTAGAGGATCAAATGGTTTAATTAGTTGAGATTGTAACTATTAATTAAGATAATTGGATTTTGTATTTAAGATTCAAAGAATATGAATCAAACCATCGGTTTATAACTAGGTAAGTGAGTTGTTTTCAACTAGTTGCATGGATGAGAATATTATATGACTGTATGATTTTAAGTAGTAGGTCATGGTTAAAATTATCTAGTTTAAATAACTTTCTTAAAATGATGGTTAGTTATAAATTACAAAATTTATATATATATATATATATATGTAAACAATGGGTCAATGAAAAATTCTACAGACTGTACTATATATATATATATATATATATATATATTCTATAGACTGTACTATTTATATGTGTGTGTGTGTGTGTGTGTGTGTGTGTGTGTGTGTGTGTGTGTGTGTGTGTGTGTGTGTGTAATCATATATATATAGATTTGTTGGGGTCCACTTGCTTGCCTTCATGGTACCCTTTTAAAAACTAGATCCTTCCATCTAGAAATGGTGAACATAGTCAAAGTAGGATAGGATCCCTTTATGATGTAAACTCATGAGCTAGAGGTCCATGTTTAGCCACATGGGTGGTCCCTTTATGTTATTTATACTTTACTGCACCACTTATGGAATTTTAAATGTGTTTAATTGAGCTTCAAAGGTGGCAAGATGACCCTATAAAACCCTATTATCCATGGTAAAAAATAGCCTCTCAACCCTCATCAAGAATCTTGGAATCGCCTTTGCTCTAATTGGTTTTCAAAATTTAACTCAGCTCATTAACATATTGACTCATCTCACTCCATTGATTTGAATCAATATGAATGCTTAAGAACCATTGATCATCTTCTAGTCAAACATGTCTTTGACACTTGTCATGCCCACATTCACTTTTGACATTTGCTAACCCTTTGACCTCTACTTATTGTTAGATTTGAGTGTACGATCGAATGTAAACTGTTAGATCAACTAGGATCCACTACTTGAAATCCAATGGCTAGTTCATGATCTTAAAATTGACATCCTCACTCCCATCAAATGACATTCACATGACCATCATTGATGATCACAAAACCATAAAATTTAAGCTCAATAGGATTTATCTTACTTTATCTTAAATTTGACGTCCTGTTGACCATTATTTGAAATTCTGTAAAACATAATTGACATATTCTAGACTATCAAATTTAAGCACAAATGGATTTTTTATTGAGCTCTATTTTGACATTCATGAAAATGTATTATACTTTTTGACCAAATTTAGAGATTTATATCTTAAAGCATGATAATCATGAAGGCACCAAACTTTAGGAGATGTTCTTCTTACCAAAAGGGATGAACCCATTTGATCCACTAGTCCTGAGAGCCTTTCAAGTGAATATATTAAATGATCAAGATGGCTGGTCCATATCTACTCCTGCATGTTATCCTAGTGATGGTTGAGCTCATTGGGATAAGTATGGAAAACTTAGTGAAATTTGACTAAGGAGCCAATTTTGAACATGCATAATTTCATCAATGCTTTGATGGAGGACCTAAAACTTGGGGCATAACAACTAGTGACCAAACTAAACAAACCCATGTGACCATTTTACCTTGTAATTACTACATATGCGAGATATAGCTTTGTGAAGGTGCTCACTCAACTCTATTGGAACCTCTTGAAAATGGCTAAGTATGGAAAAAAACATGTCAAACTACCCAGGATCCCAACTTTGAAAATGCATATATTCATTTGTGCTTCATAAAAGGACTCAAAACATAACACATATATTCTAGGCTCAAAATTGAATAGAACCATTTGATCAATTGACTTTGACTCAGCCACATGTGGCAATGGTGATGTCAGGAAAGTACCTTCTCATAATTTTTGTCACTAGGCCCAAGTGTCTCAATGAACACAATGGAGAACCAAATGGATCCCATGCACTTATAAGCCATTCCAAGAATTCTTGGAATCCCATGCGGGATATGAAAATATGGTCTTATCCTTATCAAATGTTAATTTACACTTTAAGTGAAGCCAAAGTGTCTTAAAATCCTTGTGAGCAAATTGAGATCCTTGGACCACCTCTTCCATCTAGAACATTGTCTGTCTGGGCATAAGCTTGGTATGTGGGCCAAAATGGACAATACCCTTCTTGAGGATTACATGATGGATGTATTTAAACTCAACTATAATCTAATTTACCTCATCTTATAACATCATCAAAAGTACTAAGGGCTCTATTTTGGAGCTTTTTAGGGAACCTGTCCCTAAAACTCATTTTTACATACTTGAAGTGACTCTCAAGTTTTCCTGCTAACCCAATGATTCAAAAATGATTGTCATGGTTTATAAAACATCATAATACCTAAATAAGTGTCTTAAAACATGTTCTAACATCTCTTAGCAACATTTCTATATCTTTGTGGGGCCACCTATAGGTGGATACATAGTGTATAGGGTAATGAGTGTGGATATGGGCTTTATGAATGGAAAATAACCTTATGGTTCATATTGAACCTTATAATCTTCCTCAATAATAAATTTCAATCATGAAGTGTTTGAAAATATAAAATTTCTCTATTTCAACATAATTGATCTTCTCTATAGCACTTGTAGGTGCTCGTTCATGGCGTATGCCTATGTGTGTAGTTTACATTGATTGTCACAACCCTTTATGTGCTATTTAGAGGGTTTAATTTGATATATTATGATCCAAGAATGTATTAAACACCTTAAAACTATTCATCACACCTCCATGACCATGATCAAGACCTTTATATGCCATGACAGTAGATGGAAACCTGTAGGAAGTTAACTGTGTGAAACCTTCTTGACTGCAACTTTCATGATGTTAGTATTGGAGAGTAAACTTGGGAAGAATTATATTTTTATGACATATAAGATGCATTTAACATCATATCAAATTGATTTGAAGCCATTTCAAAGAAATAAACCTATAGCAAGTAGTGACACTTGACTGCTAGTCCACTAGTGACATCATCCTACAACTTAAATTGATTGGATCATGAAATCAACTACACACATGAAAAAAAAATGGAAGACATGAAAGGAGGAATTACACATCTTGTATAAGTAATTTCAATGATTGGATTGTATTCAATTACTCATACAAGAGGAAAAGCTATAGGGTGTGGGGATTAGTAAGCAAAACAAGATAATCAACTTATTAAGAATGGTTCATATAGTATAAGAAACCATTATTCCAAATAATACTGTGAAAATAAATTATACCAAGTTTAATATACACCACCAAGAGCATATGAATAGGAAGTTCTCCTACTGGCCATACCATCAAAAGACCTGTTGACTAGTCTTGCTTGCTTAGTGGAATGATGGAGAAGAGAAATAATTTTGTCCCATTTTTAACACTTAAAAAGTAGATAAAGCATGGAAATGGAGTTAGGGGAGCTGAAGGGTCACTCCATAAGCTTCTTCCATGTGCCACTCTTCCCCATAGGCCATACAACATTAAAAAATTTCCTTCTTTTCACTTTTTTTTCTTGATTTTAGTTAACAACTACAAGTTTTTCAGTTATAAACTAACGTATATAATTGGAACTGACATGAGTGATATTAATAAGGTGTTAGAAAATTTGGACACCTTGGAAAACTATACCACTTTCATTTATGACTCATATATGACCCCTAAGTGACATATAATGATACAGGGACTAAAATGGATTATGAACAAGGTTAGAAACATATTAAATGACATCAAATGAACCATGATACATCATATAACATTATAATAGACACCTATATGAAATTTTGGACTATAAGGGGTTGAATTATCTTAACTTGTGGTGAAAATAGTCAATAAGTCAATAATTCAAATTGATGATGTATATTTGATTTTAACTGCTATAATATATATGTGAATTTAGGGCTTTGATTTAATTTTTTTTAATGGAAACTTAGGAAAGGGAAAAAAAGCTCTGTATTGATTTTCTTAATCATTTGAGTTTTGATTTTATTGTTTATATTCTAGTTATTTGGGAAACTTAACTAGAACTGTGCATTGATGTTCTTTATTACTTAACCATTAGATTATTGGAACATACATGTTTGAAAGAGCTCTAGACTATGCAATTAAGTAGGAATAGGATCTTGGTGTTTTTAATATTTATAAATATAACAATGTTTGTGTTGAGTAGAATACACATGCTATTAATAAATAAAAATTTAGGTTGTTGTTAGGTAATTAGAGGATCGAATGGTTTAATTAGTCGAGCTTGTAACTATTAATTATGATAATTAGATTTTGTATTTAAGATTTAAAGAATATGAATCAAACCATCAATTTATAACTAGGTAAGTAAGTTGTTTTCAACTAGTTTCATGGATGAGAATATTATTTGACTGTATGTTTTTAAATACTAGGTCATGGTTAAAATTCTCTAGTTTAAATAACTTTCTTAAAATTTTGGTTAGTTCTAAATTACAAAATTTCTATATACATACATACATACACACACACACACACACACACACACACATATATATATAAACACACACACACACACACACATAAAAATAGTATAGTCTATAGAATATATATATACATATAGTACGGCCCCACACACACACACACACACACACACACACACACACACACACACACAAATAGTATAGTCTATAGAATATATATACATATAGTACGGCCTGTAGAATTTTTCATTGACCCATTGTTTATATATATATATATATATATATATAAACAATGGGTCAATGAAAAATTCTACAGGCCGTACTATATGTATATATATATATATATATATATATATATATTCTAAACACACACACACACATATAAAAATAGTATAGTCTATAGAATATATATATACATATAGTACGGCCTGTAGAATTTTTCATTGACCCATTGTTTATATATATATATATATATAAATAATGGGTCAATGAAAAATTCTACAGGCCGTACTATATGTATATATATATTCTATAGACTATACTATTTTTATATGTGTGTGTGTGTGTGTGTGTGTGGCCATACTATATGTATGCTTTCCTTCATGGTACCCTTTGAAAAACTAGCTCCTTCAATCTATAAATGGTAAACACAGTCAAAGTAGGATCCCTTTATAATGTAAACTCATAAGCTAGAAGTCCATGTTTAGCCACATGGGTTGTCCCTTTATGTTCTTTATACTTTACTACACCACTTATGGCCTTTTAAAGGTCTTAAATTGAGCTTCAAAGATGGCAAGATGACCCTATAAAACCCTATTATCCATGGTAAAAAATAGCCTCTCAACCCCCATCAAGAATCCTGGACTAACCTTTGCTCTAATTGGTTTTCAAAATTTAACTCATCTCATTAACACATTAACTCATCTCACTTCATTGATTTTAATTAGTATGAATTATTGAGAACCATTGATCCTCTTCAAGTTAAACATGTCCTTGACACTTGTCATGTCCACATTCACTTTTGACATTCGCTAACCCTTTGACCTTCACTTATTGTTAGATCTAAGTGTATGATTGAATGCAAACTATTAGATCAACTAGGATCCACTATTTGAAATCCAATGGCTAGTTCATGATATTCAAATTGACATCCTCACTCCCATTAAATCACATTCACATGACCGTCATTGATGATCACACAACCATCAAATTTAAGCTCAATAGGATTTATCTTACTCTGTCTTAAAGTTGACATCCTATTGACCATCATTTGAGATTTTGTAAAACATAATTGACATCCTGTAGACTATCAAATTTAAGCACAAATGGATTTTTTCCTGAGCTCTATTTTGACATTCATGTAAATGTCTTATGATTTTTGACCTAATTTATAGATTTATATCTTAAAGCATGAGAATCATGGAGGCACCAAACTTTAAAGAGATGTTCTTCTTACCAAAAGGGATGAACCCATTTGATCCACTAGTCTTGAGAGCCTTTCAAGTGAATAAATTAAATGATCAAGCTAGCTGGTCCATATCTGCTCCTGCATGACATCCTAGTGATAGTTGAGCTCATTGGGATAAGTGAGGAAAACTTAGTGAAATATGACTAAGGAGCCAATTTTGAACGTGCATAATTTCATCAACACTTTGATGTAGGACCTGGAACTTGGGGCATAATAACTAGTGACCAAACTAAATAAACCCATGTTACCATTTTACCTTGTAACTACTACATATGTAATATATAGCTTTGTGAAGGTTCTCACTGAACTCTGTTGGAACCTCTTGAAAATGGCTAAGTATGGAAAAAAAACTTCCTAGGATACCAACTTTGAACATTCATATATTCATTCGTGCTTCATCAAAGGACTCAAAACTTAGCACATATATTATATGCTCAAAATTAAATAGACCCATTTGATAAATTGAATTTGAATCATCCACAAATGGAAACAGTCATGTCAATAAGGTACCTTCTCATAATTTTTGTCACTAGGCTCAAGTGTCTTAATGAACACAATGGAGAACCAAATGGATCCCATGCACTTCTAAGACATTCCAATCATTCTTGGAATCCCATGGGGGATATGAAAATATGGTATTATCCTTATAAAATGTTAATTTACTCTTTAAGTGAACCCAAAGTGTCTTAAAATCCTTGTGAGCAAATTGAGATCCTTGGACTTCCTCTTCCATCTAGAACCTTGTCTGTTTGGGCATAAGCTTGGTATGTGGGCTGAAATGGACAATACCATTCATGATGGTTACATGATGGATGTATTAAAACTCAATTATAATCTAATTTAATTCATCTTATAACATCATCAAAAGTACTAAGATCTCTATTTTGGAGCTTTTTAGGGAACTTGTACCTAAAACTCATTTTTGCATACTTGAAGTGACTCTCAAGTTTGCTTGCTAATCCAATGCTTCAAACATGATTATCATGGTTTATCCAACATAATAAGACCTTAATAAGGGTCTTAAAATATGTTATAACATCTCTTAGAAATATTTATAGATCTTTGTGGGGCCACCTATAGGTGGATACATAGTGTATAGGGCAATGAGTGTGGATATGGGATTTATGAATGGAAAGTGACCTTATGGTTCATATTGAACCTTCTCATCTTCTTAAAATAATAAATTTCAATCATGAAGTTCTTGAAACTAGAAAATTTCTCTATTCTAACATGATTGATCTTCTCTATGGCACTTGTAGGTTCTCATTCATGGTGTATGAATATGTGTTTAGTTTACATTGATTGCCACAACCCTTTAGGTGCTA